>BSBK01001988.1:0-600000 GCA_027943335.1 Chamaecyparis obtusa
TTATGTAGCTCACTTGAAATTATACTAATAAGTGGCTCCTACTAAAACAGTTAGTGTAATCTCAAGTGAGCTATGTAAGCAAATCAAAGCTTAGAGTGTGTTGTTTAAGTCGCTCAATACAATCCTAGCCTCATTTCTTATATCATACCTCATAAATCACACTATGATAATAGAACACATTAATTTTGTTATTCAATATGAAAGCATGAGAACTGAGATGTATGGATTTTACCAAAGTTGACAAGAACAAAATCTCAACCATGCCTTATACATCATACTTTCAAATAAACATGACTTCACCTTCAATCAAATTCTAAAAAATAAAAAATTCTCTAACAAAAAAAAACATAAATTTTAAACCAAAAACACTTATTCAATAAAATAATGAGATATTTTGTTTCATGTGTTGACTTATTCATTAGATGCTTATCATAAGCCATTTGGATGAGTAAATTGATATTAATGTCCACATAAGACATTGTAACAATAGCTTTAAATATTTCAATGCATAATAAATCTCAACATATCTTGTCAAATATAATGCAATAAACCATTTTAGATTAAATTATGTGTTTTGTTATTATTAACGTTTTGATTACATTATGATATTATAATAAATATAGAGTTTGTTTTACTATTCACATGAAAGGATGAGTTTATGCTAATATCTTGTTAGTTAAGAGTAAAGGTGAGATGTAGGAGCATATTGGGTTCTTGGCAATCTTGCATCAACCAAAAACATTTAGTTTCATTATGTTCTTGTTTTTCAGTTTGAGAGAGTGATGAAGCGGTCATTTATCTTTGAGCTATTTTGGTTGCGGTCTTGGAATCTTGTTAAGGACACTCTGTAATGTTTATTTTTCAGATCACACGTCATTTGGATAAGTACTGTTTGAGTTATTCAAGTTTCCCTTTCTCTATGGTTCATGCTTTGTTCATGGTGATCCTATTTGAGGTCATGTGTTCGTGTGTTTCTTCAGTTGTAGTCATGAATTCTTAATGTAGACCTATCTGGGAACCTTTCCCTTTGATCGCGTCGTGTTTGGATTGAGGACCTTCATGTTTGTATTTTTTTGGTTGCTTTAGGTAGTGTGCTTTTTTTTTCTACTTGGGCTGACTTTGGATATTGTGTGTGTGATCATTGCTCATTGATTATTAACGTGCGCGATCGTGGTGCGTGATTGTTGGATCATGTGTGGAACAAAATCTGAGTTTGCATATTCTTTTGGTCTTCTTGGAGAACGTTTGATCTATTTTGGGGCTGACTCATATTTGTTTGTAGAAATGTAATTCTTTGCCGACCCTAGTTGTGTGGTTGGGTATATGTACTCATGTTGATGTAATTCTGAGGGGGATTAGAAAGGGTGATATTTTGGGGGTTGATCATGTGAAGCACTGAGCTTTCAGATTTGAATGAACATTTTGTATATGGCCTAAATTGGGAAGGCCTTACAGCCCGACATGTATGATGTATCTATTGGAATAAATGAAGGATCTCTCTCTCTCTCTCTCTCTCTCTCTCTCTCCCGTGTTTTTGCTTCTGTGTGTGTTTAGCTACGAGGTTGGACATCCCATCTTGGGGTACTCCACTTCGGTACTGTGTCAAAAGGATTGAGAGATATCCATTGATTTAGCTTAAACAACATGCTCTAAAACTTGTTTAGACAACTCATCTGAAATTATATTGATAGTGGACCCTATTGAAAAAACTAGTGCAATTTCATATGAGCCATCTAAATAACTCAAAGCTTAGTGTATGCCCGGCTATATCTATTTTACCAAAGTTCACTTCAACACAATCCCGACTTCATCTCTTATATCATACCCTCTTGGATTGTACCTATGATAATAAAATACAGAGAGTCGTTTTCCTACTCAATAAGGGAGCATGAGAATTAAGATACATCCATTCTATGAAAAATCAGCAAGGACAAAATCTCAGTCTCATCCCATATATCATATTGCTAAATGGTTTTAACTTTGCTAAACGACGCTATCAAAGAACATGAAATCACCTTAATCAATTCTAAAGTACTTATTCAACAAAAAAAAATATCATATTCAAAACTTAGAGCATGTCTGGCTATATCCATTCTCTATTGTCTTGGCCCCATCTCTAATAGCATATCTCTTGGATCACACTACAATAATAAAACACAAAAAATTCATTTTGTTATTCAATATAAGATCATGACAACTAAGATGTATCCATTCTACCAAATCTACAAGAACAAAAACCCAGCCTCATCTTATATATCATACTTCCTGATATTTAACTTTGATAAATAACATAATAAAAATCCTCAACCAAAAAAGCCCAAATTTTAATCTAATTATTAAAAAAAAATCATATTCAATCTTTACTAGGATTCTGCAGGACATCATCCAGAGGCCATGGTAAGATATAAAAAAACACAAAAAAGTATATCTTGTTATCAATATGCATGAGAGTCCAGTCTGAATCAGATTCTCAATTACAATCTATACCAAACCTGTCATAAAAAATAATTTTCCAGTGGATTTACTTACAGAAATTCAACAGAACCTACCAATCAATTTCCCATTAATGGGGTTTTGACAAGACCCTTTTAACCCATCTGCCAAAACTAAATCGAGATTTGTGAGAAGCAGGGTTCGAATCTCTATCTTGAGGCTTCTGGGCATGAAAAAAATCCATGTGGGTTTCAACCGATCCAGTGCTTCTGCTGTGCAATAACTTCCTAGAAGATCTCTGTTCCTCTGTAGTTGCCTCTGAATATGTTGAATTGCGGATGGAGAAAGAAGGCCCTGCTGCGTATTTCTTGAGGGGATTCGAACCCTCGCCCCACACGATTCCAGACGATCCCTGCCTCCTGAATGAAATGTCTGATCTCTTCAGCGACGCCATTGTTGCAGCGAATCGAGGTGAAGAACAATGCACGCACAGGGACTATAAAAATGAGAGTTTTGGAGAAAAAGACAAGATCTTCAAGTCAGATTTCACATGCTTTGCAACTCTCAATGCGTGCATGTTTTGCATGAAAAGTCATGGTTGAATTTGAACAAATGCAAATTGAGTTTGAATGATCTTGATCTGCATGCCGGCTCCTTGAATTTTGGGATAAGTATTGTTGTGTTGAGTATTCATTTCAAATATGTGCATGTCAGAGAAATACAAGGCTTTACTCAAGTTGATAGGAGAGGTTCTATCTTTTTTGAGGAGTTTGAAATGTGTGTACTATTTTGGAAGAATGGTCAAAGATTTAATTGATGATAGGGATGACAATAATTGTTGGCATAATGTTTTGGATGAATGGATATGATTTAGTTGATTAGGCGGATTACAATTAGTTGTTTTGAAAGTAGAGGTTAATTTCAAAGTGTGGACTCTGAAATATGCGTAATATTTTGGATGAATGGTCAAGATTTCGTTGATTACATCGACTATGATAATTGTTTTGGAAAGTGTCGATTTTGAAATATGTGCACTATTTTGGATGAATGGTCATCTAATAATATAGGTGATTTAGTTGATCATATCGATTACTACAATTGTTTAGATATTTGTAGGAAATGTCATATTTGTTGATTACATTGACTTTCAAATATGTTTAATACAACAATTGTTTAGAGATTTGTAGGAAATGTCATATTTGTTGATTACATTGACTCTAAAATATGTTTAATATTTTGGATAAATGACTAAGATTTTGTTGATTATAATAATTGTTTTGAAAGTAGAGGTTAATTTTAAAATGTGGTCTTTGGAATATGTAGAATATTTTAGATGAATCGATAAGATTTAGTTGATTATGTCAATTGCATTAATTGTTTTGAAAGTGGAGGTTAATCTAAAAGTGTGGATTCTGAAATATGTGTAATATTTTAGATTATATTGATTACAACAATAGTTTAGATATTTGTAGAAGATGTTTATATGTTGATTACATTGACTTTCATATGTGTCATAATTTGGATGAATGACTATCTAAAATGAATTGATTGTCAATGGGTCCTTGGTTTGCTGGTGAAGTTGTCACCCAAAAGATTATTAAAATAGAAAAAAAAATTAAAATTATATTTCACTCTTTAAAAAAATTCTAACATATTTTATTATAATGAATAGTTAATTTATTATGATAAATGATTAGTTTATTAAAAATGCACATTTCTTATCTAAAAATTTCAACATATAATTAAAAATAAGAAATAATAAAGCAATGCACAATTGTACTAATAGAGTTTGTATATTCATATTATATAATTTCCATTGACTTAAATGAGATTAACTTGAAAAAATAAATCTAAATCAAATAAAATCCTAGTTAAAAAAATTCCAAATACTATAGCAAGAAAAAAAATCGATTGCTTGTGTAGATAGATCCTCTAAAGATAGAAACTTATCAAATGGATTTTGATTTTTTTATAAACATACACTATAAGGAATTGGGTAATAGATTTTATATAACCAAATAAGCATATGCATTCAATCAACAAAAATATATACACTTTAAATTATTTTTGTTTATTACTTCGCTTTAAAACAAGTTAGTTTGTTTCATTTGCATTGACCTACATAATTCCACATTCAAGGCTCACATTTAGCCTTTGCATTCTAGAACATTTTATAAAATGTGCTAACTTATTCATCATTATAATGCAAGGTTTAAAAGACAACCAGTCATGTCCTAGACCATTTGGATGAACAATATGATAGTAATGTCCACATAAGATACTGTAATTGCACCAACATTTTCAAATATTTTAATTTATCACAAATCTCAACAACATATCTAGTCAGATATGAAGTTTTAAATATTTTTGGATTAAATTGTGTATGTTTTGTGATCATCAATATTTAGGTCACACTATGATAATGAAACACAAAGAGTTCATTTTGTTATTTGATATAGGAGCACGAGTCTGTGCTGATACCTTTTCAACTAAGAGAAGGATTGAGAGATATCAATTATTTTGACTTAAACAACATGCTCTAAGTTTTGAATTGTTTACGTGGCTAATCTGAAATTATACCAATAAGTAGGCTCTACTAAAGAAACTAGTGTAATTTTAGATAAGCCACTTAAGCATATCAAAATATATTGTATTGTATCCAAAGTCACCTCAACACCGTCCTAGTCTCATAAATTATATCATACTCGCATCATACTATAATTATTAATAAATAGAATTCATTTTGCTAGTCAATACTAGAACGTGAGATTTAAGATATATCTGTTGGGATATGAAGCCCAACGGTCACAGTAATTGTTCAGCTTCTCATGGCTCTTTGCTTGAAGGTTGTTGTGAATGTAATAATGACTGTGTGCAGTCATGTATTGTATTATTGTATGATGTATTGTAGACTGGATTAATATAAGTGATTCCCTGCTTCAAGTGTGGACGTAAGCATATTGTTGAACCATGATAAAATCGTGTCTATTGTGTTTTGTCTTCTTTGTATTTTGTTTACATTTTGTTTCTCTGATTGTTTTAATATTTACAATTGCTATTAGAACCAAGGTGAGGCTAGAGCAGATATGGAAGAAGGTGAAGTTGATTTTATCATCAACGAATTTCTTGGAAATTTGGACTTGGTAGAGATTGAGGTTGTGTCTGCAAAGAGAAAAAGAATTTGCCATGTGTACAGGTGGGATGGCTAGGAAAATAAGCTTGAAACTGAACCAGAAGATTTAAAAGCTCTTAAATCTTAGCTTAATGCAATTCTTGAGTGCACAGGTGATGCGCAACATAAGAAAGTCATCATGGAATAATTGAGGAAGAGGGTAAGGGTAGACAAGACTGGCAAGTTTGTAAAGGCCCTGGGGTTGGCCTATTATGAAATGGCTTCTCTTAGTTCTAGTTTCAGCCTTGATGATCCAAATATTTTTTCTTGCAGACTTCTTAGAATGCAGCAACTAGATTACTCTGCAGAGCATGCAAAGTTCCTGGTAGAAGAAGATGAAAGGGCGGATGAGAAGTTTTCTAGAGAAGAAGATAACAAGGAGAAAGTCGTTGGGGATCCAAAAACTAGAAAGTCTGTTGAAAAACATGGTTTGATTGGGGATAATAAGTATGAGGTCATTTTTCAAAAGAGCGTTTTGGCATATTGCGAAAAAGCAAATTTGTGGCAACATACACTAAGGCCACTTCCCAATTTTTAATTTGGGAATAAGACCATGGGACACGCAGGAGCAGAGTCTCTTATAGATGTAGGTGATATTCATGTAGAAGTGGAAGGCGACATGGATGGAGAATTGGAAAACTATATTCTTCCCCAAGGCAAAGCCAATGAAGACATGGGCAAGGCCGATGAAGATATTGCAGTCGCTACCAAGGTTGAAAGCAGTGAGTTTGTTGTTGCACACACTCTGGGGAGGCACACACTGAAAATTGAGAAGAATTGTCTTAATTCTAATTTTAACTTTAGAAGCATCTTCAGCATTGAGGATGTGTTTAAGGGTTATCCATATAGAGGAGTGTATCATGAATCTACATTATTTATTGATGTTTTGGATGAAGTGGGAATGTTTTCTACACTTGCAAGAAGTTGTGATCCTGATCATGGATTTAGAGATGAATTTGCATCTGTCAAATTTGTAAAGAAAGATATTATGCTGTTAAATTTTATCAAGTCTGATAAAACTTGGAGAAGACTCATTCGAAGTGCACTGGAGAAAAGTATGGAAACCCTGAAATCTTCTCAAGGTCTCATTGTTCTCTGAGATGCAGAACAAGAAGTAGGGGATGCCACACTGCATGGCTATGCTGGTTGGACTTCATGGGGGAGATTGTTGGGATATGAAGCCCAATGGTCAAATTAACTATTCAGCTTCTCATGGCTCTTTGCTTGAAGGCTATTGTGAATGTATAAATGATTGTGTGCAGTCATGTATTGTATTATTGTATGATGTATTGTAGACTAGATTAATATAAGTGATTATGTGCTTCAAGTGTGGACGTAGGCATATTGTCAAACCACGTTAAAATCGTGTCTATTGTGTTTTGTCTTCTTTGTATTTTGTTTACATTTTATTTCTCTGCTTGTTTTAATATTTACAATATCCATTCCACCAAAATTGACAAGTACAAGATTTTAGCATAATCCCATATGTTTTTAACTTTTCCAAATGACTCAATCAAAGAAGAGGACATCACCCTCAATCAATTCTAAATGATAACAACTCCTCTAACTAAATAAACATAAATTGTAATCCAAGAACAATCATTCAAAACTACAATTTCATATCTAAGAAAAGTTCAAAATAGACTTAGTTTGATGATGATAATTTCATCATCAGACTAAGTCTATTTCATATCAAGCAAAAAGTGAAGGTAAAAGTTCCAAGAAAAGTTCAAGTTTTGAGGTGATGATAACACATTTTATCGAGTGTCAAATTCATTGAATCAGTTCAAGAGGATGATCTGACAGTTTAGAATAAATAGAGGAAAATGTAATCAAGGAAATTAAGAGGCAAAATAGAGTCTATATAAAGGATAAAATTGAATGACGAACAAGCTGGCTAGTTGAAGTGTGGATGTGTAACTGAGTGATGCAGTGAAGAAGAAAAATGTTGAAAACCAAGTCTAAAGCAAAGACTGATGAAGTGTTGAGGCTAGTGAATAGTGTGAAGATAAATAGTGCAAAAGGTATCTAACTAAGCAAGAGGTAGTTGCACATTTACAGATCAAATTTTATAATATTGCTTATTAAAATTTTTAGCTGGAAAATTTCTTAACCGAGTGGACTTAACAGTCTTATTGTAAATCCTTAAGAGAGGTGACATTCTAGAAAGAGTTTTCAAAGACCTTTAACCAGACCACTCTTAACAGGGTGAAGATCCTAACATGTCTGAGGCAAATCCCCTAATAGGGTCACATTTAACAATGTGCTTTATAATATTTAACAGGATTGACTCTTAACCAAGTATACTTTAGAAGACTATTTTTTATTGGTGGGTGACAATTCCCACAGTGGTTTTTCCCAAATTGGGTTTTCATGTTAAATACTAGTGTCAAATGTGTTGAATGTTTATTGTCCATGTTATTTACTGATTACTTAAAGTTGCTAATTGAAAAACTTAATCAATTACTACTGAAGTTTGTCTTACCAAGTTGAATCAAAGTTAAAGTTTTTAAGGTTTAAAGAATCATTGATTAATGATTCACCCCCCTCTTAGTAATCCAATAATTGGTATTTGAGACAAGGTGCTCTAAAGGGATAAGTTTAAAAGACTTGAGTAAAAGATCTGAAGATGTATAAGAGGGAGGCACCAAATTTGAATAGGGACAACTTCTCTACATGTAAAATTAGGATGAGGTTGCACATATATGAAATTGGAGAGTATGCAATATACTATCTTGACAATGAGTATTCACCACCGCCATTTGGGCCTATGATAGTTGAACAAGTAAGAAAAAGACAAGACCACACACAAGTTATGATTGAGATATCTTCTTCTCTCACCGACCTGGAGTTCAATGATCTTAAAGGATGTGATACAATAAAATAGATGTGGGACAAGCTTGCATTGGTATATGGTGGAGATTAGCATGTTCAGAAGGAAAAAGCTAAAAGTCTAAAAGGTAAATTTGATTCTATGAGAATGAAAGAAGATGAAGATGTTACACAATACAATACAAGACTGAAGGAAGTTGTGAGTGCTATTAGAGGTGCTAGAGGACATATTGAAGAAGAAGATGTAACAAGTAAATTTTTGAGGACATTGTTGCCTATATATGTCATCCGAGTCTCTAGAATACAAGAACTGGTATCCATTCCTCAAATGTCTATTTTACTGGATGCCACAATTGGTAAGTTGATTTCTTTTGAGCTAAATAATTTTGACAATAGTTTACCTGCTACTACTAAGATTGAGTATGCATTCAAGTCATCTTTGTACATTGGAAATTCTCGAGAGTCTAGACCTAGTTATGGTTATGTAAGTAGTGTAAATGAAAGGTTTCAAACTTGCAAGAGTGATCTAGAAAGTTTGTTTAAAGAAGAAAGACGACAAGAAGAGTTTGAATCTTTACTAGCTAGGAGACTACTGAGAGGAAAAGGAAAATATCGAGGTAAACTAACTTTGAAATTTTTCAATTGCAATAAGATTGGTCATATTGCATCTAGATATCTTGACAACAATAGTGATGAGAGGAAAGATAACCGAGATAATAAAAAAAGAGAGAACAGATTTAGGAGATACTGAGATTTCAAGAACAAAGGTAAGAAGTCATGCTACATTATTAAAGAAGGACTAATTGATCTGATTCAAATAATGATGAAGGTGAAGAGGTTTTGTATGTTTCTATCAAGGATGGTTCTGATGAAGAAAGGTATGAAGAAGAAAAATCCCTAATTTCTCATGTTAGTAAGAATGATACATGGATAATAGATAGTGGATGTTCACATCATATGACCAGTGACACACATAAGTTCATTACTATGTAAAATCATAATGGAGGTTATGTTAGATTTGGTAATGATACTTCATATCCTGTGAAAAGTAAAGGTTCTATAATTCTGTTGGATAATACACAATGTGTTGATGTCTATTGGGTTGAAGGAGTAAAGTATTTAATCTATTGAGTGCGGCACAACTAAACAACATAGGTCACCGACTGGAATTTTAGAATGGAAAGATAAAAATATTTGATCAGAATGGAGGTTTGATTGCCACTGGTGAACAATCAAAAGGTAACTTATTCTACCTTGATACTACTACATAGAGTTTCATATTTTCTAAAGCTGGGGATGTATGGTTATGGCATAAGAGATTCTATCATGTGAATTTTGATAACTTAATTAAGGTAAGAAAAAAGAATAGAGTAAGAGGTCTACTGAGACTAGATAAACTTGAAAATGTCACGTGGAAAGGATGTCAAGTTGGTAAGATGAGAAAGTCAAGTTTTACAAGAATATATTACATTACACAATAAATTTTGGAGTTAGTGCACACTGACCTATGTGGACCTATGAGAAGAAAAAATAATTATGGTGATAGATATTTCATTTTATTTGTTGATGATTATTCAAGAATGATAGCTGTCATGTTTTTGAAGGATAAGTTTGACGCTTTTCAAATGTTTAAGTGCTACAAGGCAAGATTTGAAAAGGAGACTGGAAGACAATTGAAGTGTCTGAGATCTGATAGAGGAGGTGAGTTTATAGATGATGATTTTACGCTTTTCTACAATGAACATGGAATAAAAAGATAAATGTCTACATTGAGGATACCACAACAAAATGGTATGGCGGAGAGAACAAATAGATCCATTGTTGATTTTGAAAGGACATTGATGATTGAGAAGGGTGTTTCTCAAAAATTTTGAAGAGAAACATTCATCACTGTAGCCTATACACTAAACTAAGTACAATTGAAGAAAGGTACAAACAAGACTCCATATGAAATTTGGTATGGTCACAAACCTAATGTAAGTTATTTCAAAGTATTTGGAAGTAGATGTTACATTCTAAAAGATGCTAGAGATGGAAATTTTGATCATGAAGGTGATGAAGAAATATTCTTAGGATATTCTACAAAGAACAAGGCTTAAAAGTGCTTAAATAAGTCTACTAACAAAATTGTAGAAAGTGCAAATGTAAGGATTGTTGAATTTGCACAGAAAAATGATGAAGACAACAAAAAGGAACCCAAGGACTATCAAATATTTGTATATGTTCAAACTGAAGTTCTTGATACCTTACCTGTGTTATATTGTGATGATTGATCAGGGAAGTACTATACACTTTTCCCTTCTCCCTCATTGGGGTTTAGGGCCAGGCTAGGCCCCAAGTGGGGGTTTGGGGGTGGCAGCCCCCGAGAAAGTTTTTTGGGGGGGAACATTTATTGGCTATTTTTGGGTCAACATGTTGTAACCCTAAAGTGGAAAAATAAGCTTGTATAAAATAGCTTAGGGTTAGGGATATCATTATGATGTATGTTTTAGTAGCTTCTTGTGGCGGTATTGAGCTGTAAGGGATTGTGGATTGTAATCAGGTTATAATCACTAGATAATAATAATATTGGACTCGATGTTGGTGGATGTATCCTAGGGATTGGGTGAACTACGTTAAATCTTTGTGTCTTGTGTTCTCTTATGTGTGGTTTATTATTTTTGGTTATATTTTCATGTAACTAGGTAGGAAGCTGAATAGAGAGAGCCACCACCGAATGCTAAAAATGAATAATTTACATAGCCTATTGAGCATGTTCTAGCCAAGTATGTGTGAAGACACCATTCATATTGGAGACAAGAATGTTGGAGTTATGAGAAGAATTAAGTTAAGAGATAATACATGTTTAATTTCTAAATTTGAGCCAAGAATAGTAAAACATGTATTAGAGAATGAAGATTGGGTTAAAGCTATGAAAGAAGATCTAGATAGAGAAAATTAAAAGGAAAAACACGTGGACTTTGGTATGAATACCTAAAGATAAAAATGTTATTGGTACTAAACGGATTTTTAGAAACAAACTAAATGAACATGGAGATGTGATTATAAACAAAGCTAGACTTGTTTGAAAAGGATATGCACAAGAAGAAGCTATTGATTATGGTGAATCTTTTGAACCTATTGCTAGATTAGAAGGAGTTAGAATTCTACTAGCATATGCATCTTATAAATTATTTAAAGTTTATCAAATGGATGTTAAGTCTTCATTTATTAATAGTATTCTTGAAGAAGAAGTATATGTTGAACAACCTGAAGGATTTGTTGAGAATACTAACAAGGACATGGTATGTAAACTACACAAGGCACTCTATGGTTTGAAACAAGCACCCCGAGCATGGTATGAAAGGTTACATTCATATTTAATCAAGATTGGATTTCAAAGAACAAGTGACAAAAATAATGTGCATCTGAAATGTGACTGTAATGATAGGATTTTGATTGCTGAAATATTTATTTATGACATTATTTTTTGAGAAAATAACACATTGAGCATATATTCTGTTGAGGAGATGAGAAAGGAATTTGAGATGTCTATGATAGGAGAGATAAAATTATTTATTGGACTACAAATTCAACAAATCAAAGATGGGATATACATCACATAGTCAAAGTACATCAAGGAGATCTAAAGATATTTGATATGGAAGATTCAAGACTAGTTGGAACACCAATGGCTACTGGTTACAAATTGTCCAAAGAATATGAGTCAAAGGAGTGACTGAGACACTCTACCGATTAATGATGGGTAAGCTACAATATGTTGTAAATAGTAGACCTGATATTGCTCATGCAATAGGTATTGCTGCAAGATTTTATGCCAATCCAAAGGGATCACACATGTCTATAGTCAAAAGAATATTTAGATATCTGAAAGGTATTGAAGAATTCGGTCTACTATACAAGAAAGGTGGATATTTTGATCTAAAGGTGTACACTAATGTTGATCGTGCTAGAAACATTGATGATAAGAAAAGTACAAGTAGAGGAGATTTCTTTTTAGGAGAAAGATTAGTGACATGGTTGAGTAAGAAACATAGTAGTATATCACAATCTATAGCCAAGGCAGAGTATCTAGTAGTAGCTATGAATTGTGCAAACATTGTATGGATCAAACAACTACTTGAAGGTGTGCAAGAGGAGATTACCGATCCAGTTACTATTTACTATGATAATACAAGTGCTATCAAGATATCAAAGAACTTGGAAATGCATTCCAAGACCAAGCACATTTCTATCAAGTATCATTACTTGAGAGAACAGGTTCAAGATAAGCATGTGATATTGGAGTATGTGAAATCAAAGGAGAACATAACAAATATATTCACCAAGCCATTACCTAAGGATACTTTTGAGTATCTTAAAGGTAAATTAGGGGTCATTCCCCTATCTAATATTCACTAAAGCAAAATGCATGTTGCATCAACTCAAGGATTCATCAGAATATCTATTTTGTGAGTTAATGCTAGTGTTCATTCTTTAGGTGATGCCTGAAGTTGTGAAAAATGATTATGTATGCAATGAGATATCAATACATGCTAGGTATGATCCACTGCCCAAGTAAGATTTTTAGGAGTATGTATCTTTTGCATTTTTGTCGAAGAGGGAGAATAAGCAATTGATCATAGAGGAAGAATAAGATATTGTTGATAAACACAAATAAGGGAGAAGATGGAGAAGAAAAGGAAGATGGAGAGTAAGAATAAGAAGATAAGAGGGAATATAGATTAAAGGACAAAATAGAGATACCATAGTATTTCCATCATCAATTGATAGTGTTTCCATCAATGCCAAAGAGGGATATTGTTAAAGGAGATTGTTAACCCCAACTGATGGTGATGATGATGAATATCGAGATTAGAGGTATACAAGATTGTAGAAGGATTAGATCAGTTTTTATTTTTTCATTGATATCAAGCAATTGATTTCTATTTTGTATTGAGTTGTCATATCATTCAGAGTATGATATAAGTTGAGTGAGTTAAGGAAAAAGAGGAAGTAAAGAGTTAGTAAAGTTGAAGGACTTAATTGAGCAGCTAATAAAGATCATACAATGATAAGTTAATAATGATTTGATTATTTTCTACTTTAAATTTGATGATATCAAGTTGTTAAAGGAGATGGACAAGTGAGCAAGGTTAGAAAGTTGACAAGGAAATAAAAAAGTTTAGTTACCAAGCAGGAAGAAGTCATTCGGTAAAAGGAAAGTAATTGTTGGTAAAGTGAAAGGAAGCCAAGATGTTGAGTACAAGGAGTTAGTTACCAAGATAAGAAAACATAATTTTGGTTGAAGGAAATGGAAGGGCCCTAAGCAAGGAACATAAATTAAATACAAGGATCATAACGACATTTAATGAAGAGTCACAGTCATCTGGAAGATTCCAAGGATGAAGAGAGTTAGTTAAAGAGATCTACAGTCAAGAAAATTCAAGGTGATAATCTATGGTAAAGATTTAAGAGACAAAAAGTGAAGGTACGAGTTCCAAGAAAAGTTCAAATTATGAGGTGATGATAATACATTTTACCGAGTGCCAAATTCATTGAATCGGTTCAAGAGGATGATCTGACAGTTTATAATAAATAGAGGAAAACATAGTCAAGGAGATTAAGAGGCAAAACAAAGTCTATATAAAGGATAAAATTGAATGAAGAACAAGTTGGCTAGTTGAAATGTGGATGTGTAACTGAGTGATGTAGTGAAGAATAAAAAGGTTGGAATTTGAGTCTAAAGCAAAGACTGATGAAGTGTTGAGGCTAGTGAATAGTGTGAAGACAAAGAGTGGAAAAAGGATTTGACTAAGCAAGGGGTAGTTGCATATTTACAGATCAAATTTTATATTGTTTGTTATTAACATTTGTAGTAGGAAAATATCTTAACTGAGTGGCGTTAACATTCTTTTTCTAAATCCTTGAGAGAGGACGTGACATTCTAGAAAGATTTTTAAAGACCTTTAACCATACCACTCCTAATAGGGTGAAGATCCTAACATATATGAGGCAAATCCCCTAACATGGTCACATTTAACAATGTGCATTGTAATATTTAACAGGATTAACTCATAAGCAAGTATACTTCAAAAGAGTATTTTTCATTGGTGGGTGACAATTCCAATAGTGGTTTTTCCCAAATTGGGTTTCCACATTAAATACTAGTGTCAAATGTGTTGAATGTTTATTGTGCATGTTATTTACCAATTACTTAAAGTTGTTGATTAAAAAATTTAATCGGTTACTACTGAAGATTGTCTTACCAAGTTGAATCAGAGTTAAATTTTTTAAGGTTTAAAGAATCATTGATTACTAATTCACCCCCCTCTCAGTAATCCAACATGAAGGATTTTGTGAGAATCATGTGTTGAAGGATGAGCACAAGCATTTGAGGATGAAGGGTTTATATTGCACGACCGATATACCTAATGTATTTCATCGTGGTTAGATTTGATATGTGTTAAGATGAGTACAAGATCAATTTATGTGGTTGGATAGACCACACAAGATCACAAAGGATATCATTCATAAAGTAACTAGATTTTGTTCTATCAGTGAGTCAGCTACACTTAGGATGATTTTGTTGATTTGGTTACTCTGTTAACCAAATCCATACCTGATTACCAAGCCATGACCATCAATGACATAGAAGAAAAAGAAGTTATATTTGCATCTATGCTCATTGGATATATATTTTATCAATCAAGTCATTTGAACAGTGTTCTTGGTGGAGCACTTCATGCAGCCTATCAAATGGAGAAGGAGGATACAATATATGATCAGTGTGAGATGTTGAGGAGTAAATTTATGGTAAATATGGATAGGATAGATAAGGATAAGAAACAATATTTCAAGTATGGAGAAATTCTGGTATGTATTTTTTTCTACTTGCAAAATCATTTCCCTGGAAGAGGTGTAGTTCAATGGGCTATAGATAAACTTGTGGTTGTGAAAATAAGTGAGTTCATTAGAGAGTTAGGAGAAATTTTCAATAATTCTATGTGGGGTTACTTTAAGGATTTTAAGATAAGAATGCATAAAAGAGAAAGAAATTCGACCGGTATTGTAGAGGAATATAAAGAACATATTTGTTTTCTTGTTAATACTAACACTTATATTTTAAAAGTTGTGAAACCAAGAATATCTTGGGTTCATTCCCTAGGTTATGAGGTAGAAAATGATCTAGTGAGACTACATGTTGATGCACTTCTTTCTAAACCTATAGATGCTACCACACCTAGGTTTGATACTTATGAAGAGGTTGTTCTTAAGATTCAGATGGAACTAAAGAAATTTGTAATATAGAGAAAGATAAGGAGAATGATTGAGAAGTTGACACATATAATTTGAAGTATAGAGGTTGGTACTTCTACTACTACCAATGATGTTGATAAACCAACATACGATACTCCCACTACATTTTTAAAAGAAGAGGAGACACTAGCAGTAAAGAATACTTACAGGAGGAAGAAAGTGAAATTTGATGAGAAGAGTATGAATAGTAAGCAAAAAGATACAACGAAAGATGAAGAAGCCAAGACTGAATCAGATAATGATGCAAAAGAATTGAAAGAGAGTGGTAAGAAGAAATCCCATATTTCTAATTTTATTTCCAAAGACATAATGGAGAGTGGCATAATGGGTGGATTTGGTAGAAGATATGAATTCTTTAACGATGAAGATAAGAAGAAGATAGAAGAGGCAATTATACGGAGCCTACACAAATTATGCAGAACTCCGAGTGAACTATACCATATCATACCTAAAGAACTTTATGACTTAATCCATGCAAGATGGAGAGAAGCACTAAAGATGAATAAAGAGAGTATGGAGAGAGCACTTCTACAAGTGAATCCTGAGTTGTATCTTGAAGAAGAAAAGATAATGGTTGAATCTTACAAATAATATTTCAAGATTAGAAATAGAGTTGGAACAATACTTGTCGGTGACACACAAAGTGTGCATGATGAAACTATGGAGACATGGAGGAAAAAGGTGAAAATGTAGAAGGAATCACAAAAATACCCAAAGGAACAAAAAATTACAGATGAACAACACAAAGATAAAGAACCGATTGTTGAGAAAATTGATGACACATCTACTCCTAAAGAGATACTAGGTGAAGTCATGACCGATATCCCTAAGAAAGTACATGACATTGAAACACAAGATGCTGGTCAAACTAGTAGAGATGAAGTAATGATTGAAGATATTCCTATGGAAGAGGATACACCAAAGGTACATATATAGACTAAATAATAGATGGAAAGGAAGAAAGAAGAAAGTCTCAAAGAGGTTGAAGATATAATCACGGTGAAAAGGAAGTTGAGTTTAGGAGAAACAAGTGAAAAGAAGAAAATCAAACTGGTGACTACATAAGAAGAGGAAATAAGAAGAAAATGGTGAATATATTCAGACCCCCATTGATATTACTAAATTGCACCCTAAGAAACTACTCAAGTTCTATGAAAATCTAATGCTCAAGGCACAAAGAGACAAGGTTAAAGAGAATAAGAAGAAGAAGGCTACAATACTGAAGGAAACTAGAGATATTCTAGTAGGTCTAATTCCAAATTTAGAGTATGACATAGATACCACAATGATTGATCAAATGGACACATTGATAAAGGCCATTGTTGATCAAACTCTTGATAGTGAGACTTCTTTAATGAAGTTGGTTGAGTCTAATTATGAGAAGAAAAGGATTGTCAATTTGGTGGAGAATATTGCTAAAGACAAGGAGACACTTTCAGAACTTGTGGATCAGAAAAAGAACACACTAAAAGAGGTCAGTCAGTAATTGACAAAAGTATCAAATCTTTTAGATTTTACCAAGGATTTGGAGAAGTGCAGAGAAGATGCACAAAATGAGCTTGACAAATTAGTTGAAAAGATCAATCCTATCACAAGCGCTGTAGAATATTACAATGCCTAAGATAAAATGATCACACGCAAGGTGAAGTAGTTACAGAAAGAATAGGACAAGAGGGTCATCACACTACTTGAATTACAATCATACTTATCCCCCATAGTAGAGGTGATGCAACAAAATGTGAAGAATAAAAAATCTATAATTGGATTACCAAACATGAGTACTTTGGATGCCATGGAGGAGTTGGCCTCTGATTTACATGGGAAGATCATTTCTATGAATCATTTGAACAAGTCATGGGAGATGTCATCAAAGACAAAAAAGACAAATTTCAAGGATGTCTGTGACAAAATGTAAGCATGGTATGCTATTCATTCGAACATATTTTAATTTGTGAACCTTTGTCATTGTTGACAAAAGAGGGAGTGTAAGGACAAGTGAAAATAGGTATCTGGAGAATATGAGTTAGTGATGTAGAGTGTTAGGGGGAGTAATACAATATATATTTTTTCTCTAGTTGGTGTTAAGATAATTTTGGGGAGATAGACATATTTTCACCTAGTGTTTGTCATCAATGCCAAAGGGGGAGATTGTTGGCATTGTGATGGATTTTTGTGAGCGGTCACAAGTGATTTCTTTTTTCTATTGTCATTTATGGAAACATATTCACAACAGATGACTAGGACAATCGGTAAGGTCAGTGTTTGATCGGTAAGCATAAAACAACTAAGTATACAGAGCGATATACAAGTAGAACAAATACAGATAGGGATTTTTATAACAGTAAGTATGAGATGAAATTGAGTGGAGTAGTCTTAGACATAGAATTTATATAATTATAAGACATCATCATTACAAATTTAACTTTTTTGGATGATCAGTGTGCAAGCATTATAGTGGTAGAAAAGGCTACAGGTTAAAGAGACTAAGTTCTTGAGCTACCGATGGTTAGTCTTAGATTGGTAACCGATATGGATATTGTGTTGTGTATAGTTATTATGGTGACATGTATTAGATGATAAGGATTTGATGAGCTATCATTTATACGCTCGAGGCAAGCATGGAGGGAAGATTCTAGAAGCAATTTGGGATGGTCAAAAGGTCTCAACTACTCTTGGAAATATCACATATAAATCTTATGATGAATCGAGGTACTGCTAGAAAATATTTTACAACATCAAAATATGTGTTTTGCCAAGATGTATTTGAGTGAGAAGATTGAAAGTTAAATTTTGGTGAAGGTTAAGGCGGTGCAAGTTAAGTATTTATTAGGTACTGGTCTTATTGAATAAGTGTTGTTGTTAAGAGTTAGTAAGTTGTTATTGGTTGATGATTGTGTGAAGTGAAAATTTGTAATTTCTAGGGTTGCGATCAGGGTTTTGAGTAGAGGCAAATCAGAGAGCAATAAGAAAGAGTAGAGATAACATCGGAACTAGAAAGCAAGGAGTGATACATCCAGATCATTACTTTATGTTCCCTAATAGTTGCAACAAGAAAATTCTCTTAACTGGGTGGACTTTAATAGGTCTTATATTGTAAATCCATTAACCGGGTGGACTCAAAGAAAGAGTTTTAAATCCTGTAGTGAGGTAGATCTTAATCGATCATATTGTACTCCTAATAGTGTAGTAGTCAATCCTAATAAGGTGAACCCTCAGAAAGGGTATTTGTAGCTCCTAATAGGGAAAAAAATTTACCGCAGTCAAGGGCTTGTGGGTGTCATCCCCACCGTAGTTTTCTCCCTCTAATCGAGGGTTTCCACTATAAAAATCAATGTGTTATGTGTGATGCATGTGTGAATGTCTGATGTTATTTTATTTTATTTCATTGCATTAGTTATATAATTTGTTATTTAGAAGTTGTTGCTAAAGTTAATTAGACTTGTGGTTGAATTAGTAGGTTACATGTTTGTACTAATTCACCCCCCACCCCCAATACGTCTGAATATTAACAAATTCTATTCACTTAAAAAAAAAATTCAAAAATGGTAACTTTAGGTAAAATTATGCTTTTTGTATACAAGGGTTTTTAAAAACAACAATTTCACCCAATTAAACATTAATAAAAAAAATAAAATATATAGAAAAAATTACAAAAAAAATATTTTTCATCAATATTTAATGTGTTAAATTTTTTTTACCAAAAAGATTCTAAAAAATACTTTCATTTAGGTCAAATTATGCTTGTCGTACATGGGTATGGTATGGTCTTGAAAAGTAACTTTTAAAAAGTAGTTTTTAGTAACGCCTATTACAAATAAATTTGTATAATCTGGGTATCCAAATAAATTACATATTTAGAAATTAGACTTCAAGTAGTATAATTATTATTAATAACTTTTTTAGAGATCAATCTTTAAGTGCTTCAAATTTTTAGGTCATTTGGGACAAATTGAAAAAAAATAGTGAAAACAATTCCACTTTTTGGCCAAAAAGTGGACTCAACTTCTTGTTGGAACTCTGCCAACTCCTTAAACTTTGGGATTAGTATTGTGTAGAGGTATTAAATTTAAATATTTGAATGTAAGAGAAATACAAAATCTTACTCAAGTTGACCATAGAGGTTCATGTCATATTTTGGATGAACGACTATCTAAGGGATTTAGTTGATTACACCAATTATAATAATTGTTTAGATATTTGAAGGAAACATCTTTTTTTTTTATCACATTGACTTTCAAATATGTTTCATATTTTGGATGAATGGTTGTCTCAAATGAAATGATTATGATTGTGTTTATGAGATCTTGAATATGTAATGGTTAGAAATGGGTGTTCACTAGTTTATGTATGTAACCTAGGAAATAAACCTATTTCATAATTATTACATTAGAAGGAGAATGGATCCACCTAAGCCAATCTAAAATATAATTGAAAAGGACTAGACATTGTTGAACACACCTAGAGACTATGAAGGGAAGTGAATTAGTCTATAACAAAACCCAATCTCTTTAGTTTAATTTCAAAAGTTATAACTTTAATAAACAATAATAAAAGATAGTACAATCAACACCAATGCACAAGAGAACACCAAATTTACATTAAAAACCTAATAAGGGAAAACCCACAATGAGAATATCTTATAATATACAAATTTTAGTACAATGAACTCACTAATAGGCTTATATCTAAGATTTGATTTCTTGGAGAAAGATACAAATGACTTGCTGCAAACACTTTCTATCTTTAATAAAAATACAAAGGACCTACTGTGGAATATCACTATCTCAACGCAGGATACATGAAAACAATTATAATGCATAAACCTTTAACATACAACTTGCAATACTCTCCTTAGAAAATAGATGCTTTTTACATAATGTATCAAGATCTCATATGTCATACCTCACACTTTGAAACTAATTTTATATTCTATATATCATTTGGATCATCACAAAACATAAATTGGGTTATCTAAAATAGGGGACAAAAGATTATCCCAACCAATCAGTCACCAAAACATGATTTTGTGAAAGCAATCCTATTTAGGAGATAGATAGGGCCTAAAACATCATAATGCAATATAAAAAATGATCTCAAACATCAAACACATTGGTGAAAATCCCCTAAGGTTAGGAATAGGGTAACATGTAGATAAAATGTGCAACATATAATCAATCATCCCCAAAAAACATCTTCAATGTGAAAATACTCAATGTAGGACCCCACATGACAAGATATGACCTAATAACAATTTAACACATCATCTAATATGGTCAAGACCATCAAGAACATGGTACAAGAAAGATAACAAACCCTGTTAGCTAGATAGCCACATATAACCCTGAAAACTAGCTCTAAACACAATGCAACACCAAAGAGATCAAGCTTTAATATGTAGACCACATAGGGATGTTCCTTGAACATGTAACATCATTTTCAAATACATATTTTTATAGGAAAATGTGTTTCAAGCTTGAATTTACATGTAGCTACTATTTTTAGTAGGTTTTCTTTTGAGCACAAATTTTTCTTATTCTTTCCTTGAAGGTTTGGATGGGCTACATAAACATGCAATTAGATTTTCATTGCAATATTATGTCCAACTTTTAAGATATTAAAATTTCCTTTTTCAGAAATTGCCAAAAAATATTAAAATAAATTTGAAATGATTTAGAGGCTCTAAAATGACCTAAAAATATGGGTATTTGTCCTAGGAGTTTACAAGATGATAGAGAACATTGTGACCTTTTTGACACTTCACATGATTTGTCAATCAGACACATGGTTCAAAAATTATGGCCTATCAAAGTTGGGTCTCTTGAAATAGAAAATATAAAAATGTGTTGAACACTTAAATGAGATATGGACAAAAGTTATACATGTTTGTGTGTGTATTGAAACATCATAGGGAATATTTTATTTTAGATAAGATGAGTACCACTTTACAAATAGTTTTTAGCCCATGGTTTTGTAATATTGTTTAAAAGTTTCATGTATTATATCTCCCATATGTTAGGTGCATGAGGTAGAGCTTATGTGTAAGATTTGTATAGCTATTCAGTTACCATAATAGGGGTAAAATATTTGGATTAGTATATCTACAACAAAAATGATTAGATACAATCACAAGATCTAGATTTCTACAAACAATACTCATATTCAAGAGACAAATGACATAATTTGAATGCATACAATAAATAATTCAAAATAATAAGCAAGCATAAAACCAATAAATCCTCCCTTGTCTCTTATCCTTCTCTTTTCAATTGTAAGCTCTCGAATTTTCTCCAAGTATGATAACATGAGAATTCAAAAATCATGGATGTAAATAATGAAGAATTAACTTCATTATATATACTTGGATTTTAATAGACAGTTTTCATTGATTGATAATGAATAGTTAAGCTTGATTTAGACTAGACTTGATTGAATAGATTACTCAGACTAATTAAGAGTTAATTGTAAAAATAAAAATAAATTAAGAGAACTGATTAGATTGATTAGTTAAGAGAATTGATTAATCAGTGAACAAAGTTGATTTGAGAGAAGATTAATTTGATTGATTAGTTAGGAAAATCAATTGGTCAAATGATAGAATAGATTGAGAAGAAGATTGAAAGTCAGTATTAGTCATAGAGGTAGAAAGAGAAGAATAACTAACATTAATACATTCAAAATCTATTTAATTGTGTATGACTAGGAATAAATAAATTGCATAATTTATTTATTTTAAGAAGACTTAGTTAACATTGTAGACGTACATTAATTAAATAAAACATTTATTTCATTCCATTATAGAAGACATAGTAAATTAAATAAATAAAATAATTATTTAATTCTAATGACAAGAATGAGAAATGTTAGTTTAATAAAATAATAAGAATTATTCAATCAAAATTGGGGAAAAGACATTAATTAAATAATAAAATCATTTAATTAATTTTAAGAATAATTATTAGATGAAATTAGATAAGAATTGAAATATTAATAAAGTCGATGTTGAATGATTAAATAAATAATTAAAATCATTCAATTATTGAATTTGGAGGGAAAATATGAATTTGAATTTAAATTAGGAGAATGCCACAAATCAATTAAATAATAAATATTATTTAATTAATTTAAGATAAAAAATAGTGTTAATATCGTACATAGGTGATGGTAAATTTTAGGTGTCTACATTTTGCCCCTCTTTGATACAATGTGTTTTCAAGCATTGTTTCAATGAATAAGTAGCAAGAATAAAGCCCTGGTATGCCCCAATGAGATTGCAGTAGCAAGTAGGTGATGTGGTACCCCCTCAAAAAAGTGAGTGAAAAATATGATGGAGAGCTCAATTTGTTGAAAAAGTGATTAAGATCCCAACATAGTTGATAGATTGGAAAATGATGTGTGGCAAAAGTTATGGATTGTGGAAGGCAAAATGCTACATGACTAGTTCAAATGGAAGGGTGTGCACATCCACTGAGGAGGTATAGGGGGTATAAATATGTCCTAGGGGTTATTTTATAGGTTCATTTGGAACTCTTCTTCTTTGAAAGAACCACTAAAGAAGAAGAGGTCTTTGAGTGATTGGAGGAGAGATGGCGGGCTACGAGGATGGTGTTCACATTGGCGAGCAAGTCAGGGAATATTGACATCTAGAGGGGGCACCAACACCAGTAAGTACACCTTATCTTATGGATTTATCATCTCATTTTTTATTCTTCTATGGTACTAGGTCATAGGTTTAGATAGAGCAATCGACATAACTTAGGGTTTTATTTTCTGTAAGTATTGGAAAAGTGACACAAGTCCCGATGAAGTGACACAAGTGCTTAGTGTAGGAGGTCAAAGTTGTAATTGAGTCACAATTATGTATAATGTAACACAAGTTCTAGGAGGATTCAATGCAAATTACATATTTAGGTGATATGTTCTTAGGTATATGACACACATGGGCAAAAGGGATAAGATGCATGTGGCTAAGGGAAATGATGCAATTTCTTGGTAGAATAGGACATTGTTATATTGTAATTATAGTTCATGTAGGCATGTAATTCAATATAATTTATTTATTTGTAATGATAATGTAAATGGATAATGCATTTAGATATGTGACTAAATAGTATGACATGGATTCATGTTTAACATAGCATATTTGACTGATTTAGCTTATTGCACTTTACATTTGTAGATTAGAGACTTTGTACTTACCACTTGGGAGAATCATCCCAAGACACTCACCTATAGACACCGACTAACTTAGGAGGAGTGAGAACAACTTGATGGGATGGGATTACTACATGGTACTCTAGTGCCCCATATTAGGAAAAATAGAGGACTTATTATAGAACTATATGAGCAATGGCATTCAGAGACCTCTTCCTTCCACTTATTGATATGAGAGTGCACGATGACCCAAGAGGATGTTTATGGGATACTAAGGTTACCAATTATAGGGAACAAGGTTATATATGCACCATGATTTGGGATTAGGGCCTATGCGAGTTGTTATAGATTGACAAGGTAGAGCTAGGGATCCATAATTATGAGATTAGATAGAGGGAGATGGTGACTAAGTATGATGTCTACTTTGGCTTATTATGTGGATTAGTACCTAGGGTTTTGGTTACTAATAAGAGAGAACATGGGTTTCTGGTGGGGTCAGGAGAGGTGTTTTATAGTAGGTAGACAGAGAGAATTATATATGCATGGGGGCCTTGTATATTATCTATGCTTTATTTTCAAATGCATGACATAACCTACCATGATGCACAGTCTTTAGGGTGTGGGGTTACATTTCTATAGGTTTGGGTGTGGGAGCACATAACAGTGTGTTTCCCAATTCTTGATAGACAAACACTTCAAGAAGCACAAACCTATGTATATTATTATGAGGTAGTAGCATAGGGACAGGTTTGACATACTAGGTATTGGCAACTTCAGTTTTGACATTTTGAGAGACTTTACCTAGAGGCTATATGTAGGATGTGTGACTTGGGAGGCTAAGGATGATCATTTATATTTATACAAAAAGGAGCGATATCTTATTAGGACTATTTAGACCCAGAAGATCATAGAGATACATTTTCTAGATAGGGTCCTTCAACATTTTGGTGAGAGACAATATGTGCCTACTAGATTTGCATAGTTTTCCCCCTGCAGTAGAGATATCAAAGAATGGGGACCAATTATTCCTATTGATAACAATTAATTATTTTAAGGGTTAGAACCTTGGAGATGGAATTTGGGTTCTCAATTGATACATGTAAGAATGCCTCTCAATTTTGACAATTGGTAGGCATAGCACTAGCTAGTTCCATATATAGATCTAGGTGTTATTGTGTTGATTAATATGGAAATGAGGGTGACATAACCATATAAGATACTAGGAATACAAGGATGGAGATGTGGTAGAGGTGGCAGAGATGGAGGCATAGGTGGCATAGATATAGGTATAGGTGGGAGATATGGAGGGAGGGGTGGAGGATGGGAACAATAAGGGAGAGATAGATGTATAGGTTGTGGTAGGAGAGATAGAGGGAGGGATAGGGGACATGATGGAGATGATGAAGGAGATGGTAGGGGAGGAGGGGCAGTGGAAGTAGGTTCCTAGTGATCACACTATTAGTTTCAGCAGTTGGTGGAGGAGGTAGGAGTATGGACATCACAGGAGAGGATATTTGGGGAGAGGCTATGGGAGGAGAGGACTTGATGGAGGAGGAGGTGGAGGTAGACATGACTGGGTCTAGTGAGAAGGAGATGGACATTGAGAGCATTGATGAGACTAGCTCATCAGAGGAGGATAAGGAGGGAGATGATGATGATGATGATATGTACATGAGGGATGATGTAGACTTGATGGATGTGGCCATGGGTAGTTTTGATGAGGAAAGGGAAACCATGCAAAATATACGTATAGGGAAGGACTTGTAGTAGACCCCAAATACTAGATCCTTGATAGCTAAGATATATGTTTGATGAGATCAAGTGATATCCTTATAGAAATGACTGGGTACTATAGAGACAAGGTTTGCAGAGGTAAGGGCCAGGGTAGTGGTAGTAGAGGGAAGAGATGCAATGATGGATTTAGAGAGACATTGGTTTAATGGGAGGGTGGTGGTTTTGGAGGGATAGATAGCTAGATTGGATAGGGTGAGGGATATTTTAAGGGTACATGTACAGAGAATGAAGGCTATGGGGAGGTACGTGGAGATGGATTTGAGGTCTTTTATTAATAGCATATAGGACTTGAAACTATAGGGGGTGATTGACCAAATATACAGAGTAGGCGGAGATGTTAGTTGAGAGATACAGTATTGGAGGGATCATTATGAGAGTGTGGTTCCTCCCAATCAGAGGTTCCCAAATATTAGGAGAGTGTGGGTGGATTTGTTTGGAACTGTAAGTATGCCTTTTTATGGGACTAATGAATATCATGCGAGCTCTTGTAGATTGGGACTCGCCCAAGCATATCAAAATTTTTCTTTTGATGTTCTCATTTATATATTAAATTAGATAATCATAATTAAAGATTAGTTATTTGGTTTCTTAAGTCAAGCATATTGATATTAGGAATCACTCTTATCCTTTTAACATAATTTTTAACACAATCCCATTAATTATTGGTCGTTGTCCAATCATCGCAAACTTCATTTTGGTAGTCGCAGTATTGTTTTCAGTAGGGTCAGGAATTCTTTCCAAATATAGAACAAAACTATTTCTTAACCTCTCTTAGTATAGTCCAAACGAATGCATATTTAGGAAATTGACTTTAGTTGTTAAATTTTTTTTTATCATTATCTTAGTACAGTCCAAATGAATCTTCCTTATTAAAAGAGCTTAACCTTTTATGGAACCATAAGATTAAGTCCTAGTTTTTTTTTTTCAGAATAAAGGTATAGATTTTAACTTATGATGCAAATTTAATTAGCCTTCATTAAAATTAATAAAAAATGTTAGATTCCTTATTCTTATTAAAAGATTAGTTGGACAGTGTTAAATGTTATAAAATTTAGTAATGATTGTTTAAGGATGTATGTAAAATAAGTTTATAATGTCAATGCAAATTATATCATTATACTAATTTATTTTATTTTATATTTATTGTTAATAATTTTGGTTAAGTCACTTTTAGTAATTAATATTATGATATTGAGTTAAGTAATTTAGGGATAACTTCTTACAAGTGTAATTAGTTATATTGTAGTTCGTTAAGTAGCAATTTATATGTTATCATTTTATGATGTATTTATGTTCCTTTTAAGGGGTAGTTGTATTTAATTGTTTAGTTAATTATAACTTTATGTAAGGAAAGAAATGTTGGGTTTTGTCAGTATCTATGCATGCCTTAGCTGAGTAGTAAGATGTGAAATGCGTCATGATTGAGAGTTGGATTTGTGTTTTATATGTGATATTATGAGGATGTTGGATACATTTTTCTAGATATGTTGTTAATTCATGTCAATTTAATGAATAACTTGATGTCTTGGTGTGTTTATTTCTCCTCTTATAAATGTGTTTGTTTTCTTGATGTGATATCAAGGGTTTGATGTGGGTTACATGTGTTACTAGAGGCTTAGGGCTTGATAGTGTGATTTCTCCTTGTTTTATTCTCTAGAATTATTGAGATTCATTGATATAATATTTTGGTCTTAAATGTGTAATTGAGGTCACCCGAGGGTCCAATTTTCTTTGATCATTATAAGTGTCAATTTGATATTTCCTTTTGGAACTTTATTTACATGTTTTGGACCTGATTGTGTAATTGAGGTCATACAAAGGTCCTAGGTTTTTTCTTGGCATCTTAATGTTGGAATTTCCTTGATGATGAGTGTGGTTCTCATGATCTTCTATGTTCTTCAATGACCATGTTTCTATTGTATTATGGTTTATTGGTGTTCTTGGTGCCGAAATATGCATTTGATGAATCAATGAATTCTTATGCATTTGATTTGTTGGAATGGATCCAAAAGAGGACTTATACATGAGATATATTATATCTGGAATTATGAATATGTTTTGGAACTTGGAGAGTTCCTTTGTGATTCTCATTATGATGATTTTGATGTCCTCTTTGTTATAATGGAATTGTGGATTCTATTGATGATTTTGAGTTATGTTCCAAACTCTGCTTATTTGGCCTCTTTGTTTATGTGGATTTTATGAGGTTCCATTTGGGATTATTTTCTTTGTCCATCCTTTTGATTTTAGTTTGGAACATAATAGGGATTTATAGGAGCATAGATTTAAGGGTGGCTCGCAATAGGGGTCGAGGACCTAAGTGGCCAGTCCAAGATATCCCATTGTGGATTTTTAACCAAGTGATAACCGTGTGGTATAAAATTAGTATTCAATTGGAATGAAACCAACACTTCAATATATTATTAACTCAAGAATCTAGCTATTAGTATTCATTCATAATGAACAACTAATTTCCCAAAATTATCTTATTGCTTCCTAGTTGAAGCGAGTTTAATCCTTTATCACAATGCTCATCAAAGTGGGCATGAAGGATACTTGACTTGATTACTCTAAAATGGAAGATTCAAACTATGAGTGAGATGCAATACTTGCATTCAATACTCAAGATGATCTAGATATGCAATGCAAAACTATGATAGCAAACATGAAACTAGTCTAGGAATGAAACTAATGATGCAAGATTAAGCTAGCAAGATTAATTATACTATGAAAGAAAACTAGACTCAAAGATAATTAACAATGCGGGATTACTCTACAAGATGAGCTAAAATGAGAATGCAAGAGAGATGAAAGTATCATAATCTCACTATAGTAGGATGAAAATAACAAGAGATAGGATCTCACAAATGACCAAGATGGAACCCTTGAGCCAAGGAAGAGCTTCCTATTAAATTAATTGCCTCAAGAATGAAGGGTGGAGATTAAGAGGCAAAAGATGTTAGGTAGAGATGAGTGGTGAGAGAGATCAATCCTTGTGAGAGGATCCAATAGTTTTGATTGGTCAAGCTTGATTGGAGAATAAGACAAAATAGAAAATCCCCTTTTAATTATCACTTAATCAAGATTAATTTTCACACTTATATAGGAAATGTGCTCTTTTAATAAAAGTGCTAAGAATTTATATTAAAATTATTTTTTTGGCAATTAAATGATTTTCAAGATTTTGATTTTGATTTTGATTTTAGAAATGATTTAATTATGCAAGTGGGATTATCCAGGTTACATAATTATGTTTAGTAAATTATGTCTTTGAGATTTCAAATTCTGCTTAAGGAAAATTGATCAAAATTAGGGGCTTAGGTTTTACTTGACAAATTTTAGGTGATTACATTTACACCTCTTTTGAATCAATGTGCGAGCATTGTGTTGATTCAAAGAATAGATTGAAGCTAAACTAAAGAACAACCCGATATGAAGCGATGAGACTATTTCTAATAAGGAGAAACCAACTCTGAATATGATCGAGCAAAGACTGATTGAATATTAAAGATATCAGCTCTAGACTTGATTGAACAAGACTAGAGTATCTAGCCTGATATGATGCAATGAGATTGAATGTCTATCCAAGGATAATGATAACTAACTAGTTTGATATGAAGTGATGAAATTGATTAGTGTCAAAGAGCTTGAGATAATTGCTTCGACAAGGATTCTAAAGAAGCCAATCACCTAATTGAGAAGCAATACCAGATTGATATGAGTCTTGATGAAGCTAATATGCCCTAGGAACTATGTTAGATTGATATGGGTCATGATGAACCTAACATGCCCCTAGAGATAAAATAGATGTATGTCCAAGTGACCTAATATGAAGCGATGAGATCACTCTTTCAGTGAAAGATAAGGAAAATCCTTACTTGATTGATTTGCAGATTAGGATTGATTTTGTATAGTGTGATGCCCCCTCGGGATCGAAATCAAAATGGTATAGAGGGTTCAAAGAAAGAGCACTAACCAAGATTAGAATCAATGTCAAATTGATAAGATTTGATAACCATCAGTTTTAGAATAATTTAGACCTTGATTTGAGTTGATTTGAGGTTTTGTTGACCATATTTGACTAAATTTTGACCAAGTTTGACTAGGGTTGACCAAAGTGAAATCACATAGATGAGAAATATTTTATTTGGATTGACCTCAGAGGGATCAAGAAATGAAGGCAGAAGTAAGTGGGAAGTAATAGCGTCAACGGTCAAGTGTGTTTAACCAAGAAGGCTTTGTAATTTGACTATGTAAATGAACTCAGATTTCAATTTTGACTTTGAAAATGGATTCAGGACTACGAAATTAGCTAGGGGTGCAATTTTTGCGATAGTCTGAACACTTTGAATTTTAGGTCAAAATCTAAAAAGGGGCCCGAGAGGGTCATTTTATAAATTATTTTTTAACAATTGACTTTTGAGAGCCTAGAGTCTTCTAGAGAGTTAAAATGCATATTCGAGTTTGCAATCATGAATTCAAGCTTCAAAGGTGGAACACTCAACCTCAATATTATGGTGCACTAGTAAGTACTTGATCTCAACTTGTAATTTTGTAATTTTTTATTGATTTTCGCATTTTTTGAATGTATTTTTAGGGTTAGAACTCGGTTAATCGTGCGATGAAACAATTTCATCGCACCCTTAGTTAGGTTACATTGTATGATATTATGGAAGTATTTATTATATTGCATGTTGTGTTGTATTTTATCGCATGATAAGTACCCTCATATCATGCGATATAGAGAACTGTATCGCATTGAAAAAGTGTATCACATTGTTTATTGAGTTATGTCATACGATAAAATGGAGTTACTTGTTTCATCGTATGAGCTTATTTTTCAATTTTTACCTTTCTTTGGAAATGATCTTTGTTTTGTAGCTCATTTGTAACCTTATAGATATGCTTGATGATGAATTTTGATACTTTGATGCTCAATATAGATAGATTTTTCTCATGATTTAGATTGATTACTAATGCATTTACTTGTGTTCCTTTTGCAGATGTGATTGCCTAATTCTATCTTACGATGAACCTAATCACAGACATTGAGACTTTTCCACCATTTATCTCATCAGGAGTTGGTTTTACTTGATTAGTGTGGGCTTGGGAAGTTCACTGTGATGCTTTAAATCTATGTTAATCATGGGTTATTGACCACACTAGATGAGAGGTTTCACAATGAGCACAATACCTTTCATTTTCCCACTGGTGAGATTATTATCACTCTTGAAGATGTATATAGGACCCTTAGATTACCCATATATGGAGAGCTCATCTTTTATGATTAGGATCGGGCATAGGGGATCATAGCTTTGAGGTGTGTATTTGGAGATGATACCATCCTAGACTAGCATATTACCTAGGATTATATTCTTAGACAGTATGGTTAAGACTATCTAGTGGCTTGTGTGCTTGCCAGTTGATTGAATGTGTTGCTACACTTGATCAAAACCAAAAGGGGTTCTAGTGTAGCTAGGGCTGGATTTTGTATGAGATGTTCAATTGACATCGAAGATTTAGCTAGGGAGCATGCCTATCATTCCATATATACAAGGAGCTACATGAGATAGTATATCGGTGAGGACAGAGCATGGTCACTAAAGTTATAGTACTACAGATAAGGGCATGGGAGCATATCCCCATAGCTCACCCAGTGACACAAGATGTTCGAGGAGTAGGTATGCCTTATGCTTTCTGCTATACAGGTTACATCCACCAGTCTAATTTGAGAAAGGCTTCTTTCTGGCACCGACAATTGGATGATCTATCTTATGTTGTGTGGTGACCATACATAGGTTGTGAGAGATGGTTAGGCTCAGCATAAGAGCTTCCCTATATTTTCTCCAATTGGCCACTAATTGGCAGGTATGCTTCTATTATATTTGAGATATTATTGTTGTTGTATTTTTGCATCTTTGTATGCTTTATACTTTAGTCTTTAAATGTTTCATAAATTTTTAGTTGTGCTCCCATAGTTGATCATTTTTGTATTAGTAGATTCTAGCGATAGTTAGGTCGGAGGTAGGATACGCTGACCAAGTTTTTATTATATGCTCAGTTTCTGATGAGGAGGCAGACTAGGGGCCATGGCCTATCTATGCAATGCTTGTATAGAAGCTCAAAGAAGATCTAATTGGGGTCGACTAGGAGTACCTTCCTAATGCCAAAGATGTTAGTTTCACCCCTACATACAAACAACATCTGATTAACCATCCCTTCTCGAGGTTCATCGATCCAGTTGAGTGAGTCCCCAAACTAGATGAGGAGGATCCAGCTGATGATCCATAGGGTAGAGGAGCTAGGAGAGGGGTTGGAAGGGAGTAGAGAGGTAGGGGAAGAGGCCATCTGGGAGTGAGTAGAAAAAAAACACATGGAGAGAGAAGATCCTTAAGGTTAGTGGTATTTTTTGTTACTATAGAGGAGGCGATGTCAGAGGAGGAGGGAGAGATTTTGGTGAGGAAGAAAGTGGACCGCGGATACCTCGTAAGGAGAGACCAGTAGGGGATACCACTTGAGGGTGAGGGGGATCCTATGGAGGAGGTATTAGAAGAGGCACTGTGAGCGGAGGAAGCATATGGAACAAGTTCTCAGGAGATAGCACATTTGAGGTTACATCTTGCTAAGGCTAGGACACATAGAGAAATGGAAGATGCATAGTTGGCAGAGCAAGACAAACACATCCAAGAGCTAGAGGCTGGTAGGGACAAATAGCTATAGGATCAAGACCACTAAATCCAGGAGTTATAGAGTGTGTGTGACTAGTATTAGCACACAACTATGTACCATTCCTCATGAGCCTCATATTATTAAACCTTATATATCATATCAATACCAACCAAGGCCAGAGTGCCTTCGAATAGATAGTTTGCAACTCAGTCAGATGGAGCAATGTCATCACTGATACTTATGAGAGTAGATGCCCCTCCTCCTCCACCCTAGACTAGGTAGAAGGAGGGAGTCATCCTTGATATCCCCTTTCTCATCTTATCCCCTTATTCCATTTTGATGTACTTTTGTTATATCAGTATCAAGGACGCATCGATTTTGTACTCCAGACATTTTTTATCTTTGGATATTATGAGATAATTTATTATACCAGATTTTTGAGATATATATATATATATATATATATAATATATATATATATATATATATATATATATATATATATATATATATATATATATAATATATATATATATATATATATATATATATATCTATATATATATATATATGATAGATATTTTTTTTTATTATTGTTGTTGTCTCATGCTTTGTCTCCTTATTGATATATTCTTGATAAATGATCATGTATGTTGCTTTAATAGATGATTTTGTGTATGCTTAGTTTGATATATCTCATGTCACACTTATGTTACGGGTTCTTATGTTGAAATAGCTTTACTTCGTGCTTATATAATTGATGTTGCATAGCGTATATAAATTTTTAATGATGCATTTACTTTTAGTTCTTATGTCATGTATACTTTGATATGTATATCTTGTATCATGTTGTTCTTTTCCATCCTCAACTACACATGCAATCACTCGCAAGACAAACAATTTAGAGAACAACGAACCAATAAGACATGGAACACATGACCCAATAATGAGATTATACCCTCTGATAATGCTAATGCTGACAATTTTGTTGATGTTAACTTTGTAGGGACTGAAGGTACTAGCCAGGGCGATAATGGTTACCGGGATGATGTAGACAACCAGAAAACACAAGGTTTTGATGACCCTCTGGTACAGTTCAATACTATGGTGTTTAATTCTTACGAGTAAAAAATAGGAGAAATTTTTGGGAACAACATACTGGGGGAGGATTGTGTGTTCCCATTTCACAAACAAAGTCAACCAAAGTACTCATAGAATCATGCATTTTAGAACAAAAATCAGAACAACTATAATCTCAGAATTAGGAGGGAACCTTTGACAAATGGTATTCCTCCTAGATTGCAACCCACTCCCCCAGATCCACAAGCTAGCAACAACCCTTCACCTCCTAAAGGCCCAAAGGCTAATATTCCTCCATCACAGAATCCTCCCACTATTCTTTGGAATCTATCTTGGTCCACAAAAAATTACAGTGCCTTAGAAGAACTTAAAAGAATGAAGGAGAATATGTCAATGTATGACATGTTGCAAAGTTTTCTTGCACAAAGAAAAGCACTCCTAAAGTCACTAGATCCTTCAAAATAGAGTGTTCCAAACCACACAAGGGCTCCCACATCCAATATAAATGCATCTAAAACTATGCCAACCATGTTCAAAGACAAAGTCAAAGTACCCTCATTTCTGCTAAGTCTCAAAAAATTTGGAAAGAACTTACACAATTGTTTGATCGATTCTGAGGCTTTGTGTAATATCATGCCTTTATCTATCTAAAAAAATCTAGGAATGAGCCCTCATCCAACCAACATGCTAGTAATTCAATTGGATAAGACTGAATTTAAAGTCATTATGGTTTTAAAATATTCTCACATCTAATTAATGATGGATCCAAGGATACAAGATTGTATAGACATATATGTAGTGGATATCCCAAAGACATATGGCATGTCACTCAGCATGGAGTGGACTAGGTGTTTAAGAGGTTGGTTTTCTACTGACTTTACACAATTATGATTACCGTAGAAAGGGTTAAATAATTAGATTAAAATCAATGCAGAACCAAAGCTGAAGTAGATGATCACAAACTATAATTCTCCTAATGAGGTTTTATTCTCATAAACTAATTTAGGGGTATACCAATTTGACACAATCCTTACGCTTCAAATTGATGAGAGGGATAATGCTAAATGTAGTCATGTACAAGGGTTGGTTCACCCCCAAATATTAGAGGAGATCCTTTAAGATTCTATTAACAATATGAAAAATAACTTGAGACATCTTGGGCACGAAGCTGACCCAAACATATTAATGCTACTGAGATGTTGTCTCTTGCATCATGAAAGTCATTCTGAATTTGAATGTATTAATTTCCAAGAAGCTACATCCAAGGTACTGACTCTGATGAATCAACCCCTCAAGCCAGTCCCAAGCTTAGGCTTGTAAAAGGGGCATGAACACCATAAACCACTTGGGGATACCTCATTAGAAGGCAAAGATCCTCCTCATTATAGAGGTTCCATAATATCTATTTAGGAAAAGGAAGATAATCTTGCTTTTGAAGGAAGAACCCCCATACAAGATGAATGAAGTTCATTAAATGATGGTTGATTTCCACCTTATCAGGAATTATTAAACGAGGTTAAGAAGAATCAAAAGAAAGAGTGGAGGCTCATTACAATGAGAAAATATTGAGATTCAGGATCGAGTTCTAAAAAGAGTCCTCTTTGTAAGAATGCCTATCTGCTGAGTGATTCTTTGGATTCTAACTCAAAATCACCAATTCCAAAGAAGTCAACTCAGCTCAAACCACAGCCTCCCAAGGGTCACCAAGTTTGGAAATTAAGATTTGATGGTTCCAAATGCAAACAAGGAGCAAGAGCGGGAATCAAGATGATCAATCCCCGGGGTAACTCCTATTATGTTTCCTACAAGCTAAAATTATTTTGCACAAATATTTTTTTAGAGTATGAGGCATTAGTTCAAGGCATTCTTATGGCCCATGAGAAGAAAATCAAGTCCCTAGTGGTGGAAGGAGATTCCTAGCTAATTTTCAAGCAAATTCCCAGCCAATACTCATGTAATGACAAAATATTGGTAGTTTATCATAATCATGTTTGGGGTTTGATTGAGTATTTTGAGGATTTTAACATCAAAAACATCCCCAGAAGAAAGAATATGGTTTATGATGTGTTGGTAGCATCGACAATCTCCCTTCATCCTATAGATGAGTCAAAGTTGAAGAAATTATTGGTTGAATTAATCGCGGCCTTAGAAATCCCAAATAACATCACTAATTTCTAGGTGTTTCAAGACGGACAAAAGATACTTGAATTAATCATGAATGTTGGGATCTTTGAAAAATAGACCATCCATGAAGAAATTGGAGTAGAGAAATCGGATAATCTAGGGATCTTGAACTTGAAAACCAATGCCATTCCTAAAGGAATGGTGGCATTAGAAATAATTTTTGATAAGGATGACTTTGCTCAAGAAAGAAGATGATCCCCAACAATAGATAGTGATGATTGTGAGCTCTACAATTTGGGTACCCATGACGAACCAATAGAGGTCCGAGTAGGAAAGATCGGTTCTAATTAGGAGAAGTAGTGGATAGTCCAACTTCTCAAAGAATACAAAGATGTTATATGATGGAGCTATGAAGACCTCAAAACTTATGACCCATTTGTTATTGTGCACAACATACCATTGAACTTAGATGTAAAACCTGTTGGCAAGTTGGCTACACTGATGTATATGACTAGATATAGTATTGTCATTATGGAAACAAAATCATATAGCAGTTTGGAGTCAGCATACTCAATGAGAAGATCAGAAGTCGGTTAAGTGTTGAAGACTGGACAGTGTACAGAGTTCCTGTAGCTCAAAGCATCAACGCACGTGTGTATGGATGAATTATGGTATGTGTCTTAGAAGTTAAGTTGGTTAGACTATATTCATTCTTAGTCTATGAGCACATGATCAGATGTGCAAAGATGAGAAAGTTACAGTCATTTGAAGTTGCACAGCCAATGTGTGCCAGAGAAGAACAAAGCATGAAGCCGACAATTAGTATTTTGGTTTGCGGATATAATGTAATGTTGTAAAGGCTATGCACCAATTATATTTAGGTTTTTGACATGTTTATATGATTAACTATAAGCATGCTTAAGCCAATTCATTTGGAAGCGTTGTTTGTAATAGGTCTAAGGGCTGACCTAATTATTTATTTTGTATGAGCATATAAATATAAGATGCATCCATTGTATTCAGTATGGAAGTTGATAGAGAGTTGTAATAAGTAGAGAAAAAGTGTGTGAAGACACTAGAAGATGTATTAGAGCTTTGCTAGAGGTCAAAGCATCAGCACATCAAAGGAACTGATCTGACAAGCATTGTCATAGTGATAGTTCATCTTGCAGATATAGTATGTATTTGAGATCCAAAGGTTGTAGCCTTCTCCACTTGAGAAGTGAGCTCTTGGACAGTGTGTCCTCTCCCTTAATAGGGACTATTGTAAAAGACTCCTAACAGGGTCCATCCCTTAACAAGGTCTACTGTACTAAAAGCATTGTAAAGCAACTCTTAATAGGGTTAAGGATCTTCTAACAAGGATCACAAAACACTAGTGCAGAATGTTAGTGGGTGTCAATTCCCGTTGGGGTTTTTACCTATTTGGGTTTCCCCATAATCATATTGATGTCATGTGTTGATTTCATGTTTCATGTTTATGTGAATGTTTAATTCATTACTTAAGCATTTAAGTTCAGTATAAAAGTGAAAAGTTAAAATACGGTGAACACTGATTCACCCCCCCGCTCCCCCCCCCTCTCAGTGTTCCCATTCCTAACAATTGGTATCAAAGCTCTAGTCCTTAGCATAGAAGTTTAACCACTTGAGGAGATCATGGAAAAAGTAGAAATGAAACATCTGAAAATAAATCTTGAAGCTTCTCTTGAAGACCTGGACAAATCAGAAAGAGAAATTGAAGAACTAAAAGAAAAAGTCAGTGATGCACAATTGGTTATCAAAAGGCTAAGAAAGGATTTGAAAGAATGCTCTAACAATGATCTAGGAGCAAAGGTAAAGAAGCTAAATGAAGAAAATGCATCTATAAAAGAACTACTTGAAGAATTTGATGATAAGCTGATAAACAATCAAGAAGTCTACAATGAACAAGTCAAAGAGAACCTTCAACTCAATGAGGAATTAAGGGAAGCCAATTTGGAAATCTTGGAGCTAAGGAATTGCAAAGAAAGATTAGAGTCTGAATTAAAAGAAGCAAAGAATCATATTGACAAATTACACACCAGTTCTGATTTGATAGAATCCTAATTGTATGCAAGGAGAGCCAAAGGAGAAACTAGCTATATTGGATACAATGAAGCACAAAATCAGATTGACAACATGTGAGCAAGAAAGGATTCACAAAAGGACTCTACTAATGCTGAAAAGACTGAAGATCAAACCAAAGATAATGGTGGACCACCTAAGAATGAGCGCAAGCAAGTAGAACGCACTTGTTTTGCATGTAACAAGCATGGACACATTGCAAGGAACTGTACAGAGGTAAAACCTTTTAATGGTTATTATTATTCATGCAATAAATTTGGTCATAGAGCTATGAATTGCAAGACTAGTAAGAAGAACAAAATTCAGCAAGATCAGAGAAATCAGAATCAGACAAATGTAAGAAGTTTTTAGATTGTTACATGCCAGATATGTAACTATAATGGTCACTCAGCGAGACAATGTAGAATGGTGACTCATGTTAATGCATCAAGGAATATAAGACCTATAGTCATTTTTCACTCTTGTAACAAAGCTGGACATATCTCATAGTTATATAGATCAAGGATGCAAGGTCTAAAAAGCCCTAAAAAGACCGAAGAACCAGTTTTGGATCCCGAAGGAGAAGTTAATTTTTTCAAAGCCTTAGATGATGAGAGCATGATTTTGTCAGATAAAAAGGACAAGACTGATGAGAATGTATTGGATGCATCTGCAGTGGATGCACCCTCTACATCTGAATGAATGGCCCTCAGGGTCATAGGGGGAGCTAATTTAGCTCTAGACCCCTGCGTGGCTGGTATACTCATCCTCAGAGTATGCACCTTTGGACTTAAGCTTTTGGAGTATAAAGGTACCTTTGTGTAAGACCACACATGTTGATTGTGAACAGAACTCGAGTTGGAAATTTTGAAGTGATAGCCTAGTTTACGTGACTTGCATTAATGGCAGAATTCTCACTTTAAGTACACAGAAAGTTATTTGATTACTTATTGCATTCAAATTCAGAGCGATAGGAGAGTAGAAAGAGCCTTAGAAGTTGTTGTGAAGACTTGGAGATTGATCTATCAATGATTTGTAGTAATTATCAATGCATTGGTCGGTTGTAGAAACCCTAGTTTGACGAGCCGATTTAGAAGTCTTCAGATCATCTCAGAGTACAGTTGGAAAGCAATTAAACAAGTAAGTCATGGCCACTCCCATAGTTTTTGATGTTGTTGAGAAGAAGAGATATGTATTCAAGAAACATCCTTTTAAGTCAACCCTAGATGATTTAGAGGGAGCATTCTCCTATACGCCTATGGGTGTTATGCATGTGGAAGATATTAGGGCTTACATCTACTACAAGAAAGAACTAGTAGAGTTGGATAGGTTAAGGGCACACATGGATACCATGTTGAAACCAGATAAATCATTCATGGATGAATATGTTAAATGGAATGATCACCCTATTGTTGAGTATGCTATGGCATATGAATTCTATGAGACAGAATGGATAAAGATTTTATTGAGCATAATTCATGATGATTTTTTTTGGATAGGTGATGTGCTAGTAAGAATCACCAGTGACTTGATATATGAGATGACAAGCCTTTCTAGGATAGGTTTCATCCTTCCTGTGGGCAAGGATATCAAAAAGATTGTTGAGAAAACTTGTAAGTCAAGGAATGATAGGTGTGGGATGAAAATTGAGCCTATTGAACAAGTAGACATCAAATAGATGTCAATGATACTGGGATACAGGTTTCATCACACCAATAGGGTGAATAGTGTGTCTATGGGAACAATTATAGCAGCCATCAGACTTGTGAAGGAATATGGGGAATTCAACTTGTGTGAGATCTTGCGCGCACAGTTGATTGATAACATCAAGGCAATCAAGCATGACAAGACAAAGATATTCAGGTTTGGTTCATTGATCATTTACATGTACCTTCATATTGTTGGGAGAGTATCAGATTTGTATTTGGACAAGTCCATTCCAACCATGCCATAGATATCTAACAAAGCATCCATAGAGAGCACATTGAGAGATTATGTGACATTGGAATTGAAGACCTTCAGGGTCAAGATGAAAATGAGGTATAGAATTCCAGAGAGCATTGTGGAAAAGTATAAGGATACCATTTTCTTTATGGTAGAGATAGACACAACTTGTATGGAAGTTGTTGAGCCAAGAACTAAGTAGATTCATCCACTTGGTTATGAGGTAGAGGAACAAGTCCTTGAAGCATATGCACAAGTTCTACTATCAGCCCCCAAAGATCCTAATGAACCTAGGTGGGGAACTTATGAGGAGAAGACAAGAGAAGTTGATGCAAAACTAAACAGCGCAGCAACTAAGAGGAAAACCTCTAAGATTACATCTGAGATACTTAGAATTCATGGAGTAACACAAGCAGACCTTGACAAGGCAAGGGAAGAAAAGTTTGCTTTGGAAATTGAGAGTGCATCCACAGAAGATGCTAAGTCTGATGATCCTAAGTTGAAAAAGGTAAAGATTGAGAAGACTGATTATCCAATGGATAAAAAGGGTAAAATTGATGATATTAGTCTTGCACCCACTATTATAGTTGATATTGAGTCCACCGATGCATCCCCTAAGATGCCCAAGAGGAGAAAACAAATTGCCACAAACCATCATTCATCTATAAGTGCAGCCACAAGGAGCAAATTGAAAAATGTGTAGTCACCTCTGGAAGTAGGATTCATACCTAGTCTTCAAGTGTTAAGGACTAGAGTTGTAGATGAAGGAAGGCTAGATCAGATAGCCAAGTTCTATGACAAATATCATGAAATTGATAAGTCAGAGATTCATGAGATGCTGATCAAACACATGATAAAGTTCAAGAAGATAGTTCTTGAATTGAAGACAACTATCCCAGATAAGGTATGGGAGATTATGGATACCTTGAAGAGACAAGCCACTGAAGAAGACTTTAGAATAAGGGAAAAAACACTTGATTCCACTCTTCCAGTATGTTTTGTTGAAGAAAAGTCAATGCTATTGAATTTGGTGAAGCCGCACTTAAGGAAAAAGATGAGAACACTACACCTCATGAACAAAGACTATGAGCTGATTTCTAAGGAAATAGAGAAGGCCTTTGAGAAGGTATTCTTAGAGTAGCACATGAAACCCATGTCTGCACCCATCTCTCAAGCACCTAGTGAGCAATTCAAAGTAGCAGAGACCATCAAGATACAATCAACAGGTGCTTAGGATTCAGCACCTGCAGTGGAAGCACAAACAGAGGTAGACAAGTTTGCACCCATAATAGAATCACTCAAAGATAGCACCATTATCATTGATAATGTTGAGATAGCCATGGCGGCCACTGACACTAACTTGGATAAGTTTGAAGAATCTTTTGTGAGCACACAAGAAGCTGAAATGTTATACAACAACACACCACCCACTCATCAAGAAGAAGCATTGATTGATGATGAAAAAGAAGATGAGAAAGAAGAAGAAAAAGAAAAAATAGAGAAAGAAGAAGAAAAGATATAAGAAAGTGAGAAAAATGATGAAATGTCAATAGTGTAAAAAGTGTTGGACAACACTCCCATCACTCCTTCAGCAGCATTATTGTCAAGTTTGACACCTGACACATCTAGTTTGGACTCATGGAAAGAAGAAGACCTGATTAAGTTTAGCATCTTCGCTATGGAGAAAGCCAAAGAAAAGCAAGTGATGAGGAATCCCCTCCTGGTAGAATTAGTAAACATGTTGAACAATCTGTTTCCAGAAGATAAGAGAGTGTCAAAGATACACTTGGTTGATGATGTGAGTACAATCATCTCACATTTTAAAAGTAACTTCTCAAGCCTTGAAGAGTCTACATCCCTAGTTGCAGAAGAAAAGTATCTGAAGAAAAGATTGACTAAATTGGTGAATAATTTTGCACTTGACCTTAGTTCCCTCAAGACTGGTCAAGCATCCTTGAAATAATTTTCAAATCAAGGAAGAAAAATTATTGTAGAATGCATGGATCAAGACAAACTCATTGATGCTCATTTCAAGAAAATAAAAGAGGCAGAAGCTATGATTGAGCAAGTAAAGAGTTTAGTGAAAGACCCATCCACAGATGTGAACATGTGCAATAATGTCTACCAAAGTTAGATAAAAAAAATTGAGAAGACAGAAAAGGAGATGACAAAGTTAAGGGCTAGACAGACTCGGTTGAGGAATGTTCTTGCAACCTCACTAGACATTCTAAATCATAATATCAAGGAGATTGATGCCACTATGGTGACATATGATCAAGGTCCTTCCAAAGATTTGACGAAGATGGAGAAGCTTCAGTATGCATTATGCGCCCATCTCCAAATAGTAAAATCTTTGATCACATTTTGGAAGAAGGAGATCCAGAACCTAAAGGTTGCATATCTGGATGTTTTCCCTTAGTGAGTATGTGTAGATAAAATTTTTGGCATGCCTTTTTCATTAATGTCAAAGGGGGAGTTGTGTATAGAATATGGATCATAATATATATAGGGAGATATAAGTATATGTATAGATGACAAAAAGTTTTTTGTATTAAGGACAGTTAGCAACTTGGTCATATTCCTTTGTTGCCATCAATGACAAAGGGGGAGATTGTTGGAAAGTTGGCTACACTAATGTATATGACTAGATATAGTATTTTCATTATGGCAACAAAGTCATATAGTAGTTTGGAGTCAGCGCACTCAATGAGAAGATCAGAAATCGGTTAAGTGTTGAAGACTAGATAGTGTACAGAGTTCCTGCAGCTCAGAGCATCAGCGCACGTGCATATGGATGAATTATGGTATGTGCCCTAGAATTTAAGTTGGTTAGACTATATTCATTCTTAGTCTATGAGTGCATGATCAGATGTGAAAAGATGAGAAAGTTACAGTCAGTTGAAGTTGCACAGCCAGTTTGTGCCAGAGAAGAACAGAGCATGAAGCCGACAATTAGTATTTTGGTTTGCGGATATAATGTAATGTTGTAAAGACTATGCACCCATTGTATTTAGGTTTCCAACATGTTTATATGATTAATTGTAAGCATGCTTAATCCAATTCATTTGGAAGCGTTGTTTGTAATAGGTCTAAGGGCCGACCTAATTGTTTATTTTGTATGAGCGTATAAATATAAGATGCGCCCATTGTATTCGGTATGGAAGTTGATAGAGAGTTGTAATAAGTAGAGAAGAATAGTGTGAAGACACTAGAAGATGTATTAGAGCTTTTCTAGAGGTCAAAGCATCAGCGCATCAAAGGAATTGATCTGACAAGTAGTGTCATAGTGACAGTTCATCCTGCATATATAGTGTGTATCTGAGATCAGAAGGTTGTAGCCTTCTCCACTTGAGTAGTGAGCTCTTGGATAGTGTGTCCTCTCCCCTAACAAGGACTATTGTAAAATAATCCTAACAGGTTCTGACCCTTAACAAGGTCTACTGTACTAAAAGCATTGTAAAGCAACTCTTAACAGGGTTAAGGATCTTCTAACAAGGATCACAAAACACTAGTGCAGAATATTAGTGGGTGTCAATTCCCACTGGGGTTTTTACCTATTTGGGTTTCCCCGTAATCATATTGGTGTCATGTGTTGATTTCATGTTTCATGTTTATGTGAATTTTTAATTCAATACTTAAGCATTTAATTTCAGTATAAAAGTGAAAAGTTAAAATACAGTGAACACTGATTCACCCCCCCTTCTCAGTGTTCCCATTCCTAACAAAACCTTTCCACTAGAGGAAAAGTTTGGTCAATCCAATAATTGAGCTAGTAATACAGAAAGAGATACAAAAATTTCTCATTGCAAGGATTAGTTTCCCCATTTGAAATTCAAATTGGGTTGCAAACTTATTCCCTGTAAGAAAGAAGAATAGAGAAGTCAGGTTATGCATATATTTTTGCAATCTTAATAGATCTTCTTAGAAAGACAACTACCCACTACCTTCTCTTGAAGAGGTGTTACATATGGTAAATGGTTCACAAATGATGTCCTTTCCCGATGGCTATTTTGGATACAATCAAGTGATGGTGAAAGAAGAGGATAGATTGAAGATGACATTCACCACCAAATGGGGGATATTTTCTTATCGTCACATGCCTTTCAGGTTAATCAACATCGGGACAACCTTCTAACGTGAAATGGACGAGGCATTTAAAGGCCTTGTGAATATGTATACTATTATATACATGGATGACCTCACAATGTTTTCAATAAATTAGGCCAACCATAGTGATGACTTGCACAAGGTTTTGAAGAGATGTCAAAGATATGGAATATCATTGAACCCAAAGAAATCTATTTTTTGGGTAACCCAAGGTAAACTTTCGGGACACATTATATCATAAATTGGGATCTCTATGTATCCTAAAAGAGTTGAATCCATCCTCAACCTGGTCCCACCTAACAATAGGAAGGAGTTAAAATTATTTTTTGGAAAGATCAATTTTGTTAGGAAATTCATTAGTGGATTTGTAGAAATAGTCCACCCATTGAATGGCATGTTAAGGAAATGCACCAAGATTGAATGGAATGCTCCAGTCAAGGAATCCTTTTAAGATACTAAAACCTCCATCACTAGTGCTCCAGTTTTGGTTATTTTGGATTACACTCTACCATTTAAGGTTTACTCATTCACCTTAGAACATTCATGCGTGAGCATTCTTACAAAAAAGAGGAATGAAGAAGATGAGAAACTAATAGCTTTCATGATTTTTCCTTTGAAAAATGTTGAACTCAAATATCAAAACCTAGAAAAATAATCATTCTCTAGTAAAATCCATCAACAAGTTCTAACATTATATCCTCAGAATCAAAGTCATAGCCATCATTCATGCTCTTGTAGTTAAATCCCTTCTAATGCAAAATGAAGTAGGTGAACAAAGAGGGAAATAGATGGCTATTTTGCAGGAGTTTGATCTTGAGATTCAGCCCATGAAGTTGGTAAGAGGCCAAGGTCTAATGAAAATGATAGCTGAGAAAGAGTAGGGTCTAGTATGTTAAGTATACACTGATCAAGGAATCACAACTAACATTTGGTAACAGGATATATTTTATTACCTTCTCCAAAACCAGTGTCCCACTAAATGGTTCCCAAAGAAGGATTTTGAAGATTAAGAGTATCTCCTACATGTTGAAAAATGGGAAGCTCTACAAGTGAAACTATGATAGGTTGTACTTGAGGTGTCTAGACAGGATAAAGGCTAAACAAGTCCTTACTGATTTCCATGATAAATACAGCATAAGCCAGGGGTCCATCGAGGCCAGTGCACATCAAATATTAAGATCTAGATATTATTGGCCAACTTTGTTCAAGGATGCAAATGAACACGTACATTCATGTCACACGTGTAAAAATAGTGCTACCCATAAAAGGCATCCCGCTATGCCTTTGCAACCAGTATATGAGGTACGTCCTTTTTCCCAATGGGGCCTATATTTTGTTGGAATGATTAATCCCCTTCTTGAGCAAGTCACAAGTATATTTTGACAACAACAGACTACTGTACACGATGGACAAAATCTCAAGTTCTTAAAAAGTATACCACCAAAGTGATAACTAGATTTTTGGAGCAGCACATCATAACACAGTTTGGCATGCCTTTCTTTTTGGTATGTGATAATGCACCTTCCTTTTCATTTGCATTCCTCACACAATGGGCCTTCAAAAATTAGGTAATCATCAAATTTTACTCCAATTATTATCCACAAGGTAACGGAGTTGTAGAATTCACTAACAAGAACTTGAAAATAGTGATTAAATGCCTTTTAGATGACAATCCTTGGGATTGGTAGAAATAGTTAAAATACCCCTTATGGATGGACCGAGTAAGAATAAAAAATTCTTTAGGAACTTCCCCCTACCATTTGGTCTATGGATTGCAACCCATTTTCCCTATGAACCTAAAGCTACTGATTTTGAAATTAATGGACCAATACATTGAAGGTGAGGATAGGGTACAGATTCAGATCATGAACCTCCTATATTTAGAGGAGAAAAGAACCATGGCCTTGGAACATGTATCCAAGCATCAAGCTATTGTCAAACATTGGTTTGACAAGAGAGAAACTGTAAAGACCTTTAGGATTTCTGACTTAGTCTTGATGTGGGACAAGGAAAAAGAGAAGTCGGGAAGTTATACCAAATTTCAACGCCTCTGGGTTGGGTCATATCAAATAGAAAAAATCCTAGGAGAAAATAGTTTCAGGATCGGTTCTTTAGAAGGGGAATTAGTTTCATTGCCCATCAACAGCTAGTTCCTCAAACATGATTTTGGATCCCAAAGGAAATTGTTCTACCTTTGTATTATATTAGTTTAGATCTTTTATTTTTTCTTCTTTTTCTTTCTGGTTTTGTGTCGGTCTATTTTGTTAGGGTTGCTTCCAAGAAAGTGTCCCACACCAAGTGGTTTTTGATAAAGAGGTAGAGGTATTTCTTAATCAATTCTTTTGAAAGGAATTAGTCTTGCAAGAAACTAGGTACAATAATCATCAATGGTGGTACCTTTCACTATAAATCAAGATGATTTTCAAAGTTGATCATCCTCAACACAACACACACTTTAAACATGATTCCTAAGGTTATTTTTTCTTGGGTAAAATATCAACTAGAACTAATTGGAGCTATGGTTATGAGTGATGTCAGAATTTAGAACCCATCTCCATCTAAATCTTGAGAAGCAAATTTAAAAAGAGGAATGCAAAAGATAGTATCAACTAAATAAAAAAAGGGGGATCTAAACTCAAAGGCTTGGAGGGCACAGCCTAACTACCTTCCAAGTTATATAAAAAATAAAATATATTCATTGAGGGTTCAAGTACTAAAGTAGCATTGCTTTAGCATATCAAAGCATGCTGAAATAAAAATGGTTGAAGAAGCAACATATTCAAAGCACAATGGATCCAACAAATTGCCTTCCATGAAGATAATGTTGAGTTTGAAAGAACCCTCCAAACATTGATAACTTCAAAAGCTTGTTAGAAGAGGGAGAAGGGTGATTCTAGAAACCTCTACCAAGGCTATTAATGTTTAACTGGTAGTAGAGAAAGCTTAGGTTGAGTCTGAACAATTCATTTTCTATAGGTGAAGGTTAGTTCTAGTTGGTTTTGATCCAAGGAGTCTTCACTAAGGAGTAGGATAAATTTACATATGCACGCAAACACTGGAAGTGATAGCTAAAGAACTTCAAGTTTTCAATGTTGATGGAAATATTACCTCTATAAATCACAATTATGTTTGATTTATTTCAAGGAAAAGTCTCTTTGAAATTTTGTTGATAAATAAATGCCTTGGTCATTTCTTCCTTTTATTGGGGCTATTTTTTGTGGTTCCACAACACACACCCCTATTTGGCCACTTGGCCAAGGGGGAGGGGCTTCTTTTGGCTTCTTTTTCCCTTTGGGGTGTTTTGGTTTTCTGTTATGTCTCCTACTTTTGGGTTGTTTCCTACTTAAACCTTTCTCCAAGAAGTTCTGAGTGTTTTTTCACACTTTCTCACTTTTGGCATTTCGGGGATATTTTGACCTCTGAAAGTTTGAAAGTCTAAAACCCCCCGCGTACCTTAAGTTTGAGCTTTTGGTCTTTTAGAATTTTAGAATTCAGAGTATCCCAAAAACACTGAAACCCCCAGAACTCTGAGTGTCGAAGCCTCTGAAATACTGGAACCCTCCCCACTACCTCAAGCTCCATCAAGCTTTTGGAATTTCACAGTTTCCTACTGAGAGGGATCCTCGAACCTCTCAAAGTCCACAAAATTGGACCTCCAAAAGTCCAAAATTTTGATCCTCTACCATCCAAAAATTATCTCTCAGTCATTCAGTGCCCAAAACTGTAAAGCCCAAGGGTGATTTCACCTTCGACAAAGGATTATAAAAGCCAATCGGGGCACTCTTTTCTTCATTCTATGATTTCATGTCTTAAGCATCCCATCAAGTGCCTCTGCAAAGTGATTTTTTTCTTCGAGCTTGTAGGTGTGTTGAACTTCCTTTTCATCATGACTTTCCATGCTACGCCACATCCTAGCTCGATTCGTGTTTCAAACACCTCTCTTCCTTAGTTACTTTTGAGGTTAGGTTTTTTGGGGTTTTTGTTCTTCGATTTTAGGTTAGGGTTTGTTTGGTTTTTTGTTCTTCAGTTTTAGTTTAGGGTTTGTTTTATTGTTTGCTTCTCTTTGATTTAGTTTCTTTTTTTTTTTTTTAGTTTGTTGGGTTAGGGCTTACTCAGTTTTAAGGTCACCTTTTCTCTCTTCATCTCAATTTGTGAGGGTCCAAAAGGATTATTCCTCCAAAAAATTTGTAGTGGTCTTCTTGCCTTTCGATGTTTCAGTCTCCAAACATCCAATGATTCACAAAATTTTGCCAAGTTTCCCAAAAGATCTCTTTCATCCTTTTGGCATCCAAAAGATGAAGAATTTTTTGGTCCTCCGAAGTTTTCCCAAGTTTTGAAAACTTTAACCTTTCTTTGACTTTTCAACCTTTCAAAGTTTTGGCCTTTTGGCCTCTGAGAAACTAAAGATACCTTTGAAACTCCAAAATCTCAAACTCCACCAAGCCTAAAGATAACGCGATCTCTTTTTGCATTTTCATCCTTTTGGCCTCTAACAAAGTAAAGAAAGTCCAAACTCTAAAACATCGAACAACCTTTGATACTAATACCAAGACCTTTTCTCTCTTTCATCTTGTCGAAGTCTAGTACTTTATTTAGTGTCAGCATCTCTAAAACTCTGAAAAAAAAAGTTTAAGTCTTATTTTATGATTTTTAATTTTTGGGTTTTATTATCTAGAACCTTTGTCACATTTTTGCTTAAATCTTAATGGTTTTTATTAAGGTTTTACTGATAAGTTTCTTTTTTTCTTGCAGAATTCAAGAAAAGACTACTTCACCAGCCATGAAGTTCTTGTTCAAAGGATATCACACCCTGTCAAAGGTTGGAAATCTCAGACACAAATGTCAGGAATGTAAAATAGAATGACTTTTTAGTAAGGTGTAGAAACCTAGAGGGAATATCTGAGGACTGCACTTCATTGGTATATTCGAGCTTGGTTAATTTAGCGACACATTTGGTGTCTATCTTGTCTTCAGATCTCATCGTGACCCTTACACAACACTATGTTCTTGACGAGAAGGTGGTAAAGAAAAAAGTAGGGGATGTGGTTCTTGACCTCAGGATGGACAACATCAAAGATGTTTTTCACCTACCTAAAGGAGTGGAAAAATTCTATGTATTCTTTGTGGAGAAGGGTCAATAGTGGTTCAACAATAATACTAAGGTGGCATAAGAAATTGTCAACAAGGAATACCTACTGCACCCCCTCCCAAAAAGTAGGTTGGATAGAATTGATATGAGGAGGGGATATCTGAAGGATGACATCCAGTATGCTACAACCATGATAAGAAGATTATATGGGCTTCCAAAATCTATTCAACTTGAGCCATGGATGATTTTATTAATTGAAAGGATCAAAGGGAGAAGGGCTAGATTTGATTGGGCTACTATTTTAAGTGACAATATTGATACGCATCTCATTATAGTAAGGAATGACCCTCATTTTTACATGACTTCCTGTATTGTCTATCTACTTGCTGCTAGGGTGGAGTATCCCAGCCTAATAAAAATAGGAACTATAGGCCAACCCAATGCATGGTCGTTTACTATATATCTCCAGCTAGTAAGAAAAGAACAGTTGGGTGAAGATAGCATGAAATATAGGATTGTTAATGATTATTTTGTCTTCACAATCATATATTCCATTGAGGGTGATTATGCAAAGAGACTTTTAGAATAATTTTCTGCCAAAGTAAAGGCTTTAGGTGCCTTTTATATCCAATTCAAAATATTTAAATACATCAGAGTGGTAGGAAGCACTCTAACTCCTAAGAAGTTGTCGACATACCCATCTGATCGAGTAATCCTCTTAGAGATGGCAAGGAAAATCACTAATACTTATGATCACATTAATCACAAGAAGAAGCACTATTGGGACTTCCCTATTTCCATCGGCCTGCATTCTCTTCAGGACATGAAGGTGTGAAATTCCTTAGCCTTTGAATGGGATGAGTGCTCATTGTAATATTTGAGTTTGATCAGAACCAGATTTGACCCCATAGGCACCTATAGCTGCATTATGGGGAGGCACTATGTTCATGAACCCCACTTTGAAGATCATAGGATGAACTACATAGATGATTATGATGTGATAATTTGAGACTATTGTTAGATGACTCTATAACTAGCACATGGTGCCCTACTCCTTCGCATCCCACCTAAAGTATGGGAGGTTAATTTTGAAGATGTGTTGGACCCACTATATAATGAAGACATGATATACATGAGGTCCATATTGAATGTTGAGGTTGATAAAGATGAAAATGATGACATAGACTTCAAAGCCAGGCATGTAATCAAAACTACCAAAGATTGGATCAAATGAACTTTCAAGATGGATCTTGTACCCCTGAAGAAGAAGCATGGCTCACTTCCTAAAGGTGAGAGAAGAAAAGGAGAAAAGGTTTTAATGCCCTAGTTTAAAGGAGTTGCTCCTCAGAAGCTTGAGACAGTATATAGGCATGGTAGACCAACTGTTTGTGGTTCAAATCCAAATGTGAAGCCAACTAGAACCAAGATGAAAGGAAATCGATCCACCTACTTCTCAATATTTTGGTATCCAAGGACAAACATATGCCTTGCAAAAGTCTCCAAAAATAAAGGTCACAAGACCTAGAACTACTAAGGTGGAGAAAGGGAAAGTATACAAATGAAAGATATCATCTACATCCCCTCAGTTGGAAACTATGCAAGAGGAAGAGGAGGAAGAAGATGATGAAGATGATGTACCCTTGGCCCATAGAACTTGATCAGGAACAACCTCTAAGGCAAAGAGAGATAGAGAGGAGGACCCTCCAACTAATGATGCCATGGGAGTATAGGAGAAGGAAATAGATCCATGAGGGTCCCTTGGACCAGATGACTTTTTTATTTCTAATTTTGAGGATCTTCCTAGGTTTAAGGATCAAATGTCAGAGCAACTGATGCCTACCACAAAAACTAATTTTGAGAGTTAGTTGTCATTCACTTTTTCTCCTCCTCTATCTCAATTCACTACCCCCATAGCTAAATAAATAATTGAAGAACCTATCATCGAGAAGGAACTGGAACCACCAATTCCTCAACCAACAATAGGGTCGATGGAATTAGAAGAGGAACATGTGTAGGAGTTCCTAGAAGTATAGACAGGGGAGCTAGACCAAGAAGTATCACTATAAGAGGAGGATGAAATTGAACCACCTCTAGTGTGTACTCCTCTTCCTCTAATACCACCTCTAGTGCCTACTCTTTTGGTGCAACATCCTACCCAACTTCCTATGCCAATTCCTCCACCAACTTTTCCTACTCCGCCTTTTCATCCCATTTTTTTTTTAATTCAAATATTAAGGAAGTGGAAGAACAACCAAAAGATTCAAAAAGGGAGGAGGACACTCCTCCTCATGAGGATAGGTTAGAAGAGAAATCAATGGAAGGAGAGGAGGAAGTGGGAAGGGAAGAAAATTCATAAGAGAGAGAAGTCATGGAGATAGAAGAAGATTTTGAAGAAGAAGCTCAGGTACAAAGGGGAATGACTTCTATGTTGGTTACTCCATATGATTCTATAACCACATTCACCAAGACTACTTGGTTCACTAAGGAGGTACAACCAAGAGAAATGGTATACTCAGAGGAAGAAGATACTGACATGGCTATTTTAGGGAAAACTTTCCATTAGAAAGAATCTAGCATTCAAGCAAGAACACTCTCCTATGTCACTTAGGATCACAGCAGTCGGTGGAAGGAACAGGTGGTAGTACCAACGATTGAGGCCATTATTGCGGAGATAACTCTTGAGGATTATACTTTTGAGGAAGTTGATCTAGGTGAACCTACAAGGGAGGGAAGTAAAACATTGGCTACCCTTGGTTTAAAACATTCATTGGGGTTCATCAACAAAGATGAGGAGGAAATCAAGCTACTGATAGAGAAAAATGAGGCAATGAAAAGATGCATTCTTAAAACAGAAGGTCCCATTGACCTCAGTAATATGGAAGCCTCATTACAAGCTATCCTATAAAATAGAATTTCCCCTAAATTACTGGTGGATGTTCCATATTCTTTCATTCAAACTTGCTAAGATTGGAAGGAAGATTTTGAAGAGTTTAGAAGGGCAACCATCCGAGCAATTTTGGGACCTTTCAGAGGTATTCTTTGGGAGCTTACCACGTTGGTGGATATGATTGGCGAAGAAGAGGGATTGGACGTGCAAATTGGTAAATGGAAAAATATTCTTAAGGACCTTAAAATAATAAGGAAGAAGTGCTTCCAAAAATTGGTAAAGGTTTTTGAAGGGTCGAAGCTCAAAAATTTTGAAACCTGGATTAAGGACATAGCACAACCCCTAAAATTTTATTAGAAATCTCTGAATAAAGTAAGAAACATCAATAAATAATGGCCTTGGTCAAATAAATTCAAAAATTCTTTAAGGGGATTGATCTTGACCTTTTTGATGATGAAAATGACCACATGATATACCTAATAAAGAATATTGTGTAGCAATTTGTGGGAATTTTGGGTGGTGTGAAAACAAAGGAAGACCTCCAATAGATCTTTTATCAAAAGGAGGATATGCATAATATGTTGGGTCACAAAGAGAAAATCAAATATTTTTCTACTGAGTTGGCCACTTTTAGGGAGAAACAACAACAAATACTTGATAATATCCAAATGGCGGACTTCAAAGAATTAAAAGAGATAGTGGAAAGGCTCTGAAAAGCTCATCCAGAAATTCTTCCAAATGACTAAATGTTCAGTTTTGGACTTAGTCAAATTTTATAGTGATGGACATTTTTGAAACTTAGCCATTTTTCTAGTTCATATTTTCGGCCTTTCGGACTCCAAAAGTCTAAAATTTTGGGGAGTCATAAGGTTTTTGACTTATTCAATTTTCAAGTTGTCTTTTTTGGAGTTAGGGTCGGCATCTAAAATTTTTGGGTCATTTTGTCAAAGAGTTTTTATCTTGAAGAGCTAATTTTGGGTTAGATTACCCGCATGTTTGGGGTCATGTTTTATCACTTTGGGGACATCAATCAGTTGTAATCATCATAGGGAGCTTTGAAGAAGATTCTAAGAAATAACTCCAACACTTGAGTTCAATCAGTGGTGGAACTCCAACTGTGATCTTTTACTTTCTTAGTGGTTTTAGCTTGTTTCTTTCTTGTAAAAATAATGCGCATGGATTAGATCTATGCTAGGTGGTTTAGAATTTCCCTAGGAGTAGTTTTCTTTAGTTTAGAAAATTTTTTCTAGTTGTTTCGTAGCAAAACCCTAGCTATGAGTTTCTTGCTTTCAAAAGGGTGATATTCTATAAAATGTATAAGAACAATGTAATTAAGGTTGACTTTTTGTTGCAATAAAGTTTAATACATTTTCTGCTTCAATCATAGTGTGAAATTATGTTATCTTTGAGAAATCTATGAATTTATGTTTTCTTTTTTATATATTTTACAAAGCCATTTGTTTTATTGCATATTATGTATGTGATGTTCAGTAGATTAGAGTTTATCATTGCTGCATCTTATTGTGATGAATTATTGAGGAATTCTTCCTTTCATGCTTAAGGATAAATTTGTCTCATGTGTGTGTGCATCCATAGCGGCTTCATGATTTGATGAGTTTTGAGAAATATTGCATCATTTATTCATGTTCCATTGATGATTGCATCTGCATCTTATGATTTGTGAGCTATTATTATTCATATTATGTATGGTTTCCTTTGAAATTACTTGATTTTTAATTCATAATTTGATTCAATCAATGGTTTATGCTCTTTGGGAATTTTCTTATAATGTCATTTGATTCCACTCCCTCATTACTCTCACCTCGTTCTTGCTTGTTTAGAAGTTTGATTAATCATAGATTTATATTCAGATTGCAATAGAATTCATATGCCCTTCTTAACCCAAAAAATACAAAAAAAAAGTTGTTTTGTAAAAATCTATTTTGTAGCCTCTACAAGAGCCGAACCAGCAAAGGCCCCCTCGTGAATAGTTTCACATTTATCTTCAATTGAGTTATCCACACGACTGAGATGCAGCCTAAAAGGAACCATGGGAGTGATTTCATCATTGTTTCAAGAGGGTAATTTTCAATCCAAATTCCTATTTTGTGTCTCGTGCAAAACTGACCCTCAACAAGTACTATTTCATCAAATCATTTTCTACTTGGATTTATCTCAAGGCAAGCCTTAATAGGTTTGCATGCAAAATCCCTTAACTGGATCTCGCTTAATAGTGTGGGAAGGATCTTTAACAAGATCATAAGGATAAATCCTTTAATAGGATGACACATTAGCTTGTGTTCTGAATCTCTTAATAGAGTAGTCTTAATAGGACTTTCTAGCTCTTAACATGGCTAAGATACTCTTAACTGGGTATGCCTTTGACAAGGTGATTATAATCATTCCTAATAGGCCATATTTTATTGAGCTCATTGAAATATTGTGGGAATCATTCCCACATGTGGTTTTTTTCCCTCTAATAAGAGTTTCCATGAGAAAAATCTTGGTGTCTTATGTTAATCTTTGTGGATGGTTGATGTGATAGTGTTCTACATTATTTTTAGTTTTGCATGTTGGTTACTTTGTAATTTTGTAAGTCCAATCATCAAATTTATTGCTGCACTGATTCACCCCCCCCCCCCCCCCTTCTACGTACCTATTCAAACTAAAATTCCTTTGCAATAGATTTTGAAGTATGATTTTTCTTTTTTATCAACCATGAAACCAATCTCTTTCCCAAGAAAAATGCACCTCCACTAGTACTCTTTATGACATTCACATTACCTACCCAATTAGAATTAGTAAAAGAACTCAAAGTAAAATCATCATCTTTTGGATACCATAAACCATAGTCAACTTTCCCTTTCCAATATCTAAATATTATTTTAGCAACAACAATATGAGATTCCTTAGGATCATCTTGAAATCTAGAAAAAAATACATTAAACACTCATGATATCAGATCTGGTTTGAGTGAAATATAGTAATCCACTAATCATAGATATGTATCTAGTCTGATTTTATTTAGGAGAATCATCATCCTTTATCAACTTGCATCCTGTCACCATAGGAGTACCAATTGCTTTTGAATCTTCCATACCAAATTCCTTCAATAGCTCTTTCGCATACTTGGACTGAGATGGAAAAATTCCATTATTTGACAGTATGATTTTTAAATCAAGAAAGAATTTCATCTCTCCAATCATGGACATGTAAAATTCATTTTGAGTGTAATTAGAAAACTTTTTTCTCAACTTATCATTACATCCAAAGATAATATCATCAACAAAAAAATTGACAATCAGAATATTATCATGATCAATCTTGATAACTAAATTACTGTCGGTAGTGCCTTTGTTAAATCCAAGCTTCAGTAAATACTTATCCAATCTAGCATACCATTCTCTAGGGGTGTTTTTCAATCCATACAAAGCTTTCCTCAATCAGCAAGCCATATTGCTCTGATCAATTAATGTAAATCCATCTGGTTTCTCTATGTACACTTTTTCCAATTCACCATTCAAAAATTTATACTTGACATCCATCTCATATACTTTGAAATCTCTATAAGAAACATAAGCAATAAATAATATTATAGATTTAATTCTAGCCACAGGAGAAAAAAATATCCTCAAATTCTATACCTTCCATTTGTGAAAATCCTTTGCAAACAAGTCTAGCCTTATTTCTATCTCTTTACAATCTTCAATCAAATTGTTTCAAAAAAACCCATTTAGTACCTATCACATTCTTATCCTTAGGTTTGGGAACAAGAACCCATGTCTTGTTCTTCTTAATCTGATTCAACTCTCCTTTCATTTCTTTCACATATTGTTCATCTTTACATGCTTCATTAATATCTTTAGCTTCAATCTTTGAAATCAAGAAATAATCAACTCTATCTTCAACAATTCTTTTCCTAGTTTGAACACCTTTGTTTATATTACCTATTATCTAATTTTTTGAATGATTCAACCTAACAAGCCTAGGATTCTTAGGATTTGCATGAATTATGAACTCTTGTGTCTATGCTTCATCATTTGCACTAGCTTCTTCATCTTGATTTATTTGAATAATCTAAACTTGATTCTAGGACTGTGGTTGCTTATTTTGATTTGCACTATCCACAAGATCTAGATTGTTTCTGGTTGCATTCATCCACCTTGACATTTGCACTCTCAATTATCTTCTTCAATTTGTTATTATAACATATGTATGTCTTGATTTTTGTAGAATAACAAAGAAATACTCCATCACTTCAAGCATCAAAATTTCCTAAATCTTCATCTCTTTTGCTATAGAATTTACTTCCAAAAATTCTAAAATATCTCATAATAGGAACATTACCATAGCATAATTCATAAGGAATCTTACCAGTGTTACCATTTATTTATACTTGGTTAAGTGTGTAAACTATAGCACTCACAGCTTATCTCCAATAGGCATACAAAATATTTCCTTCAATCATCATTGTCCTTCCAGTGTCTAGAATAGTTCTATTCTTCCTCTCCACTGCACCATTTTTTCATGTGTCCATAGAGAAGACATCTAGCTCTTTATCACATGTTATTCACAAAAACAATAGAACTCACTGGAAGTAAATTCACCACCTCTATCAGATCTCATATATTTTAACTTCATTATTGTCTATGTCTCAACCATAGTCTTGAAAATCTTGAATTTCTCTAGGGCCTCAGATTTCTTCCTCAAGAAAGTGACCCACATCATCCTTGAATAATCATCAATCAATCAACATGAAATATTTGTCACCTTAAAAACTTCTAGTTCTAGATGGACCACATAAATTAGTATGCACAAGAAATAACAATCCTTTATAAGAATAATTTTTCTCTTGAAATTAGATCTAGTTTATTTACCCATCTGACATTCCTTACACATAGCATTAGCAAGTTTCAACAATTTAGGAAGATCTCGCATAGCCTTAGTAGTACTTATCTTCAGAATATTATCAAAATTCACATGACACATCCTCTTATGCCACAACCAACTTTCATCAATCTAAGAAATCAAGCATCTATTCTCAACACTATTCAAATGAAAGACATTACCTTTAGTTTTTGTACCTAAAGAAATCTCAACACTAGAACTTCCCAATATTCTACACTTTTCATTCTTGAATTGTAGATCATAACCCTTCTCAACTAATTGTCTAACACTCAAAAAATTATGCTTTAGACCTTCAACATATTAAACATCATTAATATTGATCTTACCATCAAGGGTAATGGATCCTCTACCATGGATCAGACAAGGAGTTTTATCACTAAATCTTACAACACCACCATCATACCTTTCAAAACACACAAACTTTCTCTTATCACCTCTCATATGATGTGAACATCAATGGTCAATCACCCTTTATCTTTCTCCTCAACTTGTGCAGCCAAAGTTCTTTCCACATTCATGCAACTTGTAGAATTAGGATCATATTGTTCCTTGATAACAATAAACATTCACCCATAATCTTTTGAACCACCTTCTTCATATTCATCATCTATCATACCTTCATCAATAGAATAGTAATATTTCTTCCAATATCTAAGAGGGAATTTCTTAGGTTTATGCTTTGGAACTCTTTATGGACACCTTGAAGAAAAATGACCAATCTTATTGCAAGAAAAACATTTAAGATGAAATTGACCTTCATACTTACTATCACCTTTAGGTAATATTGGCAATAAGGGCTTCAAGTTCTTCAAGCTTTCTTTCTTCTTCAATTTCTTCCATCTCCTTTGCATATCTAGATGTACTTCTAGAATAGTTTTCTCCCGGATCATATCTCTTCTTATCCTTAGAAATAGTATATTTGAGTGCAGACTCAACTTTAAGAAGAGAAGGGAATCGCCAAATTCATTGATTTTAAAAGGTAAAATCTTAACGACCAACATGGCTCTTGTCACATTTTGCATAGTATGAATCTCCTCAATAGTAGAACCTTTGTTTTTATAGGAAGGAGATATGGATCTAATTATTTTAGAAATAATCTCTAATTCATCCAATTGTCCACCGGAATATTTGATACATCAAACAAGCTCATTCACCTTCTACATGTAAGTAGTAATGTTATCATCTTTTCTCATATTTAATGTCTCATATTTTCCTTTTAGGCTCTACAATTTTGCAAGCTTCACAGATGTGTCACCTTCATACAATGTTTCCAACTTATTCCAAATCTCACGAGCAGTCTCCAATTCCATAACATTTGTAATCTTAATATCAATTAGGACACTCAACAATACTTCCTTAGCTTTGATCTTATATTCAGATTTCTTCTTCTCATTGGGAGTAGCAGTAGAAAGACTTGTAGGAGGAACATAGGGATTCTCAGCAATATCCCAATAGTATTCTCCAATACATCTCAAATGACATTCCATGTGACCTTTTTGAAGAGAGTAGTTAGTGCCATCAAATCTTGGACTATCCTTCTTAAAGGTTTCCATCTCTTATCACGTCAAGTTATTAATCTTCCCAAAGAGGAACTAGGCTCTAATACCAATTGATAGAAATATGGAAGCACACAACTAAGAGAGGGGGTGAATTAGTTGTTTACAAAACTCTTGAAATTAAATAAAACTCTAACCTTAACCTCAGATTTGATAAATGCACAATAAAGAACAATTCCAAAACACATCAAGAACACATAACACCAAGAATTTTTTGCATGAAAACCTATTCAAGGGAAAAACCATGGTGGGGATGAACCCACAAGATGATTTACTCTGTTAAAAAAAAATACCCTATTATAAGTATTACAACGGGAATGCACATGCATTCAGGCACACTACCTAGAACTCACTGCTCAAATACAAAAAGGCTTATTGCGCTAGGAATTCCCATTGCATTGCAACAATCTAGATTATATCCATCCACATATCATGAACTAGATAATAGCATCTTCAACATGATTGAATCGGTTCCATTGAAGTACATATATAACTTTCATCTCCATGCTAGATCTCTGCCTTATTTTACACATCTACTTGTCCACTATCTCTCTCTCACATAGGAATACAATTACATTTATACATCTCATCAACCTTGGAAAATATCAATAAGGTCATCTAAACTCTCACCACCTAAATATTGAAAATGTAACCACTCATTTACAAATATTAAATATGAACCAATGAGTGTTATCCAAGACATAGCATGGTCCAACATCACATTCCTCAAACATGAAACACCTCCAAGAATTATGTCTCGATCATTTGCAACATGCTACAATCATCATGTTAGCTAAGAATATAAAGAACACCAACTCACCAAATGTAAGCACCACAATCAATGTAAACTAGAAATACAATAGGATCATGATCTAGAAACATCCACAAGCATCATGAATAACCACAAGAACATCCACATAAACTCAAATCATTGGAATCATCAACATCATCATACTGAACCTCTAAACATCAACAATAACCATTGTCAACCAATAAAAATAGCTTGAAAACCTCTAAGTCATAAACCCATTGAGTTGAGGATACACATCAATGTCCCAAACATGCTACACAAATCCATAAAGAAAAATATTGCAATGCGGAGTACTATGGATCAAAACAATGTTGCCTTGTTACCATTGAACATCCAAAATACCAATCTCATCACATAAACCTATAACTCACTCAAATCTTTATGTGAACCTCTAAAAGTTGAATTGGATCAACTACAGACATACCATAACACAACTTATACATGTACAAATTATGATCTTCAATATACAATATACACTTGACCAATGAACATCTACAATCGTTTAGTGAGTTCACTAAAATACTATCACAGACAGTGAAATATGATAACAGAAATGACAACACACTTCTCAAATATGTGACAACACATATTTGCATATTATTCCAACACAAAATACATTTTTTGTGTATGGATTGGACACAAAAATTAGAGCATTAATCCTGAAATAACTAAAATAGTAATAGTAAAATAAGGATATACTAAGAACAAGTAAAGATGAAATGAAATAAAAAGTTGGTAGGAAAGAAGATGCACAACCCAAGGAAGAATGAATAAAGGTTGACGAATCCAACTAGTTTCTCTACTCCTCACTCCAACAAACCTACAAAACATAAATAAGGAAAATGTTATGGGTTGTATAGGAGTTTGTCATAGGAAAATTCCCATTTAGGTGTTTCCACTTTCATGAATAGCTAAATAGATATTGATGATAGATAACTAAAGTAGACAATGATAAAAAATAATAAATGATAAGAAAATGATAAAGACAATACAATATTCTTATAAAAATGCAACATAGGATGATGAGAGAACCTGAGGAACACAATATTCTCATAAAAATGCAAATGTGAGGAATGAAAAAGATAGAAAAAAGGAAATTGAGGATTATAAAATATTTTTTTATGTATAGGAAGGTAATTCAATTGATGCAACTGGGATGCAACAAGAAGGAATCGGGGAGCAAGATGAGCCTCCATCGAGAGATGAAAACAATGATGATCAGTCTACCGAGCCTCTATTAGAAAAATATGTGAGAAGACACCACTCACTGAGAAAGATCATTGGAGACAAGAATGCAAGAGTCATGACAAGAAGTAAGTTGAAGAATAACAAATGTTTGATTTATGAGTTTGAGCCAAGATTATTCAAGGATGCACTAGGAAATGAAGACTGGATTAATGCAATGAAATAAAGAACTGATCAGATTGAAAAGAACAACACTTGGTCACTAGTACCGAGACCTAAAGATAAGAAAGTGATTGGAACAAAGTGGATTTTCAAGAATAAACTCAATGAGAAAGGAGATGTGATCAGAATTAAAGCAAGATTAGTTTGTAAAGGGTATGCTCAAGAAGAAGGTATTGACTATGGTCAGACATTTTCCCTTGTTGCTAGATTAGAGGGTGTAAGGATATTACTTTCTTATGCTGCCTATAAAGGATTCAAAGTTTATTAGATGGATGTTAAGTCTGCATTTTTAAATGGAATTCTTGAAGAAGTGTACATTGAACAACCTGAAGGTTTGTTCAGAATTATGACAAGGATATGGTCTACAAACTACACAACGCACTCTATGGATTGAAGCAAGCACCTTGAGCATGGTATGAAAGATTACACTTGTGAGACCTATCAGACAGTCATATTTATACTATTTTATTTTCCATGCTTTCAGTACTTATTTCATAGACATACTTGATTATTTGAGACACTTATGTATTTAAGGATCTGTTGAATCCTATACTATATGTTCAGTACCTGATTATGTAATCAGGGTACACTCGAGATACTACATGTTTTTATTCAGTTTCAGTTACGATGTTACATATGATGTTATATGAAGTTTTAAAACTATTGCGATGAAAGTTGGTTTAGGAAACCAAAGTTATGCTTAGTTGATTGATTTACAGACATAGTTTTAAACCATGCAGTATTGATGTATTATGTTTATATCATGTTAATTGGACCTACTGATGTGTGCAATGAGTGTGCAAGATAAGTTAGTTGACCATGGATCTAAATGCGGGGATCCAGCATTGGAACCTATGTTTATATCATGCATTCCAAGGTCCTCTTTGTAAACAAAAATGTGGACCTCGTTGTATAGTCTTTTATTCATAAATGTGGTTTGCATGGGTGTAACTAAATTAGTTAATATCTATGTGAATTAGCCATGTCATTTTTTTATTTTTTAGGTCAAAGTGGGAGACCCACCATAATTATATTTATATAACTGGTTCAATGACTCGTCCATGGAAGAACCAGAAAGAAACCCCAAAGTCGTAATCATATACATGCTAGAAAATAGAGATAATTACATTTGGTTTTACGCATGAAAACCACATAGCCATACTTGATGGATGCAAAATACACAGTCCCACTAAATGGGAAGATACAAAGCAGTTTAGCATTTCAAACCAAAAACTCATTCCCCACCATGAATCAAAGTCTAATGCTCATCCATTGGAGATGAAGGATGGTGCACAAAATTTCAAGCTTGTTCCCAACCTGCAGCGACCCTGAAGCAGATATAGCATCCCACCCATCCACTGAAGGTTGAGCAGCCGAAGGAATAGTAGAAGAATGCACTAGAGACAAAGACACATTCAGGTCAGGCATTTTGCTTGAGGAGCCTGGGAATCTCTTCGAAGTAGGGAACGCAGACAGAGACTGAACCAAAGGAAGTGGAGAGAGTTTTGGCAAAATGTGGCTTATGTGTTGGCATGGTTAGTATTTTATAATTAGTTGGGTCAAGGGGCTTGACTAGGGTGTAACCTTAGGGTAGGATCAACTAACCTTGGGTTGGAAAGTTTCTAGAAGTCAACTAAGACCAGAAATCCGTGTGTAAACTTTAGGTGGAGTTTAGGAGGGCCATTTGGGCTCTCATAGGTTAACTAGGGTCAATTTTAGCTACCCAAGTTGATACCTTAGTGGTTAGGGGTCTTTTTCAACCCATGAAGAGCCTTAAAATTCATTTATGACCCCCCTAAAGTCAAGGTTTTCATTTTGGTCGAAATTGAAGAGTTGTGAGGTTTTGGTTAACCTCTCTCTTCTTCCCAAACTTGCATTCAACTCCATTTATGGTGAAGGAAGGCCAGTGAGAAGAAGGGAATGGACGTTTCTTCCCCTCTTCTGATTGGCTCCTAGATTTTAGGAGTTTTCCCTTTATAGGGAAAGCTTGGATTGAGGTTTAGTTGATCACCCACTCTCTAGATTTGGAGACCACTCTTTTTGGAAAAGCTAGGAAAGAGGCTAGTTGGAAGGAGTTTCAAGGTTTTTAGTTTTTCAACCTTTGCTTGGATAAAGGTACGACCTTGTGCTATTTTTGTTATTTCTTACATGAGTTTGAGCTTGGAGCTCCATTAATGGACTCCATGGCTTTTTATGGTTCAAGTCTTAGAATTTATATTTTAAAAAAATATTGTTCTTAAGTTCGTTATTGCATTTTGGGATGGGATTCTTCAAGGCTTACTCACCCCAAGGAGAGTGGAGTAACCTTAAAGGGGGAAGAAGGAAGTAGACCCAGGTTGTGCAGAGTCTCCCATGCGTGGAGTGATAAACATAGGGTTTCGTGATACCCATGATGCCAAGTATGGCCTTCGGGCATTTAGGGGGGCATAAGGAGATTAGACCATATCTTCTTGAAGATGGTCATCCCAAGTCCATGTGGGGCTTGGGAAATTTGTATCGTACTATGGCTTCTCCACCTGATAGTCCACCTCTACCCTATTTTTAGAAAGGCCTCTAGGAGACCTTCCTATTGTTATAGCCTGTTGGGAAGTATGTTGAGTGTCTTCGTGTTTTGTTGTTTCCTTCATGCATGAGTACCTGTTTGTTTTTCGTTCCTTATTGGATCCCCTAGCTCAAGGGTGGCCTTGAAAAGGCCTAGGTTGGGAGGTGAGCCTCCTTGGTCAACCTTGCTCATAAAGGTACCCAGTTGACGCATGACCTATTGGATTTGTGGACTTGATAGACTTCAGTTTAAAATTTTGTTGTAACTTACATTCTATTTGTATGAACAAACTTGGAACCAAGGATTCCTCGGGTTTTATACATTTGGGGTTTTGTAATACTTTGGAAAATAATGATATTTGGGAAGAATGGGATCCTTATGATAATTGTAAATTTTGAAATTTCCATCAATAATAAATGTAATAGTTATTTGCTTAAACTATTGGGAAATTAAATATTGGCAATGGTCGGCGGTGGAGGCCAGGAGACACCGACTCCTCACGCCACCACTGCTGATGCGGTGGTGGACGGGGAGCGGTGCCAACATCGTGCCCTCCTCTCTGCCCAAACACCACTGCTCCTCCCCTTCTTCCCCGATGTTGCAGCACCTCGCTCCGCCTCTCGCTCCTTCCGTTTGCCATCGGTGTCATTTTCCATCTCCACCGCCACTACCCTCCACCACCCGTCCTCCTCCACCACTCCTCTGCACGTGCCATGAGCGCGCGCACGGCCCCTTGTGCAAGCTTTTTTTTTCTCTCGGGCGGATAAACGAAACCTTGTGGTTTCTTTTTAATTTGATCACCTTCATTTCATTTTCCCTTTTCCTTATTATTAGTAAGGTTTGGATATTTAATAAATTAAATTTTAGTATGGTAGATTTGGTTTTTAAATACGAAATTTTAAAGTTATTATATTTTATTTTGAGTCATTAAAATAGTAGCGACTTAGATTGATTAATTGTTAAAGAGGGAATAAAGATGTATTTAGAAAATAACATGTTTTAGTATTTTTTTTATTTATGAATTAATTTTGGATTTGGTTAGTTCTAAATTATATTTTAGCTAGATAAATAATGTTATGAAATAAACATTATTTTGTTAGCTTGACTATAGCTTAGATTTAGTGTTATTATATTATGTGAAAATCATTTCTTTTATTTAAAATTAGTATGTTGTTTTATTTTGTTTATAAGCCGATAGGTTTGTAAGTTAAATAATTAATCTAACATTTGTAGTTTGTAGTTTTTAGTTTGTTGGATTATATTTATTTATTTAAATTTGTGTATATATATATATATATAGTTTACCATATTATCTATTCTGATGTTTTCAATTAATCTTATATCGTCATTAGGCCTCGTTTAGGGACTTTATGATCCCCTTCGACTTGTAGGCTAACTTTCGTGCACAGTTGACTTTTGGTCAACTCTAGTTAAACCTGAGATAATTGTCTCAATTTGCGTGCAAAACCTTATCCAGTCATAATGTCTCATTTCAATACTTTCTTTAAGCCAATTTAATGAATAGTTGACTTTTGGGTCAACTTAGTCAAACCTTGGACATCACCTTGGTTTGTGTGCTTGTAAACTTACCTATCTTATTCTTAACCCTTTTAGAATCTTATTGGTCACGTTTGGGCTCAGTTGACTTCCAGGTCAACTCTCAGTCAAACCTTGGTCAAAGGCCTCGGTTTGAATGCCCAAGTGTTCCTTTGGCATTTGATTACCTCTCAGCTTGTTTGCACGTACCTTTGTGCATAGTTGACTTTTGGTCAACCCTAGTTGACTTTTAGTCAACTATCTCGATTTGCATGCCGAACAGAGCTAGTAGCCTAGGGAACCCTTGTAGCTTTGTTTAGAGTTGTTTGATGAAGTTTGACTTTTGGTCAAACTTGGTCAATGCTTCTATGGTTGACCTTGGGGTGTTGCTAAACACTTCAATGTTGCCAGTCATTGGTTTTCTCTCTGTACCATTTTACGTGCACACGGAGACTTGTGTCAATTTGTGTTTCACTTCCTAGTTGTGTAAGTATGTTTAGTATTGATGGTTAGTAGGTTTTTTATAAAAAAATTGTAGTTGTGTTTTGCTCAACTTTTGGGCATGACATTTTGGTATCAGAGCATGGTTTAGTTAACTTTGGGAACCTAACCTGCTTCATAGTTGCTAAACTTTTGTCTTGTTATGTGTGTAAGATACCTCCACTCACCCAATTAGCTTGTGGACGTAGGCGTGTCTCTTTATCCTAGGAAGAGGTACAGCCAGAGGTAGAGGTTTGAGAGGAGAACCAGGCTCCACCTCCCAAACCACCTCCCAATGCGAATGCAGAATCACTTTAGGCCTTTCAGAACCTTGCAGGACTTATTCTTGATCGTATGCCTCCAATTTTACAATAAGGTATAGAAGGACGTGGGTCCTCAGCTAGGGAACATAGTAGGAGTCCTCCTTCTAGGTTTGCAAAGGTTCAGGCCAAGCTAGAGGTTGGTTCCATCAGGGAACTAGAGCCTCCACCCAGAGATGAGGTACGCATATATGAGAGACCACCTCCTGACATAGGTGATTAGATTAGAGAGTTGCTTCATGTTAACCCTCCACCTTTTATGGGATCTATTGAGGGTACAAAGGCTGAATCTTGGCTTATAAGCCTTGGAAGATGCTTTGGATTGCACCCTTATGGGAGTAATCTTAAGGAACATATGGCAGTTCATTTGCTGAGAGGGATAGCCTCCACATGGTGGAGACAGGAAGAGTTCAAGGGCCACATTGTTATGGATACACTCACTTGGGAAACCTTTTTGGAAAGGTTTAGGGCCCATACTTGTCAGAGCAGTTCCGTCAGTGTCGTATAGACAAATTTCATGATCTACTACAGCAAGGACTTATAGTGGCTCAATATGAGAGAAAAATCCTTGAGCTCCTCCCTTATGTAGAGTACATGAAGGATGAGGAACTTCAGGTTAATCTCTTTATCAAGGGATTGAACCACACCTTATACGGCATGGTACACATGACACCACTAGGAGACTTGCACTACACTGTTGAGAGAGCAGTCATAGCTGAGGAGATTAATAGAGGATCTCAGAACCGTAACTCCTCACATCAGTCTTCTGGATATCAGAAACCCCCTTGGAAGGGTAATCACAGGAATAATTCAAGGAATTTCAAAACCCCACAGCCTCAGCAGCAACAACAGTCCTAGTAGAGTCAGGCACCAAAGCCACCTCAGGGATAGTAGGGCTTGAAGTCCAAATAGTGGAACTCTTAGGGTCCTAAGAAGGGACAGAAATCATAGGCCCCTTATACACCCCCATCACAGTCACAACAGCCCTATAAGGGGGGTTATAGTGGGTCTACTCAGATAGGAGGATCGCAGCAGTCCAGGCCTCAAGGAATTCAGGTTCAGAATCGAGGGTCGTGTTATACTTGTGGGGCCATGGGGCACATATCCAAGGAATGTCCTCAAAAGGGACATCAGCGGGCAGCAATGTTTGAGCCTACAGTTGGGGACATGGGCCAGTCCCTCAAAGTGTTTGCAGTGGTTGATAACCGCTAGGCTAAGCATTAGGCTTCAGTCATTGAGGCATCAGGTATGATCAAAGGTAGTACAATCTCTATCCTTTTTTATATTGGAGCTACTGACTCCTTTGTTTCTCCATTAGTCGTGGAGCGTTGCGGGCTAGTGGAAACTAGGCAAGATGTTAGATGGGAAGTTGAGTTAGCTTCAGGAGCTACTAGAGTATCGGTTACCTCTTTGGTTAGGGAGTGCCCGATTCAGATTGGTGGTTTGACCACCTTAACAGACCTCAAAGTTACACCTCTTGGATCTTACAGACTAGTTCTTGGCATGGATTAGCTTTATGCTCATAGGGCCAAGCTAGATTTTTGTAAGAAGTTGGTTGAATGTTTAGATGATGATGGAAATGCTACTGTGATTCTTGGAATCCAAAGGCTTGTATCCCTTTGTATGATCTCCTCCATGCAGCTTAAGCGAAGCATGCAGAAGGGATGTCAGATGTTTTCTATCACCATCAGCGATAGGGATGATGAGGCTGAATAGGAAAACTCATTGGATGACCATCCTATTCTGAAAGAGTATGCATATGTGTTTCCTTCAGAGCTACCTGGTATGCCTCCTCAAAGGGTAGTAGACTTTCACATAGATCTAGTACCAGGAGCAGAATCAGTTTCTAGAGCACCTTACAAAATGACCACTAATGAGCTTAATGAGCTCTAGTTACAGCTTGAGGAACTGTTAGAGAAAGGACACATTCGTCCTAGTGTTTTTCCTTGGGGTGCACCTATGATCTTCATAAAGAAGGACAGATCTCTTAGGTTGTGTATAGATTACCAATAGTTGAATAAGGTAACCATTAAGAATCGGTATCCACTTCCTAGGATTGATGACTTGTTTGATCAGCTTTAAGGTGCCAGAGTGTTCTCCAATATCGACCTTAAGTCTGGATATCACTAGTTGAGGATAGTGGATAGTGATATCCACAAGACTGCATTCCGCACCAGATATGGCCACTATGAGTTCACTGTGGTTCCATTCAATCTTACAAATGCTCTAGCTGTATTCATGAGTCTTATGAATGGATTATTTCATACCTTCCTTGACAAGTTTGTGGTGGTATTCCTTAACGATATCTTGATCTATTCAAAGGATGAAAGAGAACACGAAGAGCACCTGAGACAAGTTTTGCAGTGCCTTAGAGAAAATCATCTTTATGGAAGCTTGTCGAAATGTGCCTTCTTCAAGACAGAGGTCAAATATTTGGGCCATGTAATATCTGGCACTGGGATCTCAGTAGACCCATCGAAGATTGAAGCCATTATGAATTGGCCAGCACCTACCTGAGTGACTGAAGTGAGAAGTTTCATGGGTTTAGTTGGTTATTATAGACGGTTTGTTGAAGGGTTCTCTCGAGTAGCACACCCTATTACTTCTCTTTAGTGAAAGGGAAAGAAGTTTAAGTGGACTGAGAAGTGTGATCGAGCTTTCCAAGAGCTCAAGAGAGCATTGACCAGTGCACCTATTCTTGATGTGCCAAAGCCTTCAGTAGAGTTTGTAGTTTGCACAGATGCTTCCTTAGATGGTTTAGGGGCAATTCATATGCAGAATGAGTGAGCTATAGCCTATGAGTCCAGGAAACTGAAGACTCACGAGCTCAACTATCCTACCCATGATCTCGAACTTGCAGCAGTGGTGCATGCTTTAGTGAGATGGCGACACTTCCTTTTAGGACATTGATTCAAACTTCATTTAGACCATCAGAGTCTACAGTACATCTTCACTCAGCCGAAACTTAATGCTAGGCAACAGAGATGGATGGAGTTCTTGTTTGAATATGATTTTGATGTTCACTACATCAAGGGGAAAGAGAATGTTGTTGCAGATGCTTTGAGTAGGAGACGACATGATCTTTCTTCTATGTCTACATGTATGGATTTGAGAGATCACATTCTTCATCACTTGCATGATGATGAGTTATATGTAGAAATGAGTGAGTTGATTCGGTCTCAGAGACCCCTTGAGGGGAAGTATGTAGATTTTTCCTTGGAGTTATATGGACTCTTACGTCATAGAGGATGCATCTACATACCTTCTTCTGGTAGATTGTGAGATTTTGTCATGTTGGAGGCCCATAGAGCCCCTTATGCAGTGCATCTCGGAGTGAAGAAGATGCATGCTGATTTGAGACGGTTATATCATTGGCCAGGCATGAGGATGCAGATTGTTGAGTTGATAGCTAGGTGCCTACAATGCTAGAGGGTGAAGCCAGAACACTGACATCTAGGTGGACTACTTCAGCCTCATGAGATACCAATGTAGAAGTGGGACACCATATCTATGGACTTCATTATTGGTCTACCTATGACATCTTGCCGTCATGATGCCATCATGTTGACAGTTGACAAATTGACCAAGGTGGCCCATTTTTCACCAGTACGTACTACCTTTACTACACCATCAGTCGCACAGGTGTTCTTGCGGGATATAGTCAAAAATTGCATGGCGTCCCCGTAAGATCATCTCAGATAGAGATTCTCTCTTCACTTCATCTTTTTGGAGAGAGTTGTAGGCAACATTGGGCACTAGGCTCAATTTTAGTACAACCTATCATCTTGAGACTATTGGACAGACCGAAAGGGTCAATCAGATGTTAGAGGACATGCTTCACATGTATGTTATGAACCATCAAACCCCTTGGGATGAATACCTACACCTAGTAGAGTTTGCCTATAACAATGGACATCATACATCCTTGGGTATGCCTCCGTACTAGACTCTTTATGGTAGACCTTGCAGGACACCACTCAGTTGGGATAGGATCGAGGATAGAGTTTTTGTTGGTCCTAAGTTAGTCAAAGATATGGAGAAACAAGTGACCTTGATTAGGCAATGTCTCGAAGAGGCTCAGGATAGACAAAAGAAGTATGTTGATGCGAAGAGGATCGATCAAGCTTACTTAATAGGAGATAGGGTCTTTTTGAGAGTGTGACTGCATAAGAGTCCAATCCATTTTTGAAAGGGCTCTAAGCTAGCACCTCATTTTGTTGGACCTTTTGAGATCCTTGAGAGGATAGGACCAGTTGCTTACTATTTCGCTTTGCCACCTAGCCTCTCACACATCCATGATGTGTTTCATGTTTCATTTTTGTGAAAGTATGTATATGATGAGTCTCATGTGATAGATTGGGATGCCTTGTAGGTAGAGTCGGATGGACAGTTGGCGTTGGAGCCCATACCTATTTTAGCCCAACAGACCCTAGCACTTTGAGGCAAGGTGCTGGACAAGGTTAGGGTCCAGTGGGATTTTTATGACGAGGTCACAACTTCATGGGAAGATGCAGCACAGATGAGATCACAGTACCCTCACCTCTTTGATGAACTCCAAGAGGAGGTTCATGCCTAGAGGGGGTGGATGTGAGACCTATCAAACAATCATATTTATACTATTTTATTTTCAATGCTTTTAGTACTTATTTCACAGAAATACTTGATTATTTGAGACACTTATGTATTTAAGGATCTATTGAATCCTATACTATATGTTCGGTACCTGATTATGTAATTAGGGTACACTCAAGATACTACATGTTTTAATTCAGTTTCAGTTACGATTATACTACATATGATGTTATATGATATTTTAAAACTATTGTGATGAAAAGTTGGTTTAGGAAACCAAAGTTATGCTTAGTTGATTGATTTACAAACATAGTTTTAAACCATGTAGTATTGATGTATTATGTTTATATCATGTTAATTGGACCTACTAATGTGTGCAATGAGTGTGCAGGATAAGTTGACCATGGATCTAAATGCGGGGATCCAGTTTGGAACCTATGTTTATACCATGCATTCCAAGGTCCTCTTTGTAAAAAGAAATGTGGACCTCGTTGTATAGTCTTTTATTTGTAAATGTGGTTTGCATGGGTGTAATTAAATTAGTTAATGTCTATGTGAATTAGCCATGTCATTGTTTTAATTAAATGTGCCAATTTTGGCAAAATGTGGCTTATGTGTTGGCATGGTTAATATTTTATAATTAGTTGGGTCAAGGGGCTTGACTAGGGTGTAACCTTAGGGTAGGATCAACTAACCTTGGGTTGGAAAGTTTCTAGAAGTCAACTAAAACCATAAATCCGTGTGTAAACTTTAGGTGGAGTTTAGGAGGGCCATTTGGGCTCCCGTAGGTTAACTAGGGTCAATTTTAGCTACCCAGGTTGATACCTTAGGGGTTAGGGGTCTTTTTCAGCCCATTAAGAGCTTTAAAACTCATTTATGACCCCCCTAAAGTCAAGGTTTTCATTTTGGTCGAAATTGAAGAGTTGTGAGGTTTTGGTTAACCTCTCTCTTCTTCCCAAACTTGCATTCAACTCCATTTATGGTGAAGGAAGGCAAGTGGGAAGAAGGGAATGGAAGTTTCTTCCCCTCTTCTGATTGGCTCCTAGATTTTAGGAGTTTCCTTTTATAGGGAAAGCTTGGAGTGAGGTTTAGTTGATCACCCACTCTCTAGATTTGGAGACCACTCTTTTTGGAAAAGCTAGGAAAGAGGCTAGTTGGAAGGAGTTTCAAGGTTTTCAGTTTTTCAACCTTTGCTTGGATAAAGGTAGGGCCTTGTGCTATTTTTGTTTTTTCTTGCATGAGTTTGAGCTTGGAGCTTCATTAATGGAGTCCATAGCTTTTTATGGTTCATGTCTTAGAATTTATATTTTAAAAAAATATTGTTCTTAAGTTCGTTATTGCATTTTGGGATGGGATTCTTCAAAACTTACTCACCCTAGGGAGAGTGGAGTAACCTTGAAGGCAGTAGAAGGAAGTAGACCCAGGTTGTGCAAAGTCTCCCATGCGTGGAGTGATAAACATAGGGTTCGTGATACCCATGATGCCAAGTATGGCCTCCGGGCATTTAGGGGGGCATAAGGAGATTAGACCGTATCTTCTTGAAGATGGTCATCCCAAGTCCATGTGGGGCTTGAAAAATTTGTATCGTACTATGGCTTCTCCACCTGATAGTCCACCTCTACCCTGTTTTCAAAAAGGTCTCTAGGAGACCTTCCTATTTTTATAGCCTATTGGGAAGTATGTTGAGTGTCTTCGTGTTTTGTTGTTTCCTTCATGCATGAGTAGTTGTTTGTTTTCCGTTCCTTATTGGATCCCCTAGCTCGGGGGTGGCCTTGAAAAGGCCTAGGTTGGGAGGTGAGCCTCCGTGGTCAACCTTGCTCATACAGGTACCCAGTTGACGCAGGACCTGTTGGATTTGTGGACTTGATAGACTTTAGTTTAAAATTCTGTTGTAACTTACATTCTATTTGTATGAACAAACTTGGAACCAGGGATTCCTCGGGTTTTATACATTTGGGGTTTTGTAATACTTTGGAAAATAATGATATTTGGGAAGAATGGGATCCTTATGATAATTGTAAATTTTGAAATTTCCATCAATAATAAATGTAATAGTTATTTGCTTAAACTATTGGGAAATTAAATATTATTACATGTATAAATTTCAATTTAGACTTTCATGTGTTATGTAATCGAAAAGTCAAAAAAAAAATAGAATTGATATATGTATAAACTAAATAGAAAATTTTATTATTTAAGCTTAGCGGTTTATATTGAATATTATGCCAAATTTAAATTTAACATGCATTAATCTTGTCAATGATATCCATTTTGGAAATGTATTCGGATTTAAAAAATAAAAATAAAAATAAATTTGGAAATAAATTATACTTAGAAAATTTTTTTAATTTTATCGAAAATTTTAAAAGCCCCAAATTAATTTTTTAATTCCTACCAAAGGATTGGTTATATTTTTACATTACTTATGCAATCATTTTTAAAAATTATTTTTCCAAATATCCCCTGTTTGGAGATTCAGGAAAATAGAGTTACACCAGTAAAATAAAACAAATATAATATTTTAATAAAGCATAGTTTAAAGAAATTGTTTTATATATATTATATTAATAAATAAATTAATATAGATTGAAAGGCATTGGTTTAAAGCGCTTAGCGCTATTATTATTATTTTTTAAAAAAAAATTAATAATATTTTATATGATGGGGCGGGCCGAAGTCCTAACGCCAACCGCAGGTGTTCTTCCCCGCTTCACCGCAAAGGCGGTGGCTAGCAATGGCTGGCGGCGGAGGTCGGGTGGCACAGGCTCCTCGCGCAACCACTGCTGATGCGGTGGTGGACGGGGAGCGGCGCCAGAGCCGTGCCCTCCTCTCCGCCCAAACACCACCACTCCTCCCCTTCTTCTCCGCTGTTGCAGCACCCCGCTCCTTCCATTTTCCATCTCCGCCGCCACTACCCTCCACCCCCTGTCCTCCCTTTCTTCCCTCCTCCTCCACTCCTCTGCGCATGTCGTGAGGGCGCGCGTGGCCCCCTGTGCAGGCTTTTTTTTTCTCCCGGGCGGATAAACGAAAGCCTGTGGTTTCTTTTTAATTTGATCCCCTTCATTTCGTTTTCCCTTTTCCTTATTATTATTAGTAAGGTTTGGATATTTAATAAATTAACTTTTAGTATGATAGAGTTGGTTTTTAAATACGAAATTTTTAAGTTATTATATTTTATTTTGAGTCATTAAAATAGTGGGGACTTAGATTGATTAATTGTTAAAGAGGGAATAAAGATGTATTTAGAAAATAACATGTTTTAGTATTTTTTTAATTTATGAATTAATTTTGGATTTGGTTAGTTCTAAATTATATTTTAGTTAGATAAATAATGTTAGGAAATAAACATTATTTTATTAGTTTGACTATAGCTTAGATTTAGTGTTATTATATTATGTGAAAATCATTTTTTTTTAAAGAATTAGTATGGTGTTTTATTTTGTTTATAAGCTAATAGATTTATAAGTTAAATAATTAATCTAACATTTGTAGTTTGTAGTTTTTAGTTTGTTGGATTATATTTATTTATTTAAATTTGTATATATATATATATATATATATATATATATATATATATATATATATATATATATATATATATATATATATATATATATATATATATATATATATATATATTACCGTATTATCTATTATGATGTTTTCAATTAATCTTATATCGTCATTGGGCCTCATCTAGGGACTTTATGATCCCCTTCGACTTGTAGGCCGACTTTTGTGCACAATTGACTTTTGGTCAACTCTGGTCAAACCTGAGACAATTGTCTCAGTTTGTGTGCAAAACCTTATCCAGTCATGATGTCTCCTTTCAATACTTGCTTTAAGCCAATTTAATGCATAGTTGACTTTTGGGTCAACTTAGTCAAACCTTGGACATCACCTTGGTTTGTGTGCTTGTAAACTTACCTATCTTATTCTTAACCCTTGTAGAACCTTATTGATCACATTTGGGCTCAGTTGACTTTCTAGTCAACTCTCTGTCAAACCTTGGTCAAAGGCCTCAATTTGCATGCCCAAGTGTTCCTTTGGCATTTGATTACCTCTCAGCTCATTTGCACGTACTTTTATGCATAGTTGACTTTTGGTCAACTCTAGTTGACTTTTGGTCAACTCTAGTTGACTTTTAGTCAACTATCTTGATTTGTGTGCTGAATGGAGCTAGTAGCCTAGGGAACCCTTATAGCTTTGTTTAGAGTTGTTTGATGAAGTTTGACTTTTGGTCAAACTTGGTCAATGCTTCTATGGTTGACCTTGGGGTGTTGCTAGACACTTCAATATTGCCAGTCATTGGTTTTCTCTTTGCACCATTTTGCGTGCACACGGAGACTTGTGCCAGTTTGGGTTTCACTTCCTAGTTGCGTAAGTATGTTTAGTATTGATGGTTAGTAAGTTTTTTTTAAAAAAATTGTAGTTGTGTTTTGCTCAACTTTTGGGCATGACAACACTCTTACTTAATCAAGATTAGATTTCAAAGGACAAGTGATAACAACAATTTATATTTGAAATGTGATAGTACTGATAAGATTTTGATTGTTGAGATATTTTTTGATGACATTATATTTGGAGGAAATGAGATAATGTCTAAATCATTTTCTGAGGAGATGAGAAAGGAATTTGAGATGTCTATGATAGGAGAGATTAAATTCTTTATTGGACTTCAAATTCATCAAGTTAAGGACGGAATCTACATAACACAATCTAATTATATCAAGGAGATCCTAAAGACATTCAATATGGAAGAATCTAAATCAATTGGAATACTGGTGGCTACTGGTTGTAAATTGTCAAAGGAAGATGACACAAAGGAAGTAAATGAGATACTTTACCGATCCATGATTGGTAAACTACAGTATGTTGTTCACAGCCGACCAAATATTGTAAATTTAGTTGGTATAGTTGCAAGGTTTTATGTCAACCCAAAGGAGCAACATATGTCTGTAGTAAAAAGAATGTTTAGATATTTGAAAGGGACTGAAGATTTTGGTATGTTATACACAAGAGGAGATTTTGATCTTAAAGGTATATAGTGATGATGATTGGGTTGGAAACATTGATGACAGAAAAAGCACAAGTGGCAAAGCTTTCTTTTTAGGAGAAAGGTTAGTGGCATAGTTAAGCAAAAAATAAAACTGTATTTCACAATCTACTGTCGAAGCTAAGTATGTTGGTGCAGCTATGAATTATTCTAATATTGTGTGGATCAAACAATTACTTGAAGGTATGCAAGAAGAGATTATTGATCCAGTTATAATTTCTTGTGATAATACAAGTGCTATTAATATATCAAGGAATTTGGTGATGCATTCAAGGACAAAGCATATATCTATCAAGTATCATTACTTGAGAGAGCAAGTATAAGATAAATATGTGATATTGGAGTATGTGAATTCTAAAGAACAAATAGCTAATATATTTACCAAACCACTACCAAAGAATGCTTTTGAGTATATCCGAGGTAAGTTAGGGGTTCTTCCCCTATCCAATATTCACTAAGGCAAGATGCATGTTACATCAATTCAAGTATTCAACATAATATCTATTTTTTGAGTTGATGCTAGTGTTCACTCTTCAAGTGAAGCCTGAAGTTGTGAAAAGAAGTTTGACTACAATGAAAGATCTATACAATTAAGGTATAATTTAATCCCTCAGAAAAAAATTTAGGAGTTTATGTCTTTGGCATTGTTTTCAAAGAGGGAGAATACTATTGATGATTGTAGAAGGAGAATATTGATGATGCGTTGATGTTGCATAGAGGGAGATGAGATCCAATAAAGGGAGAATAAAGATGATTAGAAAAAATAATTTATCAAAGAAGGACAACAAAGAAGAAGATTGTTAATGATAGACGAACTGTAAAGAAGATCTACTAATGGAAAAGAGGAATGGTGAAAGAGATATAATATGAACAAAGAAGTTACAGCTCAAAGGGAGTACAAGAATGATAGTGAGGTGTTACCATCATCAATTGAACAATGAATATTGTTAGTCTTGTCATCAATGCCAAAGAGGGAGATTGTTAGTATAATTGATGGTGATGATAATGAAGATCGATCAAGATCAGAGGAATACAAGATAGTATAAAGGTTAGATCAGTTATTGTCTTATCATTGATGTCAAGCAATTGATTTCTAGTTTATATTATGTTTCCATATCATTCGGTTTATGAGATAGTGTGAATGAGTTAAGAAGATGAAGAAGTGAGATGTTGTGGAGTTGAAGAACTTAATTGGGCAACTGATACAAATCAGACAATATTAAGATTATGTTGATATAATTGTTTTCTACCTAACATATGATTCTATCAAGTTTGTAAAATATGGTAATGAAGATTTGTCAAGTCGGAAAGCAAAAGAGTTTTGGCTACCTAGTAGGAAATGTCACTCAGTAAAGGCAAACGAATGTAGGACACTGAACTGAAAAGAATTTTTAGGCACTGAGTGAAGTTAACTGAAATACAAAATTATCCATCGAGCAAGGAACAATAATTAAATACAAGGATTGGAATGATATTTAATGATTAGCTATGATGAGCTGGATGATCATGATGACAAGGAAATTTAGTTAGTGAGATCTATGATTAGGAAAATTCAAGGTGATGATCTATGGCTTAGATCTAAATAGTTAAAAGAGAAGGAACAAGTTTCAAGAAAGTTCAAGTTCCTAGGTGAAAAGAAAATGTGTTACTGAGATATAGATTCAAGGGATAATGAATTGGATGGTTAAAATTAATCAAAGGAAAATGTAATAGAGGAGATTAAGCGGCAAAACATATCTATATAAAGGATGGATTTGTATGAACAAATAGATGGAAAATTAAAGAGTTGAAGAGTCACCAACTGAAGTTGTGAAGAAAGAATAAAGAGATTTTGAGTCAGAAAGCAGGATCTGATGAAGTGTTGAAGCCAGTGGAAAGTGAAGGATTGAAGGGAAGATAGACAAGTGCACAAAGGATCTAGTTATGCAAAGATAGTTGCAAATTTATAGGTCAAACTATTTATTGTTTCTTATTAGCATTTGTAACAGAAAAATATCTTAACATAGTAGACTTAACAGTTTTATTGTAAAATCCTTGCAAAAGGTAACATTCTAAAGAGTGTTTGAAGCCCTTTCACTAGGCCACTCCTAACAAGGTGAAGATCCTAACATATTTGAGGTAAATCTCTTGACTGGGTCACACCTAACAGTGTGCATTTTAATCTTTAACTAGATTGGCTCTTAACCAAGTGTACTTCAAAAGAGTATTTTCTTAGTGGGTGATAATTCCCACAGTGGTTTTTCCCAAAGCTGGGTTTCCACGTTAAATATTGGTGTTACATGTGATGAATGGTTTATGTGATTGATTTGCTAATTGGTAAAGTTTATTTACCATTATCGGTAAATAGTGAATTATGTTTAACCGACCTTTCACCGAGTTAATCAAAAAAAAATTGTTAAGGTATTTGGAATCAAAGATTACTAATTCACCCCCACCCCCTCTCTATAATCCAAGAATACATACCATCCCAAATACATTAGGGACACTTACTCCATCGTTGGTACATATTAAACCAACTCACCTTATCAACAACAGTGTGTCAATCAACACCAATACACTTCCACATACCAACAAGCCCCACATGCTCAGTAGTATGTGTCTACCTACCAACATCCTTTAGACATCCAACATGGCACATCCACTTATTAACAAGTGCATCAGGAAAACATAGCTACAGGCATCCATCATAATTCACCTATCAAACACCAAGGTATCAATATAGTATATCACCACCTAATCCTAGCATGTTGGGTAAACAAACACCTCAAACCCCAATTAATACCTAGTGGGAATAGATAAAAGAAGCTCTGAAAGACCTCCAAGACAATAATTTTGAGAAAAATACAAATTCAAAGAGATTTACCCTTCTCATTTTAACAAATCAATATTTTTTATCATTTTCCTTGGAAACTTTGAGATCCCTAGGTTTGATAAATATAAAGGGAAAGGTGATACCCATAACCATATCAAGGAATCATTTTCCCTAAAAACTTTGAGACGCCCAGGTTTGATAAATATAAAGGGAAAAGTGATACTCGTAACCATATCAAGGATTTTTTTATGGCATGCCAAGAGGTGGCATACAATGATAACTACCTTCTATGTTTATTACCAGATATTCTTAGTAATCTTTGGAATGGTTTCTCAACTTACCATTTAATTTAGTCAATGCATTCACAGACTTGTCATAAAGTTTTGTTGCACATTGTCACTATAAAATTGAGAAATGTGTTTCCATGTTTGATCTATGTCAAGCTAAATAAAGGGGAGTAAAATATATCATTGATTATCTTCAAAGGTAGAGAGCTCTTATTGGCCATCTCCCTTGAAAACTCATTGATCAATAGTTAATCCCTCTTTTATTCAAAATCTTCATCCTATACTTACCTATCATATTTGACTCATTTATAAAAGTACTTTCAAGTAAATCATGTCTAAGGGACCTTCATCCAAACAAGATTTAATTAATAAGGGAAATATCAAGCTTTACAAAGATAATTCTAATAAACCTAGTAAAGACAAATCACAGTACAAAAATTCAAGCATGTTGTAGGGGATGGAATGATAGTCTCTAAACATGTCCAAATATTTTTCACGACCAAACCACCTCCTCAATAAATGTATATCAATCCTCCATAGTGACCACATGGAAATTATTCTCAAAATCTCATCATGCCCAAGCAAATCAAACAAATGCAATTGTAGTCTCCCCTAGTCAACCTAAATAGATGGGTCAAGGTAATCTGAGACACCACTTTACACCCTTGGGAGAACCCTTATATGTGATCTTTTATAGAATACTACAACATAATATGTCAATATACCCATATGACATAACCATTTGAAAAGTTTAAACCCAAGCCTATGTAGTATAATGATAATGAGTATAGTGGCTATCATTGTATAAAGGGCCATTCAACTAACAAGTTTATGAAGCTCAACCACTTTATCCAAGATCTCCTTGAAAGTGGTCATATTGATGTTGATCAAACCATGGCAAATCCACTCAACACCCATGTATGTATGCATCAATATGCTTTCCATAAACATAATGAGCAACCTAGTACATCGAATTCAGACCATGTGTCTGATCTAGGACCTTCCCATGCATCCAATCATATTAGCTACAATACAATCCTATTTGATTACAAAAATATGATTGGATACATTTTCCATGTATATGATAATGTGAAAATGATTTGTGTCAAAGAGATCGATACTCAATGTGTAGATACTACTAGGAGAGCACAAATTACAATTCATAATTCTTCAAATGCTCTAAAATGCAATATAATATCCTAGAACATATTGGGAAAACACCCACACATATTGTTAGAAAGTGGGCAGCACACACAACTAAGAGGGTGGCGGGTGAATCAATTGTGTCCAATAATTTCTAAACATAGTCCAACACTTAACCACAAAACTTAAATCTGAATTATTAACATTTAAAGCACTAAAAACATAAGAACACATAACACCAAAAAAATTTGCATGGAAACCATGTTAAGGGAAAAAATAGGATAGGGATCAAACCCACAAGAAGATGTACTAGCACAATAACCCTATTAAAACTACAAAGGGGAATGCACATGCATTCAAGCTTACAGCCTAGAGATCACTACTCAAATAACACTAAGGGAAACAACCCTGAGAATACAACAAGGGGTACAACCCCAAATCAACTAAAATCCACTATGGACAACAATCCAATGATTTATGAACTGACTAATAGCATCTCTAATATGTCAATATAGCTCTGATGAAGAGAAACAAACCTTTATCTCAATTCTAGATTTCATTCATGCCTCTTCGTACAATCTCTCATACATACACATACATCCACTCACTAACTCTGCAATAACAATTTATTACATATTTGAATACATTTCATCAACCTTGAAAACATAAACAAGGTCAACATCAACTTTAACACCTCAATTAGAAATACTTAGCCAATTACAATACAAGCATTGATTTGATCCAAGATATGTTAGCAAAGACATAGTTGGGACTCAAATCTTCATCCTTGAACACGCCTCAAATTCACAAATCACACTATACCACCAAGTTGGCCAAGAACAATAAAAATATCAATATGCCACAAGAAAATCATTGAATCTGATCACATAACCCAATGTGATCCAAAAACATGAATAGGACACAATCTAGAAACATCAACAAGCAATGTGAAATTACACATCAGCAACATAAATAACTATGTCTCAGAATTCATAACTCTCTATGCACTGTTCATCAAGAACACCAAACATCAACCTCTGTCACTCAAGAAAAATAGCTTTTCAGCATCTAAATCATGAACCATTCAAGCTAAGGACACACATTAATGTCTTAAACTCACCGCCAGGTTAGCAACCAAAAATATTGCCCAGTTGATCCACACTAATCCTAAAACTACAACAATGTCACTCCCTGAATAACTAGAAAAACCAATCTCTGATAAATAACCTAAAACTCACTCAAATCATAATGTGAACCTTTGTAAGTTGACATAGGCCAAATATTGACATCCCTTCAACCACGTGTAACTTTGCAACATCTGATCTATAATACAGTACTCATACCGATCCAAACTCTTCACTAAACAAACTAGTAACACTATCAGAAATAAAGAAATGTGTTGATATCAATGAAAAAACATCAATGTCAACACATATATGCATAATATCTTAACAGTCTCCAACAATCTACCCCTTTGGCATTGATGGAAACATATGATGTGAAAAATCAAATCAATGCATAAAGAAACCATATCAACAATACTATTAACAATATCCACAATATATCTCCCTATAAGATCCACATTTTTTTCACATGGTTTTCTCTCCCCCATTGACATCAATGAAAAAGGCACATATATGCACTAAGTCAAAGAGACCAAAAGCAACTGAATATCTCTCCCAAAAATTGAACAACATACCTCACAAGACTAATTACTCCCCCTGAGTAGTAGCCACCAAAACATCAATCCAAAGTAATGATAATCTATGTGAAAGCAGTGGAGTGATGCAAATTCATCCATCTCTAGCTCTATTCAAGAGGGGCTATCACCCCAAGCTTACCTCAGAGATACTCAAAAGTATCCTTTAGCAAGGGTTTTGTGAAGATGTTTAAAATCTTCTCTTTAGTAGGCACATATTCCAATCTGACTTCCTTTTCACTCACCTTGTCTTTCAAGAAATGATATTTGATAGTGTAGACACCGAAAAATCTTTCAGAAAATAAATTATTTTTATTTTCTGAAAATCCTTGATGACATCATCATTTATTAATTAATTATTTATTTAATTAATTAATTTATTTTTATGGCATTAAATCCCTCTCTCTTAATTAAAAATCTTTAATTAAGGAATCTAGCCTAAAAATGTCATTTGGACATTATCCCTAATTTATTAATTATTTAATTAATAAATTCACCAAAAAACTTCAAAAATAAATTAATTTATTTTTAATTTATTTTTTATCCCAAAGTTGGCCAAAATTCTAAAGAGCACTAAACTCTTCTAGAAAGTCCTAAACCTTCCTCTAAATGGGTCAAATCCCTAATCTAGTCCCTTCAAACCCTAAGCCTAGATATTTAATATTTATAAAATTTACCTTTAATAAATATCTAAATCTCACCAAAAGCCACTTGCCCATCCATTTCTCCTAATCCTAATCCTAATCCCCTTTCTAATCTTGTCACATTCCATTAGCAAAAGGTTTACCAAAACTTATGCTAACCTCCTCTTAGTCATCCTCCTTAGTCAACAAGGATTGCCACCTCTTGGCCACCTCTTGCAAATGCATTTAAGGATGCATTTAAGCTTTCCTTATCTTTCTTACATGCATTCATTATGCATTTAAGACCTTCTTACCCCTTCCTTGCCACCTCTTGGCCTTGGGCACATTTACCAAATTGTGCACATGCCCTCAAACTTTCAACTCAATCCTCCCTTGACACTTGTCAGGACACTTGTCCTTGACTCAACCCTAACCTTAGCCCTAACTCTGACTCATCCTTTTTAACCAAGCCCTTCCCTTTTCCTATAAATACCCTCACTTCCTAAGGCAAATCATCTTTCAACTCTCAAACTCAATAGCAAAGTTATAATGCCATTTTCATTCTAGCATAAGCATAAACTCATCATTTTAGATCATTTTCAAGCTTAAATCACATCTAAATTAGCTTAATTGGATTAACATAGATTCATTTCTTGTTTAATCAATCTTAGTTCATCTTTTAGCTTTACATATTTGTGTGTTCTTGAGGCCTTTGAGGCAAAATAGGTTCCTCATACGTATTTTGTGTCATTTTGGGTCTTCTTGATCCTCAAATCATCCTAATTTGCATGCTCCAAGTGCTTGAGTTTGCACACCCACATCCATCTATATCCAAGCATATCAAACGGTGCATGGGCGCATCCGTTTTAGGCTTAAACTGAGGTGGCTTTGATTTTAGTTTGTTTACCATTAAATTTGATTTGATTATATGCTATGACGTTTGTTTGTTTTTGGCTTTCAAAACAGGTTTAGGTGCACGCTCAAATCCTAGTCTACATTCTGGCACGCCCGGTGGGACTCAAACCACAATCAACTTGATCAAAACACACTTTTCATTCTTTCTGTCGTAGGAATTAAAAGAAATCATGCCTGTAACGAAAGAAATCACACCTCTGCATTTTTATTTGTCGCCTTTTGAGGTACAGAATGTCACCTGTAAGAATCAAATGTCGCTTCTGCACTTTCCAGCGTCGCCTATAAGCTGGACAGTGTCGCTTTTTGGTTTTTTGTCTTGAGTTGCTTGAGACTGGTTTTTTCTTTTCTTTTACAGCAAAGGTCAAAAACAAAATCTTGAATGACATTAAGGAAATGAACTTAGGTCCTAGAATGTCATTGTCATTTTGAAAAGCTAACTCAATCTCGAATGCACTAAAAGGAATGAACAACTCTATTCCCTCATCTGTTTCAGATTTCAAAGCAAGCAAACAAATTCAATCTTGAGTGATCTAAGGGATAAAACAAAGCTCTTTCAAAGTTCTTAAATCAACTCGCTAATCAAATCTTGAATGCACAAAAGGAAAGAACTTGCAACCATTCAAATCATTTACATTTTGGAGAAAGGAACAAATCAAAATCTAAACACGAGTGTCTTCATTTCAAAGTTCAAACATCACTTAATCAAATTTGGGAAAATGAACAAAATCTGCTTGATGTGCATGTAGGAGTTTTTCAAATCTTGCATAATCCTTGTTAGAGTAAGCAACGTGGAACATTTGAACTTGGACAAGTTCACCTGTTCTGCTTTTAGCGAGGCCTGTCCAAGGAGAAGCGCTTCCTCCTCGGAGAACGACCTCAAACCGGTATCCCCCCGGCCGGTATACAAATAAGCGAATACCAAAAGAATTGCTTACATCTCCTAATCGTCGGGCGTTCGTGCCAAACACGTGTCTGGGGATGGTAAACATTCCTCTCCCCCAGCATTATTAGCAAGGCTCTTAAGTGAGTCACGGATGATCAGCATAACCAGGTATGGAGACACCACGGAACTATTAAAAACCTGATAAAATAGAGGCTACCCTATCTACATCCGAAAGTATCAAAATCCTTGTGCAAGGACCGATTCCAAGGGGTTTACCGGGTCGCCTCAAGATTACTCACCATTTGTATTCCCTTCTGGGGGATACCAAGCTGTGGGCAAGCGATTTTGATACTCACCTTCCTTAGGTAGATCTGTTTGAAGTGCTTGACAGTCAAAGACTCCGTGAAAACACTTGTTGAAACATACACTTTCAAAGCTTTGTCAGAGTCAGTTGTCTTTGTTTGTATCCCGCAGGGTTGCTTTGTCCCTTGCGGAGATTGCTTTGACTTTAACTTTTGCCATTGGAAACCTTTGTCTCAAAATCAGAACCCTCTTTTTCCAAGTGATGCCCAGCAAGAACAAACATCCTAAAGCGAAGTTGCCCAAATCCCAAGCCTATCAAGAGTGAAAAGTTACCAAGAAGAACACCAAGACCTATCAATCCACTATCCAAGCAACCAAAGCCGAAGAAAAGTCCCAAGCCAGACTTGAGAACATTGCCCATAACGCCGGCATCAAACAGTTCGCCTTCCGTTTTCGAGTTAATCATCACTTTGTCAACCTTGAGCCAGAAGATTAGCCAATTCCTTGTTCATGTCTTGTTCCATCTTCAGATCTTGAAATCTTGTCTCAAACAGACCATCATAGTTTCATTCTAGCTTTCATCTTTGCATCATTAAATCAAAACCCTAGTTGCATCTCAAGAACATCATAAAAGTTGCATTTGCATTCATCTTCCTACCAGCATTCTAGAAACAATCCTTGTCGTTTGCATTATCCCTTTAGTTAGAGCATTGTCCCTTCACCCTTCAAAACCTTTTCCACCAGCATCCCCCCATCAGCTTTCCATATCTTTCCAGCAGATCCATCATCCTTTGTTCCAAATCCAGAGATCCACCAACACTTAGTGTTCTACCTTTTGAGTTGTTCCTATCCCATATCCAAGATCAGAGACCATCATCTTCTTTTTTGGCACAACGTGTTATCATAAAGAAATCAAACCTTGTCCTTGCATAGCCATCATCTCGAGCAAGAGATTGGAGTGTATTGATAAGAAACTTGTTGACCGAAGATCATCAGTCTATCTTAGGTTGACCCCATCATATCTCTGATCCTCCATTTGGGAAAAATAGCAGCTCATTTGTTGACCACTCAGTAATCTTTCACCAGCTTTCCACCAGCAACCTATCTTTCCTCTACCATCTTGATCCATATCCATTCCATCCAGCTTCCATCATTGCCATCTTGATCCCTATCTTTGCATTTGCATCTTAGAAGTCATCATCTTTAGAAGTTCATCAACTTTGCATCCATCAACATCTTTTAGCCAAACATCTTGCATCCATTTAGCACTTGCATCTCCATGCCTGTTGAGACCAAATCTCGGAAAAGAAGAAGCATGAATCCTTATCCACCAACAACCTCATCCGATCCCAACCTTTTCACCAACGCCATGATGACCTACAATCCCCAGATCCAAGCCAGTAACCCATGTGAAGATCCAAACATCCCTTCATCCCCGTTGGCAATCCAAGCATTTGCAAATCCTCCAGAAAGCCCACCAGCGACCAATGCCCTTGTACCGCAACGTCAGCAAAGCACGTTTGCCCACTATCTACCAGAAAGTACCTCCATCCCACCATCTCTCTATCCACGCATCCCCATCAAAACAATCCAAGTTCCAGCACAAGCATATTCTCCGTTTGTCCAATCATTCCCCGATCCTACCATGCAAACACCCCAAGAGCTTTCCACCATTCCCCTTTTCTTGCAAGGAAGCCTCGCCAGTCCCGTAACACAAGCTGCAGCACCATCCGCTCCATCTCATACCCCTTTTGCTTCATCGTCTACTATGGCTGCCCAAGCCCAAATCCAACACTTAACCCAAAGTCAGCTTCCACCTCTCACGCAAGCTTTTACACCAAAAGCTTCGCCACCATCCGCAAGTCAAGCAACGCCTTTCATCATCAAAGGAGCACCGTCACCCTTCACCCCCCAAGCACCCGTACCTTCTTCTTTGGGGTTAGCGCAATCGCTTCCCATTCCAACCTCATCTTTCTCTTGGGTGTTTCCTTCATTTTCCTCCTCACAAGCATCCACTCAACCACAACCTCAACAAGCTCCTTTCTCTCAACCATCATTCGTGTCCCAAGCTCCCGTTGCTCCTACCATTCCATCATCCGCTGCAGTGCACCCTAACACAAGCTCTCAGTGGGGCCTCACACAAGAAGAAATGAAGGTATGGGAGATCCCATCTCAATCCCCTACATCTATGGTTGCAAGTCAACAAACCACCTTCACCCAAGCAGCACAGCAGCAACTACCCCAAACACCGCCGGCTTCAAGCTATTCGTCCCAAATCCCAAATACCTTCCAGCAAGTTCCACCACCTCAACAGCCAACTTTCCCCAGCTATCTTACCCCATCACCCTTTGCTTCTAGCTTCCCCACATCTGTTCCACCTCTAAGTAACGCAGGCATGCACCCAGCTTATATCAGCCAAACCCAAAGCCAACCTCAGCAACTACCACCATCATACCCGCAAGCAACATCATTCCAACAGCCTCCCCCACAGCAACAACATGTCCCCTTTCAGCAAACACCCATCATTCCTCAACAACAGCAAGTCCCTTGCTATCAGCCCCAGCAACAAATCCCTATCATCCCCCAGCAACAACAAGTTCCCACCCATCAGTTACAACAGCAAGTTCCAAATGTCCAATATCAGCAAGCAGTCCCACGACAACCGCCAGTTCAACAACAGCAAGCAGCCCAACAACATCAAGCGGTTCCATATCATTTACCACAATATCCCCCTATGCCACACCAGCAATATCCCCAGCAACCATTGCCCCAAAATCAGTTCCAACCTATTTATCCACAGCAAGCGCCATATCCAGTTCCATAGTTTCCATCACAAGCAGAAGTCCCAGTTCCCTCGCCACTCAATGCTGAGTGGGAAGCAATGAAAAACGCTCTAAAGGAGCTACAAAGTGGAACAGAGAATAAAACATATAAGTTCGAAGAGGTGTTCTCATATCTCTTCGATCGGTCCATAGCAACTATCCCTTTCCCCAAGCATTTTGAGATGCCCAAGTTCGACAAGTATCGGGGGAAAAGAGATCCAGTAAACCATATCAAAGAGTTCTACATGGCGTGCCAAGAAGTGGCTTACAGTGATAACTATCTCCTGCGCCTGTTTCCCAAGAGCTTGGGAGGAACTGCTGTTGAGTGGTTTTACAAAATACCACATGGGACAATAAAAACCTTTGTTGAACTCTCTGAGAAGTTCATCACACACTATGCCCATAATGTGGAGAATGAGTTGTCCTTGCTAGACCTATGCAATTCAAAGCAGAAAGATGGAGAAAGCCTTGCAGAATACTTGCAAAGATGGCAGAAGCTTACAACCAGGTTATCATATCAGCCGCCAGAGAAGCATCTAACAAAGATCTTCATTGATAACCTGCATCCAAAGCTATCCCATCACATGCGAATGAACTGTCTCCAGACATACCAAGACATCAAGAGCAAAGGCATAGGCATCGAGAAAGCTCTCCTAGACGAAGGCACTATTCGTCACTTCAAGGATGATTCCAAAAACAAACCCAACAATGATAAATCCCGTTACTGGAATCATAACAAGAATGTTGTTACAGATGGAGCCACTGACACTAAGAATGTACAATTCATTGTGGCTAGTCCTACACCAGCTCAAACATACCAACCGCCACAAGCGCCCATCTATCAGCAACCACCAGCTCCCGCATATCAAGCACCTATTTATCAGCAGCCTCCTCAAGCTCATCAACCACCTATGCAACAGTATCAGTAGCAATACCAACAGCAACAGCCAGCACATCAAGGCAATCCTGTTAACGCAGTTAACGTTGCCCCAAGGCAGAACAAAACCAACAATCAGAACAATCCAAAGAGGACTTTCACACCTTTGGGTGAGCCTCTGGATCAGATCTTTTATCGGCTAGCCAAGGCAAATATGATCACATATCCACCCATCCCACAGAAGGATGACAACGCACCAAAGTCTGATTGGTATAAAGAACATGAATACTGTGATTACCATCGTGTGAAAGGGCACACAACATTGAAGTGCATGCGGCTTAAGAACTACATCCAGGATCTCATTGATCGCAAGGAGATCCAGGTCGATGCACCAGCTCAAGCTTCACCCAACGCCGGTTTGCAAATATATCAAAATGTGTTCCCTCAACACGATACCGGGAAGAATCAAGCCAACGCCAATCAGCCCCAAAATCATGGCAAAGGCAAGCAAGAAGATCACACAGTGGCCTACATCAACTATGACAAGTATGTCGGATGCATAACTCAAGTTGAGCCCATCCAAGATGAGCCCACCATCAATACCATCCACGTCAGAGGGTCGGATCGACAATGTGCTGCAACTACCCGCAGTGGTAGGATAACTGTTGCCGGTGCTCCTCTGAGGTCAGCTGCTCCTCCAAGGCCAACATCTACTGCATCCACAGCACAGTCTAACACCAGGCCAGCATCAAATGCACGCGCAACACAGTATAATGCACCAAGTGCACAATATAATATCATAGAGCATCTTGGGAACATGCCAGCCCAAATATCTATCTTGGATTTGCTCCGCACATCACCCATCCATCAGGAGATCCTCGACAAAGCTCTAAAAGAAGGTCATGTCCCCACGGACATTAACACAACTCAGTTTGAAACTCTTGTGGGACACCTATCAGCAGCATGTGCCTTATCCTTCAAAGAATCTGATATACCAGATGTCACTCCTGACCATACTCTCCCTCTCCGCATTGCCGTCATGGTCAGAGATTTCGCCATCAAACGAGTTCTGGTAGATAATGGCTCAGCCCTCAACTTGTGCACATTAAAATTCATCAAGAAGATCGGGTTCACGGAGGCCGACATACAACATGAGATGATCACTATCAAAGCATATGACAACTTGGAGCGTACCTTCGAAGGTACTATCACCTTGCCTAACCAGCTAGGCCCAGCAACGCAAGATACTATCTGCCACGTTGTTGATCTTGACCTACCGTTCAATATCCTCCTCGATCGTCCATGGATCCATTCCATTAAGGCCGTGCCATCCACTTACCATCAGTGCATCAAGTTTCCACATCAAGGCACTGAGGTTACCATCCACGCTGATCCTAACCCCTTCGCATACTGCCGTGCGATGGAAGCATCTTTCCCTCATTCTACTCATTGTCCTGGAACCGATATTGGTACTTCTATTGCTAGCTCATCCCGATCCCATCGTGATCCAGAGACCATCCTCTCTTCCACCTTATCATCCGTCAAGATCAACAACCAGGGTTGTGGCGAATACAGCCTCAGTGATGCATTTGCTGTAGGGGCTCTTCCACGTGATCCACATACTCAAGGGCGCCCAAGTTGTCAAAACAAGCCTGTTGAGGAAAATTATAAGCTCAAGCAAATCGGAAACATGACTTTTGAGTCTCATGGTACCATCAACAGCAAAGCAACAGCAAAGAAATAGATCCAGATATTAACAAATGGTTATACAAAGATCCCCCATCACGTGACACACAACTTCTTGAGTACTTCAAAGAGAAATACCCAATCCCCTACAAAAATGTCACAGAACACTATAACTATCAAGGTGGTGGTCTAGGACCACAAGAGGACGGAAATTTGTTTCCTATCATACCATCCCAGAATCCAGAACAGCAAGGACTTGGCTTTAATACCTCTCGCCTGCTTAAACAAGAGCCCAATACCGCAACTGAGGGCACCAACATGACTAGCGTTAACTTCTCGAATAGCCAGGATGACCTCGTGGAAATCAAAGACATCCCCGGAGAGAAAGACATCCCATCCTACGATGATATCTTTGCTGACGACACCCTCCTGAGGACTTCTGTCCTCCAACAACTATCCATCAACCTCATAGATCTTCCCCTCACAAACCCTGACCTCATAGATTGGGACCAACCAAGCATCGCACACATCGACGAGTTCCAAAGCGCACAAGCACTCCTAGAATTCATGGGGGCATCAGGTCCAGCAAACAATCAGGATCCAACATCAACCTCTGTCTATCAGCTTCACCCAGAAGGATATTTTGGGGAAGAGGCAAGCTTTAGTCGCAAAAAAGAAATAGCAAAAGAACATCATGAGTCTTTATGTGAAAACCCCCTTGGGGCACATTTTGATTCCAAAATAGTAAAAATAAAGGGCGTATCTTCTAGTGAAAACTTGGCAATTCAAGCGCTAGAAGATGAAGCCTTGCCTCTTCCCCCTATCCAAGATTATAGACCAGAGCAGTCGCCGATCATCATAGAGGAAACCAAGCCAATTAACTTGGGAACAGAAGAATGTCCAAGGATCACCTACATTGCAGTCAACCTAACAGAAGGAGAAGAAATGGCTCTCAGCGCCTTGCTCAAAGAATCAGTTATCAACTTTGCATGGTCATACGCCCACATGCCTGGGCTTGATCCAAACCTTGTTGTTCATCATCTATCAGTAGATCCAAATGTCAAGCCAGTGAAGCAGAAGCTAAGGAAAATGCATCCAAAGGTAGCATTGCTCGTCAAAGTAGAGCTTGAGAAGCTCCTCCAAGCTAAGATCATCAGAGCAATAGATTATTCAGAGTGGATCTCTAACATGGTGCCAGTCACAAAGCCTTCTGGAGACATCAGAATCTGTACTGATTTCAGGGACTTGAACAAGGCATGCCCTAAGGATGACTTCCCATTGCCAAACATAGACATGCTTGTAGACCTCACAGCGGGTCACGAAATGCTATCACTCATGGATGGCTTTTCCGGCTACAACCAGATTCATATAGCAGAAGCAGATCAACATAAAACAGCATTCACAACCCCATGGGGTACCTTCTGCTACAACATGATGCCATTTGGGCTAAAGAATGCAGGAGCAACATATCAGCGAGCAATGACAGCCATTTTTCATGACATGATCCACAAGATCCTTGAGGACTATGTGGACGATATCCTTGCAAAATCCAAAACAAGAGATGAGCACTTCAACATCCTAGAGCGTGTATTTGATCGTCTGAATCATTATGGCTTAAAGCTTAATCCTAAGAAATGTGTCTTTGGTGTTACATCTGGCAAGCTTCTAGGCTTCATCGTCTCTAGACGAGGCATAGAGATTGATCCTAAAAAGGTAAAAGCAATAACGGAGATGCCTCCACCAAGAAATCTCAAACAGCTCAGAAGCCTACAGGGCAAGCTTCAATTAGTTCGGCAGTTCATCTCTCAGCTAGCAGATAAGTGTCAACCCTTCTCACATCTCTTATGCAAAGACACTAGCTTCAAATGGGATCCCATATGTCAAAGAAGCTTTGATAAGCTCAAAGAGTATCTAGCTAATGCTCCAATCCTAGTACCACCAGTTCCAGGATGCCCACTCATCCTTTACATCTCAACAACAGCTACAGCACTAGGGGCACTCCTAGCACAGCATGATGATGAAAACAGAGAACGAGCTATCTACTACATCAGTCGCACTCTTGTGGGCTATGAGCTTAACTATTCACCCATGGAGAAAGCATGCCTAGCAGTGGTCTTTGCCACTCAAAAACTTAGACATTACATGCTTAGCCACACAATCAAGCTCATATCAAAGGTGGACCCTCTTAAGTATCTGTTATCAAGGACAACCCTCACAGGCCGTATGGCAAAATGGGTCATGTTACTCAGCGAATTTGACATTCAGTATGTAGATCGCAAAGCAATCAAAGGGCAAGTCATTGCCGATCAACTAGCAGAAGCACCACTGGTGGATGCCTATCCACTAATCATGGAATTCCCCGATGAACACTTATGCATGATTGAAGAGCAGCCCATGTGGAAACTATACTTTGATGGTTCCAACACATCCCATAGCTCTGGAGCAGGAATCCTATTCGTCACACCTCAAGGTGACTATATTCCAGAATCATTCAAGTTGGGATTCCCCTGTACCAATAACATTGCAGAATATGAGGCACTCATCTTAGGTCTCAAAACAGCTATCCAATGGAACATCACAGAACTACAAGTCTTTGGAGATTCACAGCTCATTATCAAGCAAGTCCTTGATGAGTATCAGACAAAGGACGACAAATTGCTACCCTACAAACAACTGGTGGATAAACTGAAAGAGCATTTCCTACATCTACAGTTCACACAGATCCCAAGACTTCAGAACAAAGCAGCGGACGCAATGGCAACCATTGGATCCTTGTTAGAAATCCCACGCGACGCATCACAGTATGAATTCCTAGTCGAGCAGCTACATACGCCAGCTTATGAGAACGCTGATGCAGAAATGGTATGTGTCTTGGTTGGTCCTCAATCCCCATGGTACCACGACATCCATGCATATCTAAAAAATGGTATCATATCTCCCCATCTCACCAATAACCAACGCCAAAACCTTATTCGCAGAGCTTCCCGCTACACTCTTGTAGCCAACACCCTATATCGTCGCTGGTATCACAATGTCCTATCTAGATGTTTAGATTCAAACGAGGTCGTCCTGGCCTTACAAGAAGTTCACGCTCGAATTTGCGGTGCCCACACGAGTGGCATGGTTCTAGCAAAGCAGCTGCTTAGAGTTGGATATTATTGGCCAACAATGGAACATGATGCATGTGAATTTGTCAAGAAATGTCTCCCATGTCAACAGCATGCCAATTTGATACATGCACCAGCACAGGATCTACAGCCTATTGCACCACCGTGGCCTTTTTCATGTTGGGGCCTCGACCTCGTTGGCTTGATCACCCCCCTCTCTTCGGATGGACACAAGTATATCATAACAGCCACAGAGTACTTTACCAAATGGGTTGAAGCGATTCCGCTCACCCTTACTACTGGCATCCAAATATCCAAGTTCATCCTCTACCATATCATTTGCCGCTTCGGCATACCATCTACCATCTTCACAGACCATGGCACACCTTTTGAAAACCAGCATGTGGATGATCTATGTGCCAGACTCCACATCCATCACCGTTTCTCCAGTCCATATTTCCCTCAAGGAAATGGCCAAGCTGAGGCAACCAACAAAACTATCTTGAAAATCCTCAAGAAGGTTGTCAATGATTCTGGTCGTGACTGGCACCTCCAAATTAATCCCGCCCTCTGGGCCTATCGCACTTCTTATCGCACTCCCACAGGCACCACCCCATATTCCCTTGTATATGGTGCTGAAGCCATTCTTCCGATCGAGGTCGAGCTTCCATCCTTGTGAGTCTCCATGAAGAACTATACAACTGATGAAGACTATTGTGTGGCCCGGCTCACACAGCTAGATCTGCTAGATGAAAAGAGACAGCAAGCTTATGATCATTTGGTGGCATACCAAAATCGACTTAAAAGGAGTTATAACAAAAAGGTCCATCCTAGACAATTCCAGGTCGGTGACATGGTCCTTAAAGAAAATCAGAAGGTCCTAGCAAATAGAGAAAAGAAAGGCAAGTTTGAGCCTACTTGGTTGGGCCCCTATGTTGTCACCGCATCCTTTGGCTCGGGAGCCTATCAGCTATCAACACCAGAAGGCGAGCCCTTGAATGATCCTATCAACATCATCCATCTGAAGAGGTTCTATGCCTGAACCTGATCCTGCATATATCAGAAAATCCAAAAACATTCAAAAAAGCAAAAAAAGCAAAAGAAAAAAAGAAAAGAGAAAGAGAAAATAATCGTCCAACAGTGAAAACTTGGCAATTCAAGCGCCTTGGACAAGTATGTTGGTGAAAACCTGGCAAATAGGTGCCAACATAGTAAACTGAGCTATTTATCTATTCAGTTGTCGTTTCAGCTACCGTCCTCTTCCTCCATCCATAATCTCTTAACAGATCTCCCAGCAGTTCCATCTCCCCTATCTTCCAAGCATTCAGCTTCCATCTTCCTCCAACCCATCTGCAATCCATATCCTATTCCAAAGCTTTGTACCATATCTTGTACCATATCCTTTTCCCTTTCCTGTACAGCGCATTCCTCCCTGTATTTATCCTTCTTGTCTCCGTCCTAGTGAGAGTCCCACCGAGTGTGATCTTCCTATCCCCAATCCTGAGCTTCTGTACATATCCCTTGTGCATATCGTTCCTCCTTGTTATACATAACCTTTGTCCGTCCTGCAGCAGCATTTGATCAAATATCTTGTCCCATCCCCAGCCTCAGAAAACTTTTAGTCTCACTCGGGCCTTGTGCTTCAACAACATCAATTGTCGACTTATCCTTGCTCATCCTGATTATTCCTTGAACTTCAGCTTTTGCCAGCAAACAACTACACTTATTCTCTCACCAACCCATGGGTCCTTGAGGATATATCGTTCCTCCTGTCTGACCTAATCTTCCATCCTGGTCCTTGAGGATATATCGTTCCTCCTGTCCGACCAATCTTCCCACCATCAATCAAACCTAATCTCTCTCCTTGGCAAAGGATGTCTTTTTGGAGTTATCATTTTGATCTTAGATTTTTGTCCTTTGGGTCTTGTTAATCTTTTTGGCTTCTCTTTATCCCACCAGGGTCACCACGATTCTTTATATCACGGTGTGCTGCGTGTGCAGATAATCTGGGGCAAGGTCTTTTGATCTTTCGCTTCTGCCTGTGAGTCAGTTGTGTGTTTGTGGTTCCTTCAGCATCGGTTCCGCCATGTCGCCTCTGCGCTTCATGTGTGATGTTGGGGCAACCCTGTGTGTTTGTTTAGCGTCAGTCCTCTGCGACGTTGTTGGCAGGCCTCGTGATCCCAGTATCCTTGGCAGGTCTCTAACATAGCTATATTAAATCTAGGTTGTGCACTCCCGTTTGCACTTGGAGCTATCTAGTCCCTTGCATTTATCATATAGATTAATCTTGCATCTTTGCATATCGCTGCATCTTGCATCTTGCATTTCCATCTCATCTTGCATATCATCCATATTTGTTCTTAGAAGTGAGGTTATTTATCTCCCCTTTCTTCCTAACCCCTCTTCCTTCCTCATCCCGCCGGGCACACTCTGTCCCAGGGCGTAATCCCTCTTTCTCCTTGCCCCACTGGGCGCATCTTCCATGAGTTTGTCCCACCGGGGCATGTATCCTCTTTCTCCTAGTCCACCTGGGCATTACCCTCTTCTTCTGATTCTAGCCTTGGCATCTTATTTTCTTGTCTTTGATGCCATGCCACTTGCGGCATCGCATCAAAGAGGGGCAAAATGTAGACACCGAAAAATTCTTCAGAAAATAAATTATTTTTGTTTTCTGAAAATCCTTGATGACATCATCATTTATTAATTAATTATTTATTTAATTAATTAATTTATTTTTATGGCATTAAATCCCTCTCTCTTAATTAAAAATCTTTAATTAAGGAATCTAGCCTAAAAATGTCATTTGGACATTATCCCTAATTTATTAATTATTTAATTAATAAATTCACCAAAAAACTTCAAAAATAAATTAATTTATTTTTAATTTATTTTTTATCCCAAAGTTGGCCAAAATTCTAAAGAGCACTAAACTCTTCTAGAAAGTCCTAAACCTTCCTCTAAATGGGTCAAATCCCTAATCTAGTCCCTTCAAACCCTAAGCCTAGATATTTAATATTTATAAAATTTACCTTTAATAAATATCTAAATCTCACCAAAAGCCACTTGCCCATCCCTTTCTCCTAATCCTAATCCTAATCCCCTTTCTAATCTTGTCACATTCCATTAGCAAAAGGTTTACCAAAACTTATGCTAACCTCCTCTTAGTCATCCTCCTTAGTCAACAAGGATTGCCACCTCTTGGCCACCTCTTGCAAATGCATTTAAGGATGCATTTAAGCTTTCCTTATCTTTCTTACATGCATTCATTATGCATTTAAGACCTTCTTACCCCTTCCTTGCCACCTCTTGGCCTTGGGCACATTTACCAAATTGTGCACATGCCCTCAAACTTTCAACTCAATCCTCCCTTGACACTTGTCAGGACACTTGTCCTTGACTCAACCCTAACCTTAGCCCTAACTCTGACTCATCCTTTTTAACCAAGCCCTTCCCTTTTTCTATAAATACCCTCACTTCCTAAGGCAAATCATCTTTCAACTCTCAAACTCAATAGCAAAGTTATAATGCCATTTTCATTCTAGCATAAGCATAAACTCATCATTTTAGATCATTTTCAAGCTTAAATCACATCTAAATTAGCTTAATTGGATTAACATAGATTCATTTCTTGTTTAATCAATCTTAGTTCATCTTTTAGCTTTACATATTTGTGTGTTCTTGAGGCCTTTGAGGCAAAATAGGTTCCTCATACGTATTTTGTGTCATTTTGGGTCTTCTTGATCCTCAAATCATCCTAATTTGCATGCTCCAAGTGCTTGAGTTTGCACACCCACATCCATCTATATCCAAGCATATCAAACGGTGCATGGGCGCATCCGTTTTAGGTTTAAACTAAGGTGGCTTTGATTTTAGTTTGTTTACCATTAAATTTGATTTGATTATATGCTATGACGTTTGTTTGTCTTTGGCTTTCAAAACAGGTTTAGGTGCACGCTCAAATCCTAGTCTACAGATAGATATGTGCTTTATTTTTTAATGCAATATAGGATTCTTTTAAATATTGATAGCACTTGAGTTATCACAATAAATAGAAATGGGCTTATCAATACTTACTTTGATATCTTTTAACATTTGTTTCATCCAAATCACTTATGTATAGTTAACAATATCAACAACATACTCGGCCTCAATAGTAGATTGTGATATACAATTTTGCTTTCTACTAGACCAAGAGACTAACATTTTTCCTAAGTAGAATGATCCACCACTTTTACTTTTTCTATCATCCACATTACTTACCCAATCCACATGATTGAAAGCACTCGATGTAAATTCATCATCATTTCCATACCAAAAACCATAGTCAACTATTCCTTTCAAATATCTAAATATCCTCTTAACAACAACAACATGTGGTTCCTTTGATTCTGCTTGAAATCTCGCAACAATGCAAACTGCATTTGTTATGTAAAGTCTAGTATGTGTCAAGTATTTCAATCCATTGATCATTGATCTATATCTTGTTTGATTTACATTAGGAGAATCATCGCTCTTTGTAAACTTGCAACTAGTAACCATAGGAGTACCAACCAGTAGTGAATCATCCCTGTCAAATTTCTTCAATAGCTCGTTTACACACTCAAACTGTAATATGAAAATCCCTTTTTCAGATTGAGTAATTTGTAGACCAAGAAATGATTTCATCTCACCTATCATGGACATCTCACATTCTTTTTTCATCTCATCGGCAAATACCTTGCTCAACTTGTCATCACCACCAAAAATGATATCATCCACAAATACTTCAACAATCAAGATATTTTCATGATCAATTTTGAAATACAAATTATTGTCAGTGGTACCTTTACTAAAACCAAGTTTAAACAAATATTTGTCTAACCCTGCATACTAGGCTCCTGATGCTTGTTTCAATCCATACAATATTTTTTTTCAATTGGAAAACCATGTCACCTTGATCATTCAAAGGAAAACCATCAGGCTTCTCAACATAGACTTTTTGTTCCAACTCTTCATTCAAGAATACAGACTTAATGTCCATTTGATATACCTTGAAATATTTGTAAGTTGCATATGCAAGACGTATCCTAACAGCTTCAATTCTAGCAACATGAGGAAAGGTCTCCTCAAAGTCAATACCTTCCATTTGTGAATATCATTTCCAAACAAGTCTAGCTTTATTCCTTACTACTTCAACATCTTCATTTAATTTTTTTCTTAAACACCCATTTAGCTCCAATCAAGTTCCTGTCCTATCACCAATAATCTAATTTTCTAAATGATTTATCCTTACATACTTTGGAGTCTTTGGATTTTCTTTTGTAGAAAACTATTGTTTCCAATTCTTACTTATTTGCAACTTCCTCATCCTACTCTATTGATCCATTCTGATTTTATCCTTACACAATCTAATTCCCTTCTTCATCATCTAATTCATAATTGCAAGATATGACATGTTTCTGATAACTTTCATCCAGTTTCACATTATCACTTTCAACCATCTTTCTCAACCTATTGTTATAACATGTGTATGCTTTTCTCTTTTTAGAATAACCAAGAAAGATACCCTCATCACATCTAGGATTAAATTTACCTAAGTCTTCATCTTTCTTTATATAACATTTACTTCCAAAAATTCTAAAATACTTCACTATAGGGACATGACCATACGAGATTTCATAGGGTGTCTTACCAGTACCTTGTTTTATCTAAGCTCGGTTCAATGTATAAAGTACAATGTAACCACTTTTTTCCAATATATCTCTGGTACATGTCCTTCCATCATCATAGTCCTTGTAGTGTCAAGGATAGATCTTTTTCTTCAGTCTACCATTCCATTTTGTTGTGGGGTTTGCAGAGCAGGCATCTATATCTTTATTCCATGCTCCTCAGAGTATGCATTGAACTCTCCTAAAGTAAATTATCCACCTTTGTCCAATCTTAGGGATTTCAGCTTCATTCTTGTCTTAGTCTCAACCATAGCTCTAAAGATCTTGAATTTATCAAATGCTTCAAATTTATCCTTCAAAAATATAACCCACGTCATTCTTGAGTAATCATCAATGAAAAATATGAAATATTTAACTCCATAATAACTCCTAGTCCTAGTGGGACCACATAAATCTGTATGCACCAAATCTAACAATCCACTTGAAGAATAACTTTTTTTAAAAAAGTGGATTTAGTTAGCTTACCCAACTGACATTCCATACACATTGCATTAGCAAGCTTCAACAATCTAGGAAAATATCTTACATCATGTGTAGTGCTTATCTTCATAATATTATCAAAGTTTACATAAAAAAACCTTTTATGCCACAACCAACTATCATCAATTTTAGCAATCAAGCATCTATTCTCTGTGTTATTCAAATTAAATACATTACCTCTGGTCTTGGTACCTAATGCAATCTCATTTCTAGAACTTCACATGATCATACACTTTCCATCCTTGAATTGTAAGATGTAACCTTTATCAACAAGTTGTCCAACACTAAAAAGATTATGTTTCAAACCCTCAACATATCATACATCATCGGTGTTATTCTTACTATCTAGTGCAATCATACCTCTCCCTTGGACCATACAACGAGTATTATCACCAAATCTAACAACACCACCATCATATTTCTCCAATTTCACAAATTTGTTCTTATCTCCAGTCATGTGATGTGAACAAGCACTATAATTACCCATTCATCTTTTATTTCAATGTGTGTAGCTAGGGCCTTTTCTTCATTCAAGAAAGTGGGATTCTCATTTATAATAGAAATAAACACAATCTCATCTTCACTCTTTTTGGAATCATCATCAGTTACACCCTTGGTAGAAGCTAAATAATACTTCTTATGATATTTAGGACAAAATTTTCTAGGCTTATGCTTTGGTACTCTCTCAAGACATGTAGAAGCAAAATGACCAATCTTATTACATGAAAAATATTTCAAAGGTAGCTTCCCTTCATACTTACCTGCTCCCTTAGGAACTCACTTCTCAATTAAGGCTTCTAGCTATTCCATATTTATTTCCTCTTCTTTAATTTCTTCCCATTCCTTAGCATATCTAGATCCATACTTAGAAGAACTTTCACCGGAATCATACTTTTGCTTATCGTTAGAAATAGTATCTTTAAATGCATATTCAAATTTAGGAAGATTGTCACCAAATCTAGTCATTTCAAAAATAGAAAACTTATCAACCAATGTATCCCTTGTCTTAGTAGTCGTGGTCCTGATTTCTTCAATAGCAACAACTTTGTTATCATAAGCAAGATGCGAGGATCTCGGTATCTTAGAAACAATTTCATCTTCCTCCAATTTTCCACCAGCACTTATGATTCCACAAACAATCTCGGTCACCTTTTGTACATAAGCTTGAATAATTTCTTCCTCTCTCATCTTCAAAGATTCATACTTCCCTTTTAGGCTCTACAATTGCACTTGATTCACAAAGGCATCTCCTTCATGTAAGGTCTCCAATTTTATCCATATCTCATGTGCGGTCTCTAACTCCATAACATTTGTATATTCAGCATCTGATAAGGCACTCAACATGGCTTCTTTTTCTCTCATATTACACTCAAACTCCTTCTCATCAAAGGTAGCAGTAGATAGATATGTAGGAGGCTTGTAATCTTTATTTGTGACTAACCAATAATCTTCTCTGATCCACCTCAAATGTGTAATCATCTACCCTTCCATATAGCATAGTTTGTTCCTTCAAATCTCGAACTCTCCTTCTTAAAGGTTGTCATCTCAGATCACCTCAAGTGGGCAACCTTCAAAAAGAGGACTTAGCTATGATACCAATTGTTAGAAATAAGGCAGCACACACAACTGGGGGGGGTGAATCAGTTGTTTCCAATAATCTCAACACTTAATCCAATACTTAACCATAGAACTTAAATCTAAATGATAAACATTAAAGCACTGAAAAGATAAGAACACATAACACCAAAAATTTTGTGTGGAAACCCAATTAAGGATAAACTACGGTAGGGATCAAATCCACGAGATGATGTACTAGCACAATAACCTTGTTAAAGGGAAAAAGGAGAATATACATGTATCCAGGCTTACAACCTAGATCTCACTGCTCAAATACAAGAAGGGTAAAAATCTTGAGAATACAAGGGATACAAACCCAAATGGACTACAATCCACTAATTTATGATCTGACTAATACCATCTATAATATGTCAATATAGATCTGATGAAGTGCAACAAATCTCTATCTCAATTATAGATTCCACTCATACCTCTTCGCACAATCTCTGATAAACACATGTACATCCACTCACTCACTCTATAATTACAATTGATTACATCTTTATATACATTTCATCAAACTTGAAAACATAAACAAGGTCGGCATCAACCTTAACTCCTCAATTACAAATACTTAGCCAATTATAGTAGAAACATTGATGTGATCCAAGATATGTCAGCAAAGACATATCTAGGACCCAAATCTTCATCCTTGACCATGCTTCAAATTCACAAATCGCACTATACCACCAAGTCAACCAAGAACAATAAATGCCATAGGAAAATCACTGAATTTAATCACATAAGCCAATGTGATCCAACAACACAAATAGGACATGATCTAGAAACATTAGCAAGCAATGTGAAATGCCACATTAGCAACATAAACAACTCTGTCTCAGAATTCATAACTATCTTTGCATTGTTCATCAAGAACACCAAACATCAACCTTCGTCAGTCAAGAAAAATAGCTTGCCAACATCCAAATCATGAACCATTCGAGTTGAGGACACATATCCATGTCTTAAACTCACCACCAGGTTAGAAACCAAAAATATTATATAACTGATCCACATCGATCCAAAAATTGCAACATTGTCACTTCCTGAATAACCAAAAAAACCATTCTCTGATAAATCACCTGAAACTCACTCAAATCATAATGCAAACCTTTGTAAGTTGACATAGGCCAACTACAAACATCTCTCAACCATCTATAACTTTGCAACATCTAATCCACAATACAGTAGTCATACTAATCCAAACTCTTCACTGAACAAACCAAGAACATTGTCAGAAATCATTTAATATGTTGACATCAATGACAAAACATCATTGTCAGCACATAATGCATGATATCTTAGTAATCCCCAACAAAGATATATTTATTGGACCTCATAAAATCATTACCCACTCACCAGGAGATCCGTATACACACATTAGAGGCTCATGTTCCTAGCAATATTGATCTTACACAGTTCCAAGCATTAGTAGTCCATCTTTCATCCACGTATCACCTTAGCTTCGCCTAATCCGATACCATGATTAATGACCCTTTCCACATCCATCCCCTTCATATCAAATTTGTGATCAAGAAAGGTAAAGTGAACTGCATTCTAATCGATAATGACTACCAAAAAAATTGTGCATTAAATTTTGTTACTCAACTAGGGTACACTCTCATGTACATGCATAGTCAAACTATCACTATCAAGGCATATGATAATGCATGAGTTTGAAGAGTATGATAAATCTTCCTATCACCTTGGGTCAATGCAAAACACGTTGTAGCATGTTGTTGATCTTGACCTCCTCTTCAATATCCTTCTTGGTTGCCCATGAATCCACTATATGTAAACCACCCCTTGCTCCTTCCACCAGTACTTAAGCTCCCATATCAAGGAACTAAGATTACCATTCTTGTTGATCCATATTTATTTGAGTACTAACGTGTTTTTGAGGCCTTGTTTCCTCATTCAAATCAATTTCCTAGAGTTGACATTGGAGAAACTCATGGTACACCTTAAACACTCTATTTTGGTCCTAACTCCATTCTCCTCTTCACCAAAGATAAACACCCATTCCATCATCCTCCTAGATAAAGATCAACAATGGTGGTTTTGGGGAATATGTTTTCCAAGGGACTTTTACAATGGGTACTTTGTCCCTAGATCCTCATGCCTATGGAGAACCTATTTAGGAGTAGAGAAAAAAGAACTTGTTGTCAAAGAATTATCAAGGTGGTGATTAGGTCATGAAGAACAAGGTATGAGGAAACCCCTTGAACTAGTCACAATTTTTTAATATTAAGGGCTTGGTTTTGGAGATCCCTCTAATAAAGCCTCAATTTTGGCTAGTACCTCTCAAAACATTGAGAGTGACATCATTCAAATCAAAGACATACCTAAGGAAGTTGTCAAGAGAGCATATGGTGATATAGATGTCTCCTCCCCTTTCGGAACTTTTGTCCTATTTGATACTTTTGTCCTAATTGTTGACCTTCCCCTTTTCCACCCTAAGCTCATCAATTGGAACCGACATACAGTTGCACACCTCGAAACATTTCAAAGTGATATAGTGCTCCTATAATTCATGGGGATTAATGAGAATAGGTCATACCATGATCGTGACTCTCATACTATATACAAGCTTGATCTCCAAGACCACTTTAGGGGAGAGGATATCCTTAGTTTCAAAAGAGAAAAGAGAAAACAAGATCAATAATCTTCTAGTGAAAACCATTTTAAGGCACCTTTAGATTTAAAATTTTTGAAAACAAAGGATGTATTCTTTGGTGAAAGCCTTTTTGAAGTGCCTGAAGATGAGGACACTCATCTTCTTCCCATGGATATGTACAGAATAGAAAGATTTTCCATTTTGATAGAAGGAACCTAGGAATTCAACTTGGGGACTCATGAACATCCTTGAATTACCTATTTTGCGGTTTCTTTGTCAAATGAAGGATATCGTATTTTGTTCATCTTGTTCATAAATGGGCTATTAATTTTGCATGGTCATATGTCAATATGCCTAGTTTAGATACAAACCTTGTAGTGTACCACCTTGTGGTCAACCCAACATGTAAAATGGTCAAATAGAAGCTCAAAAAGATGCACCCACAAATAGTGCTTCTTGTCAAGGCTAAGTTGGAGAAATTGTTCAATTCCAAATTTATCCACCCAATTGATTATTTTGATTGTATCTCCAATATAGTACATGTTTCTGAGACCATCGGGACATCTAAAGTTGCACAGACTTAAGAGATCTAAACAAAGCTTGCCCAAAATATAGCTTTTTGCTTCCTAACATTGACATCCTTATTGATCTTCCCATAGGGCATGAAATGATTTCCCTCATGGATGGTTTCTTAGGCTATAATCAGATTAAGATTGTTGTGCCTCCTCCATGCTTAAGCATTTTGCATATATATACGTCCCAAGACAATTACAACAATCCTTTTTCATCCAACAAATTTCCTATATGTATACTTTAATGGATGCCCATATCCTTGTCAGCCTATCCTTAAGACATGATAATGAGGAAAGGAGGAGTGACCCACACCTTAATAATGGTGCAGTAGATAGACTTTTTCCCTCTTGCCACCCATGCCTCCACCATTTAATACATCTCCCGAGGAAGTACCTAACATGAGGCATGTGACAGAAAGGGTCCCCACAGTTAACAATTGAATATTTGATATTACTAGTTAATGTTCTACCTTTCAATCGTTGAGAATAAATTCTTAAATATTAAGTTCAATTCATAAATGGAAAAGATTTCACAAATTCAAAACAAAAGAATTGACCTAAATGTTAAACACATTACTTGCGATGAAATGCTTACCATCTTGATTTACTGGTTTTACTAGTTCTTGAATATGGCTAAGTCATGTTTCTTATGACATGTCTGGAGAAGATCTTCCTTTAAACGAGTCTGCCATTTTCTATAAAATCTATGGAAAGCAAAAGAAATCAATTGCATATAATATGGTTACAAAACTTCATGAATATTCACAGATCTCTCAAGTCCATTATGAATCAACTGCTGCAGTAATTGAACACCAGCACTACACAAATACACTGTCCAAGAAACCAATACACAATAATTTCTTACCATTCAATTGAACCAATTGGATATTTAGCGATATTAAGGAAGAACGACAGCTATCGAGATGGTTTTATATTCTATATAATCTATCTACATAAATATTAAATAATAATGGTCGTTGCTCAAAGAATAAACATCCTAAAAACTAAGGACCACCAATGCGGGGATCTAGAAGGATTACATGCAACATGCTAAATACTGATCAATTAGCCAATGTACGATGTACAATTTTGGACTCTAAAGTTGATGGATTTTGACAGGTGTGACATCTCCAAGGTATAGTCTTTCTATTGGGTCCTCAACACATCTGGCGGACTGTCTTTCAACTTATGATGTCAGAGCTATTGTGAGATATATGTGCTGCTTGCATTTTGTAATGTCTCTATTCTTATATGGTATTTTGCACAAATCATGTAATTCCTTGATACACGGTGAAACAAAAATTGAAAATTGAAAAATATATTTGGTGATCTTCCATATAGTCAAAAAAGGGAGTGAATTTCTAAATATTTAATTAATTAAGTTTCAATGACCTGTATTGATTGTTAAATTAAGAGCTTTCTTAAATGATTGCAGCAATGCCTTAACAGTTCTACCCTTGGTAAGAGCAGTTTAGAAGATGGACATCCTGCCTAGGAAACACACAAATTTTACTAGTCATAGAAAGGAATGCGGAATAATAATTGGAGAAAAGTAAATTATAAGAGGAAAGACTGACTTCTGGTTAAACTAATTTCAAGCTGCAATTTGTTTTAAGCTTCTACTGGCATACTGATTCGCTTGCTGTGTTGAAATATATAAAAGTTTTCTAGAATGCCTGCATGCCATGACATCAACTCCAATCTGTAGGAAATTTTGCAATCAAGGTCAACACATTATATTAAGTTCATGGGCCACTACAATCTGCAGAGGATGCGCAAGGTAATAATTAAGGCAAGTCCAAATTACAAAAAGTAAGATATTTGCAACATCATCCTAAATCTTGAATAGACGTATTTTAATATTTTTGTAAAAAATAACATAACGAGAAACATGAATGAAAGATTTCATATGTTGTCCTCTAAAAACCTGCAACCCTTAGAGGCTTTGAATGGATTTAGTATAATTGTTGTCAATCACAACTAATGACGAAATAACTTCAAAATTAAGATGGTGTCATGTGAAGCCTTTGTATTTGAGTTAAGATTAAAATGGATTCACTGTCCCAATGAATGAAACAGATTAAGGTGTGATGCCAACAAACAACCAATACAAAAGAAAAAGAACTTATAGACACCAAAAAACCTTCTTTGCTCCACCTTTCCATTGCCACACTAAATTGCAGACCCGACAAGTGTACAACCATTTACAGAGAGATATCCTACTGACCTGATGCCTTTAAGACTACAAAATCTCACAGTAAGAAAGACAGCTCAAATAAGATTTCCAGCATATTATGAATTCAAGAACCAAAAGCTTCTAGCTCCTAAAACCAGTTCCATTATCTAAAAATTGCAAGCTAATTGGAGAAATGTAAACATTATAAATAATATGGATTCAAGGAGTCAAATCAATCTGCTTCAATAGGTCATATAATTAAACTAAGGCACTATTCCTTGTATATTGTAAAACTCATGAGTGAAATCCCACTACTAGCATCACAACTCAAAGCAAATGCCATAACTCCACTTGGATCATAAAAAAGCTCGACGAGGTTTGCTCAGTCAATTTTTATTACATCAAGGTAAAAGGTAACCTTGCACCTCAATAGCCATGGTACTCAAAAAGAAGGCAGAAATAAATGTCTATCAATATGAGATTAGAAAACTGCAATTTGAAATGCTATACTATTAAAACAATGAACATGTTTTACAAAAAAAAATTTGTACATCATGGGCCATGGCCATTACTATTTCTTTTAATTGTGCCCTTGCAACACAGCAGCGGAAACTTCATCTTTGAGCAATTGCCAAGCATGATGAATGAGTAGCATTATCTTCTATAAAACTCAACCTGGAAGTATTCCCGGATCTTGGGAAGGCCTTACATATACGATACAATGATTAAATGAACGTGTCAGTTTTGCACAAGATCTACAAGGACAATAGCAGTGGAAATCTGTACACGCAAATCTGCCATGTCAATGTCATGACCTCCTTCAACGAGACCACATTTAGCAATCTACAAAGTGATAAAATTTCATCAAATTGAAAGCAATTTCGAAGTTAATGATATGATATTTCACAAAATTGAATTGACGATCTGTTAACTTTATGTCTTGTTCACAACATTAACAGGGCAAAAAGAAACCCAGATAATAGAAAAAACCTGCAGATCTTCCTCTAGTCGACTCAGCTTCATAGCTTCTTCAACTCCAAGCCTACCATGAAGCAAAGCGATAGCTATTGATAAAGAATTTGCAGATGTTGCAAGTGAATCTATTGCGGCCAATTCCCAGTTAGTTGTTTTCTTGAGAAGATGTCCCACTGCATCAACCACCTCTTTTGGCTGCCTGCCACCAAAAATGCTTGTATAGATGACAGGCCTGATTCCCAGATGTGACTCCATCCAATCAAGTAAAGGATCCATCATTTGGACATGCACAACTGCATAAAAATAAGGTGCATGTTGGAAAATTACTCATCCAAACAAAAAATAACAAACTTCTGTTAGAAAGCCTTCATATGGAAAAATACAACAATTTTTTTCTTTCAAGTGATAATTCAATGTGATTGTAAAGGTACCACTTCTATGGAATAAGTAGCCAAAAAAAATTATCATGATCTCGACCTTGTTAGCATAATAATACAATGTATCATGTAATCGTTGTATAACTGTTGTTCACAGTTGCATTACTGTTATGCAATTCAGTTATGCTCAATGATTTATCACTGTATATATTGTTGCATCTATGAATGAATTGATCGAAGTGTTCCATTCTACTCTGACATTTGGTATCAGAGGCACTTTTCTCTGTGCATGTAAGTTATTTTACTGCGTTTAAGTAAGCACGGTGTTTTGTATAGATGACAATGATTAGTCATTGTCTGCTGCAGTGACAGAAAGTTAGCAGGAACAAGAGGCATGTGCGTATTCTTCTTTGTAGAGATTTCATTACCTAGTGCATCTTCATTACGTTGTGCACAAGGAAGGCATAGTCTCATTTTCTAGTGAGAAAAATATAACAGAGGTGTGATATTTGCAGCGAATGTAGATGCTATTAGAAATGTTCGGATCAGCATCTTTATCAATTAAGTTCCTTTCCATTATGGGAAACCACCAGCGGATCACTTAGAAGTGTAGAAGTGTATGCTTGAGATTAGTCTGTGATCTGTAGCATTTACCTATTTCTGTGTCTACATTAGGTTGTGTTGGATGAAGTTTATATAATGGCGTACATATATGGAAGTCATAGTATGTATCCCTTAACTATAATTGCATTTTCTTGCAAGTTCCCCAAGCGTTTTCAAAAATCCAATCGTGGCATTCTATGCAACTACATTTCTTTGAGGCATTCAATGAAACAGTTAACAGCTCTTATTTGTGGTTCTATTTTGTGTTTCTACATTTTCAAGCAGACGATCCTCATTCTCCTTCTTCTTGGCGTAATGTCCCCATTTTTCATGAGCATCAGAGTTTGAGGGATTAGCCTCTTATTGTGTCCTTCATAGGCTAATTATTGTGGATAGAGGGTCTTCTGAGGCAGATGCTTAGTTAATGGAGGTTCTTGTCTTCTCCAAAATTCAATATGTTCCAATTTGGTCTTCGTTTGGCTCAGATTGGACTTTGTTTGGGCTCAGTTTCATATACTTATTGTTTATAGTAAGTCTGAGGTTGATAGAGAAGAGCCCTTTTTATTTTTAGAAAGTGCATTTGGTCACGTGGGGAAATATTAGGTGTAACTCCTGTTTCAGACGGCATATTTAAATGATAAGTATTTTGGGAGTTATTATTATTTTGGTGGCTAAATTATTATTTAATCATTAAATGGTTTATTATAAAGTTATAATTTAACTTAATAATTTCACTAAGTTGAGGGTTGAGTCATCATTGGGAGGGGCCATTTATTCAATTAATTCATGGAAGCCTAAGTCAAGGTTTTAATTAAAGTATTGGAGTAAATGAATTATTAAAAGAAAGTATATCTATTTATCCCACATTGGCTGGAAAAGTGTGTTAGTTCTCCCACAAAAGTTATAAAAGACTCACATGAGTTCTTTTTCATTATGTTGATTATGCTTTTTTTGAAATTGGTGACGTTTATGAGAAGAAGAAACCAGGGTTTCGACTTAGTCATTGGAGAAAGAAATTCTTCAAGTTTGTTTTGCATTTAGAGGTGGTGGAAGATCCACAGATTCTTGTAGCTAGCTATGGCTTCATACAGAGGCCATGATTGTGTCAAATGGTGATGAAATTGGGGGTTAATGTTTTAGTTTCTCATTCAGATTTGTTGCAGTCAAATAGAGACAGCATAAGGACCGAATTGCAGCCTCTATGATCAGTGTTTTAAGTCTAACAAGGCAGCTATTCTAGACATTGCAGCCACGTGAGCTTCCTAGGCTAGGCGTCCAGCCACTTGGTCAAATCGTAGGGCCTTGGGGACTGCAATAACATTCCAGCTTTGACGTCAAGCCTACAGCAGTAACCATATGATAATTAGGGGCTGATCATTCATTCCAAGTTTGACGCCAAGGGTTTTTGCATTGAATGAAAGTTGTGATTTACTTTGGGACGAATTACAATGTTGTGACCACATTCCAGGTTCTCTTAATTGTTGATTAATTTTATTTCTCAAATTCCAATAGCTGCTATGTATGCAATCTGATTTCATATTACATAAATTGGAATACTTTTGTTTGGATTTGGGGAAAAATAGTTTATTTCATGCATTGTTATATGTGTTGTAATTGCAAAACCATTCAAGTACAAACAAAACAAACCATATACATTCAGAAAATAAGAACTCGGACATTGCATGCCAACCGTTGACGAAATGTCAAAAGGTTTGTAATTGGGTTTTAGTAGTTAGAACCAGCAGGGTTCTTACAGTGGTATCAGAGCAGTTTCCTGCCATCATGCGAGAGAGGCCTTTGCTTTCAAAAAAGTGGTGTTGTGTGAATCATGGGTAAAACAAGGTCCAAAAAATCCATACAGGGTCTCATGACAAAGCTTAAGCATGCTATACAGGATTACAATAATGCTTGTCAAAATTATAATAAAAATATATCAGGGCTGGTACAACACCCAAAGATTTTGGATTCTTGGTTTGTGAAGAAAGAAAAAGCAGGCTCTAATTTAAATGAATTCTATCACGTAAGAGAAACAATGGAAGAGAAGGTGGATGTGGTGGTTGAGCCTTTGTTTAGTGGAGTAGCCACTAGTTCTTCTTACACGCATGACAAGGGAGATTCTTCACAGAGGCATGAGGTTATACCTGATTTGTTTGAGGACAGTTGCATTGAGTCTCATCATTTCCATGAGATAGGTGCTTGCGATCATGGGAATGCTGATGACATGACAACTACCATTGATGGCAGCCCTACAACATAGACAACAATGAAGTTATTAATGATAGAGGCTCTGATTTTTATGGCAGTAGTCCTATGTTTGAGCCTATTAATGGTGTTGATAACAGGGCAAGTGTGGAGGATGTTGTTGGTACCACCTTGAGTTTTGACTCGCATGATGGGAGTGTCACTTTTGAGGATTGCATGGAAAATATGAGCTCTAATAGCTCTGTTTTTTATGACAGCAGTCAGAATGGTGAGGCTATGCAAGAGATAGCAGCTTTTCCATGTGTGGGAAATGGTTGCATGGAGTTTCCTAGGATTGACACTCGTAACTCGGGTGTTAGAAATGAGTTATATGATGTGGATTCATGCCATAATGATTCTGATTTTCATGATAGCAGTGAGTCATGTTTGCAGTAGCATGAGACAATGAAGGTTTTACAAGGGGATGATATTGTCATTGGTGATGTGGGCATTACTGATGTTATCTATGAGGACGACTCATGTTGTAGTGAGTCTGATTCATCATATCATACTTTAGAAAATGGTTCAGAGAACTCATTGGTTGGTGATAGATCCCAGGATCGCAACTTGTAGGGACTTACAGTTGCATTGGTAGCGGGAGCATGCGAGGAGACTGATGTAGCAACAACTTCTACTGATTCAGATGAGTCATTCGTCAAGGTACCCAACAGCAGATATGTGCGAGGTTTTTAGTGCACATGATGATATTGATCATGAGGTGAGCATAATGGATACAGGTTCCTATCACAGTGCGGATTGTGAGTCAGAGAGCTTACATGGGAGTTCGGGAGTTCAAAGACATCATGTTGTCGGGTAACTAAAAGGTGAGTGATAATCAGATTACTACAACCATCGAGCATTATGATGCTGCCCGTCAGATGTTAGCTACCTATGGATGGGGTACTCCTATGACAAATGAGCATTGTGATGGCGGTCTTTCCCTAGCAGAGTTTCATACCCTTTGAGAGCCATCAGTATAATGAAACACAACTATTTTCCGTTATTGGCTGATAGAGACTATCTTCTCGAGTGGGGTTGCACTTGCTACGATGCATTGTTGGGAAAGGAAGAGGAGGTAGTTGAGCTCCCTCATGAGCTTGTGGCGACTTCAAAGATATTGGAGAGCACCCAGTTGGCTCTTCAAGAGTCGTAGTTGCAGTTAGATGAGGTTACTCTGGAGTTGAGCCAAGTACAGTCTTCACCAGCTACAAATTCAGTTCATCTTTCTACAGTGGCAGTTGGTGATGAGTTGATATCCACGGGTTGTAGTGAGGATGTGGCTACATCCATCACTAATTTAGGTGCGGTAGACTCAGCTGGGATGAGTACTTTGGTTAAGAGCTGCAAAGACCCTCTTGTTGTATCAGGTTCTCTAGTGGTCAGCACGTCGTCAAATGATGCAAGACAAATTATTGAGAGCCCTTGTGTGGCAATGGTGGATTCTCCAGAGAGTTGTGTTGGTAGTCAATTCTAGTCCATCATCTTCACAGGGGGTTGGTACAGTGTCATCTGGTTGGGAGTATGGCTCTCATGTCGATTTGTTTCCCTCTTCCAAAAGTAAATCGATTACCTCATATCATGCAGTTAATGGTGATAGACAGCTTGTGTCATAGGATCCATGTGATCAGCTACAGGTTTCAGAGGATAGGGTTGATTTTGCATCATATCATTTTTATTGCACAGATACGTGTATTGAGTACCTTCTTGAGACTCCAAAGTTGCAAGAGGAACCATTTGGAGTCACTGAGGGTACTCTCATCCGAGGTTCTCGCGGGATTCGGCAATTGGTGGGAGCGATTGTCAATACTTTGACTACAATGCTTCCTCACAGAGATTTTGTGGTTGGGTTTGCAGAGTGGATTACCAGAGACCCTGCCCAATCAGTTCTTCGGGGTCAAAGGTAGGAGCCACCTAATTCTTGAGTTGTTAGCGATGAGCTGCTAACAGAGATCAGAGCCTTTTATTGTAACTACACAGCGAGGAGTGCTCATCATTTTTCTTTTGATCCGCATGTAGAGGACTTCATTATGCGTCGATGTGGATTAGTTTTGGGATCATACCATCCTTTATGGGATGGGTTTACGCCATCTTCAGTTGATGGAGTTAGCTGGTGCAAGTTAGCAGGAGGCTATTTGCAAAGTCAGTACATCCATGATGGTTTCGTTGAGGATGGATATCTTGGTTATGATACTGACACTCTTGGGAGTTTTTTTCCCTATAGTACAGTTGGGTTTCACACTCATGGGGGATTGGTAGAGTGTACAGGGAGATTTGATCTATCAAATGTTGTCCTTTCTTCCTTGTGATGGATGGATGTGAGCCTCGTCTTTACTGGGATCCAGCGGGAGACAAGATTAGCATTGCAGGTTGGATAGGTCCCAGCGGATTGCTTCACCTTATGCAGCATGATGATGTTGGGATCATGTTAGCTCAGCTAATGTCTTGGGTTATTTTTCTTGGTTGGCATGGATACAGGATTTGGGATCCAGGAATATTTTATTGGACACTCTTCAATGTGTTGTGGAGTCCTACATGTGCATCGGGATTCCAGTTTGGATTCGTTGGGGAGTTTTGCAGTGTGTGCATGGTGTGGGTTACTGGTAGTTCTACTTTCGATTCCCATGTACATGGTTCATTTCAAATGCATAGTTTCAGTGTATAGAGATTGGATAGATGGATTATTGTTCATTTATGTGTCGTTGGGGTTATTCTGGTGCTTCAGCAGTGTTGTTTCCGTGTGGGACATTTCTCAGTTTTCATTTGGACCTCTGGTGTAGTGGAGTTTCTTTGCAGTCATGATTGCTTGGGGACAAGTGATTTCAGGGAGGACGGACTATAATGTCCCCATTTTTCATGAGAATCAAAGTTTGAGGGATTAGCCTATTATTGTGTCCTTCGTAGGTAATTATTGTGGATAGAGGGTCTTCTGAGGTAGAGGCTTGGTTAATGGAGGTTCTTGTCTTCTCCAAAATTCAATATGTTCCAGTTTGGCTCGGATTGGACTTTGTTTGGGCTCAATTTCATATACTTACTATTTATAGTAAGTCTGAGGTTGATAGAGATGGGCCCTCTCTATTTTTAGAAAGTACATTTGGTCACGTGGGGAAATATTAGGTGTGACTCCTATTTCAAACGACATATTTAAAGGATAAGTATTTTGGAAGTTATTATTATTTTGGTGGCCAAATTATTATTTAATCATTAAATGGCTTATTATAAAGTTATAATTTAACTTTAGAATTTCACTTAAGTTGAGGGTTGAGTCATCATTGGGAGGGGCCATTTATTCAATTAATTCATGGATGCCTAAGCCAAGGTATTAATTAAAGTATTGGAGTAAAGGAATTATTAAAAGAAAAGTATATCTATTTATCCCACATTGGTTGAAAAAGTGTGAGTTCTCCCACAAAAGTTATAAAAGATCCACATGAGTTCTTTGTCATTATGTTGATTATGTTTTTTTTTTAATTAGTGAAATTTATGAGACGAAGAAACCAGGGTTTCGACTTCAGCCATTCGAGAAAGGAATTCTTCAAGTTTTTTTTGCAATTAGAGGTGGTGAAAGATCCACCGATTCTTGTTGCTAGCTATGGCTTCATACAGAGGCCATGATTGTGCCAAATGGTGATGAAATTGGGGGTTAATGTTTTAGTTTCTCATTCAGATTTGTTGCAATCAAATAGAGACAGCATAAGGACCGAATTGCAGCCTCTATGATCAATGTTGTGGGTCTAACAAGGCAACTATTCCAGACATTGCAGCCACATTAGCTTCGTAGGCTAGCCGCCCAACCACTTGGTCAAATCCTAGGGCCTTGGGGACTGCAATAACATTCCAGCTTAATGATGAGGAGCTAAAAGGTCCTATTTTGAGTCAAAAGGTGGTGGTTGTTAAAGCCACAATTGTCAAGCAGCATGAGGTATGGAAGAAGTGTTGCACTATCATGACTAATGGTTGGACCGATAGAAGTAGAACACTACTAAGTTTTCTTGTCTCCTCATCAACTAATTGTAATTGCTACTTTGTAAAGTATACTGATTTAGTGATTAAGTTTTTTAATTTTATTTTACTAAATCATTTTTTTTCTTTCTCAAGTGGCACGATGTTTTTGAAGTCAATTGTTACTTTTGGAGAAACAAAAATTATTGAGAATCCTTGTGGTCTTGGAGAAAGTGTTAAACGAGGTGGGTGAAGAGAATGTGGTACAAATAATGTAGCAAATTATGTTGTTACAGGTAGACTTTTTGTGGAGAGGCACCCCACCTTGTTTTGGACCCCTTGTGTTGCTCATTTCCTTGACCTCATATTGGAGTATCTTGGAAAGCTTACTTGGATAAAAACATGTGTAGAGTACACGAGGAATATTTGTAAATACATATATAATCATACTTGGGTCCTCAACCTTATGAGGAATTTCACAAATAACAAAGAGTTAGTTTGTCCAAGAATCATTCGATTTCCAACCAATTTTATCATGTTGCAATCCTTGCTTTAGTCCAAGGCTGGTTTGAAATGCATGTTTGTAAGTGAGGAGTGGACCACATCATCATAAGCGAAGACCACTACAGAGAATGAGACAATTGATTGGGTTTTTGATGAGCATAGCTTTAGGCAACCAGCCAAAGAGATTGTGCAGGTAATTTTTTATCATATTTTTTTATCTCATTTCCATTTCACTTCCTTATTTTTGTTCCCACTTGTTTATGTTCATTATTAAAAATAAAACTTAAAATTAAAAGCTCAATGTTTCAACTTTCACAATAATTGCAGTTTATTGAGCCTCTTGATGTTCTCCTACTAGTTGTTGATGGAGAGAAGCTTGCAATGGGCTACATTTATGAGGGCATGGACAGGCTAAAGGAGGCCATTGCATCTGTTTATTTAGTAAATGAGGCTACGTATGGTCCCCTGTGAGAGATCGTTGATCAGCAATGGCACTATTTGCTCCATAGGACTATACATGCAGCTGCCTACTACCTTAATCTAGCATTCCAATTTCACCTAGATTTCAAATGAAGAGGTGTTGAGTGGTCTCTACGAAGTTGTGGAGTGTTTCGCACTTGATTCACAAGGAGACTTATTTGCACGAGAATCATCCAAGTGAAATCGGACACAAATGATGTCAAGTAAAAATCTATTGAAGTCATAATTTAAAATTTAAATCTTAAACTTTTCAATCTATGATTCTATTACCATTTTTCATTGATAAACTCAAAGTTATAGAATAGAATTGATTTTTTATTTTTCTCATTTTAGATGCATGGTGGGAATTGTTTGGTGCTAAGGTGCCAAATCTAGAGAGGATTGCAATTCGAATCTTCAGTTAACCATGTAGTGCTTCAAGATGTGAGCGCACTTGGAGCATGTTTGAGCATGTACACTCCAAAAAGCGCAACAGTTTGGTAGTGCAAAAGTTGATTGATCTTGTGTATGTTCATTATAACCTTTGCCTCTGTCACAAATAGATCTTGAGATCTGACACATCTCCTATCACTTTAGAGGATGTTGATCCACACACAAAGTGGAATATTGAGGTTGATGATCCTATCTTCAACAATGAAGACTTGAAATGGGTTGATCAAGGGATCGAGAGGCAACTAGAGCATGGTCAAGCATATACACTCCAAAAAGCACAACAGGAAATGCAAAGGTTGAATGTATAATGATTATGAACAGATTGTTTGTTTATATTGAATGAATTACAAAGAGCCTAGATGCTCATATATACACTACCAAAGTTACAAAGAATAGCAACTATCTAAAGATAGATTGCAAAAAGAATCGCTACAGCAAGATAGAGCATTAAAGAAACTCTCGAATATTAGAAACATTCTAATACCCTCCCATAATGCTCAATCTGTCAATAACACCAATAGCCTCCCTGAATTTTACAAATTTATCAGAACTGAGAGACTTGGTGAAGATATCAGCGGACTGCTCTAAGGTAGGGACATACAGCAACTGAATAGATTTGTCTTCAACCAGCCGACGAATGTAATGACAATGTGTTTCGACATGCTTGGTTCGTTCATGGAAGACCGGATTCCTAGCCAGTTTGAGCACTCCTTGATTATCACAAAATAGAGGAGTCGGTCCTGACTGAGGAACATGCATATCTGCAAGCATCCGCCAAAGCCAAACGGCCTCACAAGCTGCTTTAACTGCTCCGCGATACTCTGCTTCGGTGGACGACAGAGCCACTGCCTACTGTTTCTTACTCGTCCATGTGACAGCACCGAACCCCAAATTGAACATATCCAATGGTAGACTTACGATCATCAACAAAATTGGCCCAATCTGAATCTGTGTAGCCACATAGTGTAGGATCAAAACTCTAAGTGTACAGAAGACCATAGTCAAGAGTACCACTAACATAGCGCAGGACACGCTTTGCAGTTGTCCAATGATTAGTCTTGGGCGCTGTCATAAAGCGGGATATGTAGCTTACCGCAAAACTAATGTCAGGTTTGGTGGCAGTAAGGAAAATGAGGCTGCCCACTAGTTGTCTAAACAAAGATTCATCCACAACAGGTAAATCGGACTAAGCTGATAATTTGAGCCCGAGTTCCATAGGAGTGGGAGCAAGTTTGCAATCCTGCATTCTAAACCTGTCCACAAGACTTCTAGCATACTTGGACTGAGAAAGAAAGATACTGTGCTCAGTCTGCCAAACCTCAACTCTGAGACAATAGTGCAAGAGTCCCAAATCTGTCATATCAAAAGTGCGACACAAATCCTATTTGATTTCAGTGATCAAATGTGCTGAACTTCCAGTGATGATCAAGTCATCCACATAAACAACTATAAACAATACATCATCACCTACATGTTTGATATACAGGTTTGAATCCGATGGACTCCTCTGAAAACCATGATCGGTTAGGTATTTATCAATTTTCATGTACCAAGCCCAAGGAGCTTGTTTCAGACCATCGAGAGCTTTGACAAGTTTACAGACTTTGTGTTCCTGACCAGCAACCTTAAATCCAGAAGGTTGCGTCATGTAGATTGTAGACCTCTTCCTATAAGTCACCATTCAAAAAAGCACTCTTAACATCCATCTGATGGACTTTCCAACCAAACTGAGCTGCTAAGGCAAAAACAAGTCATATGGTACTCATTTTAGCTGTGGGAGCAAAAGTCTCGTCATAGTCAATACCTTCCCTTTGTGAGAACCCTCGAGCAACAAGACGAGCCTTATACTTGTCTAAGGTTCCATCAGCTTTGTATTTTGCCTTGTATACCCATTTGCAGCTAATGGGCTTCTTCCCTACGGGAAGATCAGAAAGGACCCAAGTGTGATTTTTCTGAATACTCTGAAATTCAGCTTCCATAGCCTGTTCCCACTCAAGGATACCTTTAGCCTCGGAATAAGTCTGGGGCTCATAAACACTATGAATGTTAGCCATAAGAGAAAAATTAACTGTAGGTTGTTGTTTGCTCTTATTTCTAGAAACACTACCTTCGATGAGCTCATCATCCCTGAGGTCACTAATAGTTTTAACCCACCATTTGGGCCGGAGAGTAGAAGAACCAATCTCTGGAGGAGCTGGAGGAGGTTCAAGAGCAACAACTGGGGCAGGGAGAGGATCATGTTCGGGGGCCTCAACAGGATCAACATCAGGTGCCCCAGGGCGAGCATTATCTGTATCATCCCTCCCATCAGGTGGTGCTAAAGGAAGAGGAACACTGGGAGGCTGTTCCTTAGAACATTGCTCAGAAGAAGACAGAAAAGGTCCTTGAGTTTCATCAAAAACATCATGACTAAAGATAAGATGATCAGTGTCGATATCTATCAATCTATAGGCTTTATGGTTGTCACTGTACCCTGTCATCATGAGTCTCAGACTCTTGGAATCTAATTTGGAGCGTTTAGCATCAGGAATCCAAACATAGGCAAGAGAGCCAAAAATCTTTAGGTGGCTGATATTGGGCTTACGACCAGACCACAACTCTTCTGGAGTTTTGTTCTTGACAGCCTGAGTAGGGGAACGATTAAGAAGGTAAACAGCAGTAAATACTGCTTCTGCCCAATACTTATGAGGAACACTCCTATGTTGTAACATAGAACGAGCCATCTCAACAATCGTACGATTGCGATGCTCAACAACACTATTTTGCTGAGGAGTGTAGGGTGTGGTGAACTAGCATTTGATGCCATGTTCAATACAAAAATCGGAGAATGCAATAGAACAAAATTCCCCTCCATTATCTGTTCTGAGAGATGATACTGCAGCCAGACTCATTTTCAACCAATGACTTAAAGTTCTAAAATGTACTAAAAGCATCTGATTTGTGTCTAAGAAAGTACACCCACATCTTTCTACTAAAATCATCAACAATAAGCAAAAAATATTTGCAACCAGTAACTGAAGGTGTATTCATAGGACCACAAATATCAGCATGAAGTAATTGAAGTACCTGAGATGCACGCCAGGAATCTCCATCTTTGAAGGGAGCCGGATGTTGTTTGCCAGCTTGACAAGCGTCACATACTCCAAGATGTTGTCTGAATAGGAGGTAGGCCAGAAACAAGTTCCTCCTAGGACAGCTGAGAGAGATACGGGATGTTGAGATGTCCATATCACTGATGCCACAAAGTACTGAGAGATAAATCACGAGCTGCCATAGCTATTTCAGGAGAATCACTAGTGTCAGTAAGCCGATATAGGCCATGATCCTCTAGACCAAAAGCAATAGTAAGACGAGTTGCTCGATCAATAATGGAACATTTGTGGGCACTGAACGCCACATCCAACTGAGGAGAATTTCTCATGATTAGACTCACAGAGAGCAGATTGAGTGTCATACCAGGAACATAGCATACATGGAGAAAGATGAGCTGACACCCACCAGACTGTATCTAAACATTTCCTCTGCCAATAATTTTGAACTCCTCTCCTCCACCAAACACAACTGAATCACTATAGGGATAGAAGTCTGTAAACCAGTCACGCCGATGAGAAAAATGATGTGTAGCACCAGAGTCAATATACCAAGCAGACGACTGGACTAAATCAAAAGGGCTTTTAGCCATAAAAGCATAGAAAGCAGACTCCTTTTTTTTAGAATGTTCAGCAACATTTGCCTGTTGATTTGACCCTCCCAGCTTCTTTTGTTCGGAAGCGAGTCGCTGACGGCAATCTTTCTTCATGTGGCCATACTTATGACATTAATGACATTGAACACTCTTCTGCTGAGAACTGCCTGAGAATTGATGTGAATTGCCCTGTTGTGATGACTGAGAAGACTGAAATTTTGCTGCAAAGGCTTGTTCTGACGAGGATGAGGAAGTACGGTTACCAAATTGCTGCTTCCAATGATCCTGCTATAGGAGTTTGGTGCATAACTCTGGGAATTTCAGATCAACATTAGTTGAGGTAATGTTGAGTCTCTATGAAATGCTCATAAGATGTTGGTAGACTTTTCAAGGTAATAACTACCATATCTTCTTCCTCCACCTTCCGACCAATGGCTTCAAGCTAATCACGAATGTCCTTAATCTTCGTGAGATGTTCTTGTAAGGACATACGTTCATCCATCATAATGGAGAACAACTGATTTTTCAGAAAGAACACGCGACTCTTGTCGGATGTCTCATGCAACTCCTTCAAATATTTTCAGATGTCTGCAGCAGACTTGCCAGAGGGAATCTGAGGCAACTGATCATCTGTGACAGAGAGCTTGAGAAGCATAACAGCTTCTCGATTTCGATCATTGAATTTATCCTGATCTGCTTGAACGGAAGTCGGACGAGTCTCTATGCCTAGAACAAGTGCATCTAGACGACGGTACTTGAAGATGGTCAACATTCGTTGCTTCCAGGTGTTATAATTGTTGCCATTAAACTGTTGACTGTTTTCTAGCATCAGATTGATCAAAGACGCCATTAGGTACAAACTTCAAGAAAGGAATTTAACAGACACAGATTTCAAGACAAATTTATGGCTGACCCAGAAAAAACCGACAAGTACCCAAAAAAGCTAACAAAAAACCCAGAAGGAATTTGAGGTCAAAAGTCAAATCCACTAGCCCGAAAATCGAGGCACGGAAAATGAGGTACTCAAAAAAATTTAACGAAGACCCAGATAGAATCTCGAAAAACCCACCATGAATATGTATTTGAAAAAAATTTCAGGTCCCAAAAATTAGGGTTTTATAGCAAAAACGGCTCTGGTTATAAGAAACCACAAACAAGAGCCACAAAATTCGAGTGCAGAGGAGATTCGAAAGTGAAGAAAGGTTTAGGTCGCGCCAGCAAAGAATGTTTCAATTCGCACCAGTAAAGAAAGATTCAGGTTGCGCCAGTAAACAAAAAACTATAGGTCGCGCCAGAGGAAGACCGAAGAACAAAATGCGAGCACCAGTTCGAGCCTCTCTCTCACCACAGTTCGCGGACGAAGCTTTGCAAACAAGTCGCGGACGTGGACAAAGATCCACGACTGGGCCGCGAACGTGGACACAGTCGGTCGCGGACAAAGTACAGAAAAATATTGCGCAGATAATTTCAAAAAAGAAATTATAATATTTTTCGGAAGTATTTATCCTCGCTCTGATACCATATAATGATTATGAACAAATTGTTTGTTTATATTGAATGAATTACAAAGAGCCTAGATGCTCATATATACACTACCAAAGTTACAAAGAATAGCAACTATCTAAAGATAGATTGCAAAAAGAATCGCTACAGCAAGATAGAGCATTAAAGAAACTCTTGAATATTAGAAACATTCTAATAGAATGATCTTGTATGTGTCCATTATAACCTTTGCCTTTGTCACAGACCCATCTTGAGCACTAACATATCTCCTATCACTTTAGAGGATATTGATCCACGGGCAAAGTGGAACATTGAGGTTGATGATCCTATCTTCAATGATGAAGACTTGAAATGGGTTGATCAAATGGATTGAGAGGCAAAGGCAATAGCGATGGTAGAGGACGCTAGAGCACGAGGAGACCCATTGGAGGACCTTGAGGATGATAAGGATGTCACTGAGGCAGAGCTTGAGACATAGGCAAATATCATGATTGTAGAATCATCCAGGACCTATCTTAGGCACACACATAGGAGGGTTGCGAGGTAGAGTGGTCACTGATATAGGCTCCTCTGAGTCTTAGACTTGTAGGCACTAGCTTTTACTTTGATATATGTTTTGAACTTTCGATGCCATGGATTTCATAGTCCATGAATTTTGTAGACATTTTACACTATTTATATTCCTTCAGCTAAAGCCTAAAATTTGCATTTATACTTATGCGATCAATGTAAACTTGTGTATGTGTTCAAAGTAGATATTATTTGATGAGATATTGTGTCTTTAAGGTTTATTTATTAAAAGATGCATGAAACAAATTTTAAATTCTTAAAATTTCTTGGGTTTTCAATTTGTTGAGTTTTTGCCGAGTTTAGGCGTCGAGCTCAAGTTGGGGTCAAAAATTAGCTTGCCGAATTCGAGTCTTGTAACTATGTCTAAGAGCTCCTCCAAACATCTACAAACACCAAGGAAGATCATTCCACCATCCAATGGTGAATCCACATCATTTTCAAATTTCCCACTGAACCGTGATACCGAGTCACATGTAATATCCCCTTTTCCCATGCCCTAGTTTTTGCCCTAAAATTACAAATCCAACATAATCCATAAAACATATCTTTCTTGCTCGGGCTAGGAACATTAATTGAATCATACGATATAACTAATCTCATTGTTGGAGTTCCCTTCTAATGTCCTCAAATTGGATTTTAGCATCATATAATCCATCATAAATTCATCTCGGTAGGAGTTTTGAGAGAGCGCCTATAAACTACCAAGTCCAACTAAGCCCAAGAGCATGTCATTTACACAATATGGAAAACTTGTGCAGATTCCCACAAGCAGTAGGAATATCCAACTATGGACCAATTTTCCCCTTGGGTCAAATATCCCACAATTAGCAAATTCCCTCCAACCTTGGGGTCAAATATCCCACAAGCAGTAGGAATATCCAACTATGGACCAATTAACCCCTTGGGGTTAAATATCCCACAAGCGGTAGGAATATCCAACTATGGACCAATTACCCCCTTGGGTCAAATATCCCACAAGCAACAAGAATATCCAACAACGGACCAATTTCCTCCTTGGGTCAACCAAATCTCTTCTTGGTTCTCAAGATACAGGAATGTCCAACCATGGACCAATTCCATCTCTTGGGGTGGCATGCTCAATTTGGATGAGTCAATGAACCACCATCTCCCTGTTATGGTAAATCAAAATTGTATGAAACAATGGAGACAGTCTCCTTATATAGATATACAAAGACGAAGTTTCTAAATGAAACAATCGGTAACTAAGACCAAAAATAGAAACCAACTAATAAACTAAAGACTAACTAAGATGACCATGAAAGGAACATTACAATATTCTAATACCCTCCCTTAATGGTCATTGTTTAACTAACCGGCAAAAGAGTGCATGTCTTGTGGTCATAAATTCTTTAGAACATTCTGTTGCTATTGAGACCCTCCCTAGATCTGTAGGATGTCAATGACCAAGAGTAGCCAAAATCCATCCAAAAAAAACAAAGAAGGTTGCCACCTTCTTCAGAATGCTCTACAACAATTGACAAGAGACTACCACTGACTCCATCGTTGGGATGAGTCTGTCATTAACCCTCCTAGAATCTACAAAACTTGACTAGAAATCATCACAAAACGTCCAACCTGATGTTGGATAACATAGTTGTCCCTCCCTGTAGCCAAAGACATGCACCAAGAACAATTGCCACAATTTTCAATCATTTTTTTTTTAAAAGGGTAAAAACTCACAAAAGAATCCCACGCAACTTTGCAAATTAGAGGACCCAAAAACGATTTTTGATGAAAAAATCAAAAAACCAAACAGATAGCTAATCTGTTAAGTGCTATCATAGATAGTTCATTTTCATTGTAGGTGTGCCCAATAGTTGCCAATTGATTTCTTAACTCAGCAATTCTCATAAAGTATGATGTGATAGATTCTCCTTGACTCATCTTGATTCGTGAAATTTCATTTTGAAGAGTCATGATTCTACTTGTATTATTAATTTCAAACATTCCTGATAATGTAGAGAACGTTAGATAGGCTAACTCTAGACAAAAGATGGTGGGTATGATATGGTCCTTTACGCTGTCAATTAGAATTCTCATAGCTTTGTTATTACCCTTTTTCCATTCACGTATCTCATCTTCATCCATTTCAACTTTAGGCGGATTTTCTATAATTGAATCTAATTCTAGTTCTCTGAAGCCAATTAGTATTCTAATTTTCCAAGATAAGAAGCTTGTGGCTCCTTCGAGTCTATCTTCTGGTCTAACTCCACTTGTTATATTTAATTTCTTAGTTTTAAAAGTGTTAGATTGATTTCCTTAATCTGGAAGTAGATCTTTTACTCACCAAAGCTCTGATACCATGTTAATATTTCTGACTTTGAAAAGAAAATAACAATCTATAGATGATCTTTTAGAACTAAGACTTAGGCCCTTTCGAAAATATAGATGAATAGAAGATAGATAATACGCAGTTTAGATGCTTGAAATCTGTTGAATGATTGTAAGAAGAAGCCTTCAATCCAATGCTATTATTCTACTCTAATCGGCTCTTTAAGTCTGCTACAATTTGCTCTTTAAGGTCTTCTATAATGCCTCTCCAATTCTGCTACAATATATGAACTTAGGTCTGCTCCAAGTATGTATTTAGGTCTGCTACAGGTGTGAATTTAGGTCTGTTATTCTTCTTTCCAAATTGCCAAGAAGCTGCTATAATGTTGGAACAATTATGTAATGATGATCTGAATTATAAGTCTACTGAAAGTGTGAAATAAGGCAGTCATGTTATGTTTTCGATGATGCCTAATTCGCACTCCTCAATCCCATATAAGTATGCCTCAAGAGAGGTGTCTCTTCAAAATGATAAGGCAGCCGACTTGAATATGCAAGTCGGCTTTTATAATTATTGTTAGTCAGCCACTAACCTAAATAGATAGCTGACTATAATGCAGGTCAGCCCTCATAGCAATTTCAACAATTCAATATGCAAGTCATCCCTCTTCTTAATCATAATGTGATATGTCATTTAATAAGTAGCATACTTATTATTTATTTTAATCTTTGCCATGTCCATAATATTAATAATCATTTGCAATGTAATTTATCTTTGTCTCAAGGCCACAAATATTAACAAGAAGTGTATTGGAGAAGCCACACTTCATTTTTGTGTTTAAAAGAGACTCTATGGAGAAAATCGTACCATTCTTCTTGGTTTTGTTTTTATTAATATGGAGAAATTGCTGAAGAGTTTGTACCAGGGTTTGTGAGGACTAATTCCTCTTCACTTGCACTTTGAATCATTGAAATAAGTGGTGAATTGTGCTCTGAGTTTCTGAGAAGTAATTCTGGTCACACCTAAACCAAAATTGATCATTATTGTGCATTTTCAGCACATTTCATGGCCCTAAGTGCTGGCGCATTTTTCTTGTGGTTCACGTGGGAAATACTTATGCTGGTGCATCTTGTTTGTGGCTCATGTGAGGGAATTTTGGGGCTGAGACAATAACCAGAGAGGCTGCGTCATCATTCAAGGAGGCTGCATCAACATTCTAAGTGGCAACGTCAACCCCAAGGAGGCCACGATTCTCTTCCAGGAGGGCTGCAATTTTAATCTCTTGCTAGCAGCCATTAGCATATTCACTAAGGTGCACTTTCACTTGGAAATTTTAATAATCAAATTGCAATATATTTGTATGTTCGCAGAATTGAATTGTTACAATTTGAATTATGGAACTAGAATTGTGTTTTAAAAGTTAGAATTCAATTGCATATCTATATATGTCGGAAACATCAAAAAAATTGCAAAGCTATCACAAAAACAAAAAAAAATATAAATTCTTAGCAAGAGCCAGCAAGGCTCATTACAATGGTATCAGAACTTGCCTACAAAGTGTTTGACAAAATGTCAAACATTCAAAATTGACAACCAAAATCAGATTTGAGGCAATAACCTAGTTGGAGATATTACATTCTTTGTGAAGGATTCTTGGGATCTTACAAGTGATACCTTTTGTATAGGGGTGGCAACGTAGACAATGCACATCATCTTAAAGGTTAGAACTACTAAAAGCTTTGGCTGAGTCTAAATGTTCTGGTGATATGTTTGTTCCAATAATTGTTTAGTTTGAAAATTTTGGCAAGATACGAAAGGTCTTGGTCAATATGATCCTCATCACAAATGTGAAAGGCTCCCTAGAGTCTAGAGTCTTTAAGACATTCAGTTTTTGGGTACAGCAGTAATGTGAGGCCACATAGAGATAGAGGTCAATGTGGCGGGAATTTCTAGTGACATTGTGAGCAAGGGAACTATCCAATTTTTTGATGAGAAGGATGATCTAAAGAGGGAAGATGAACGTTAGTTTTGAGTTCTAAACATGATGCAATCGAGTAGAAGTTTTCTAATTGCTCAAGGCCATGCAGTCAACATATGTTGGTGTCATCGACATGGCATTTCCACTATCTCAATTTAAGAGGGAAGCAATTGAGGCTAACTCTACAAGAAGCTCCACGTAAAGTTTAGCTATGATAGGTGATAATAGGGATCACATTGTCACCCCATCAAATTTCCAATAAATCACACCTTGCAAAGTGAAAAACATAAACTTCAAGCACAACTACACGAGGGAACCTAACTCATCATTAGTCTCAAGTCTGACTAACTCAATGGAGTCAATTATAGGGCTATTGGTAAACAAGGACACTATTAGTTATCCTAAGTTTACTTAATTCACTAGTCTTGCATTAGACACATTAGACCTATAGCTCCCAGTGTTTTAACCTACTATTTGACCTATGAGTCTATTGTGTTTGATGCAAGACTATTGAAAAAAGTAAAATTAAGCTAACTAACAGTGTTTTTCTTTTCTCGAAGTTCAGAGATGAAAAGATCCAAGTCAAGGAAACGACCTAGGAGTAAGAACAAGAGTAGGTGTTAGACCAAGTCAAAAGAGAAGTCAAGCCACACACCCCATAAGGAGTTCTAGCTATCCAACTTCAAAACCTATAGTCAACTATGGTTTCATGTAAAGTCAAACTTTGGAAAACAAGTGGAACCAAAGGTTAAAAATAATAAATAAAAATAAAAAACAAAGAAACCTTCTACAATGTGTGACATGCCTTTTGGTTGTCAACATTGTGCCCTGACCATGAGTAAGGAGGTAATAAAGGGGTACTTTTGTATACATCCTAACTCCAATAGTGTGGAAGTAGACTCCGAGGGTAAAAACGCCAAGGAAATTGAGTAGTATTTTGGAATTGTACTAGAGAATCCTTTATTATAACTAAGGAAATGTAACTTCCACCTTTTATAAAATAAAACAATATTTTTCTTGAAACTCTTGTCAAGTTTTGTTGCCCTTCAATATCAAAAGTTTACAAGTTTTTGGAATGAGTTACTTGTGCTATCACTTGATAACTTGGATGTTCCAAGATAATATGGTACGTACAAGGATGGATATGGGAAGTGGTCCTAGTAATTCAAGCTAGGCTGCAAAGTTAGATCAAACTTTTGCTGACCTAAATAAAACTAGGGAAAGGTTAGTTGCTTTAGAGCATCAAGTTTGACGGCCTAGAGAGCACAAAGAAGAAGTGGGTCAAAAGCAAGACCATGGTGTAAATGAAAGGCAATATGAACCTCTACCTAGTCAAGAAGAACTTGATAAACAAGCAGATGTAAGGAACCCTCTAGCAAATGAGCTTGCCTAGGACATGAAGAAGGTGAACCCACCCAAGCTTTGATGGCATGATTCTTGGAGATGGGGCCGAAGTGTGACTTAATGAAATGGAAAAATACTTCAAGATTTGATATTATTCAAAGATAACTAAAGCATTGACCTCAAAACAAGATGATCTCAATTGAGAATAAGAGAGGAAGACATTACTAAATCAACTTTTAGAATAATAAGGGTCATTACGAGTTCACGATGTTGCCTTTTGGATAAACAAATGCACCAACTGCACTCATGAGCCGAATAAATAGTGTTTTCAGAAATTACCCAAATAAATTCATGTTATTCTTCTTGGGCAATATTTCAAAATATTCCAGAAATGAGGAAGAACACTTGTATCATTTAAAGTTAGTGATGCAGCATAAGTTTGCATTCTTTCAAAAGGAAGTACAATATTTAGGTTGAGAAAGCATGAGTTTTACAATAAACAGTCCAATTCAAAAGGAAGTGCAATATTTAGGTTGTGTTATTTCTATGAAGGAAATTTATGTTGACCCAAAAAAGATAAAAGGAATTTTGGAATAGCCAACAATTAAAAATGATCCTGAGGTGCATAGTTTCATGGGGTTGGCAGGCTACTACAAAAAATTTGTGCTAGACTTTAAAATAGCCAACCTCATCACATCACTTTAGAAGAAGGGTATTGTTTCTGTGGTCAAATAAGTGTAAAGAAGCATTCCAAATACTGAAGGAAATATTTTCAGCACCAATTCTTAAAATTTTTGACATCGAAGGTCATTTTGCAGTCATCTTAGTTACGCAAGGGCTTGGTGTTGTACTCAAGTAGGATGGTCAAGCTGTGACCTATGAGTTTAGGAAGCTCCATCCATATTAATTGAACTATACCCCTCACAGTCTAGAAATTATAGCAATAGTACACAAATTGCAAGTTTAGAGGCATTACCTGTTAGGCAAGCCATTTGAGTTCAAAACAAATTACTTGGGAATCAAGTATATCTTTACACAACCATACCTGAATGCACGTCAAAGGCAATGGCTGGAATTTTATCAAACTATGATTTTGAAATCAACTACATCAAAGGAAAAGAAAACCAAGTGGTTGATGCTCATAGCCACAGATGGCACATTGCTGCAATGGCTACTATTCAATCAGCTTTCCAAGAACAAGTTTCGAAATGCTCATTGGGAGATATATTATATAAGCAAATCATGAAAGCCCTCTCAAAAAAGCACAATTATCAATATGATGCATACCATTTTGAGCGTAGTGGCCTTTTGAGGTACCAAGACAAAATTTATGTTCCAAACCAAGGAGGTTTGAGGACATTATCACCAAGAGAACTCACTATTTACCTTATTCCAAAGACCTAGTTGTAACCAAGTTGATGGCTGATCCAAAGCCACAATATTTCTGAAAAGGAATCAAGTAGGATACAAACAATTTTGTGGCCAGATGTTTAGAGTGTCAACGTGTTAAGACAGAACACATGCACCCTGCAGGATTACTCTATCCACAATATGTACCAAAGTGGAAATGGCAAGTGATCAGCATGGATTTTTTCCAAGCTCTTCCAATGTCAATGATCCACCACAATATGATCCTAGTGGTAGTAGAGAAGCCCACAAAAGTTGTTCATTTTATATTAGGAAACCTGTCAAATGGTGCACCAGTCCTTGAAGAAGATTTGCTCAAGATATCTTTAGACTCCAAGGAGGGGTGAAAAAGATTATCTCAAATAGAGATGTGTGGATGACTGAGGTTTCAGCAAACCTTGTTTTCAACGTTGGGAACTCAGTTGAACATCAGTTTGACTTATCACCATGAGACTGATGGTCAAATTGAAAGGATGAATTAGGTGTTACAATATTTTCTGTGAATGTATTGTATGGAGTTGAAATATCTGCTTTTACTGCATGATGAAAAATTGAAAAAGGTTTTTAACTGTGAGTGATTATGCAACATATATCCTCTTTCCTTATGTGCTAGGCATGATACTAATAACTTTAAAAGAGAAAAGGGAACCTATCACCATGAGTAGTCATGCCACCCAGGTTGCCGCATCTCCACAATTTGTTCTTGTTTTTATCTTGATAGAAATACTTTCCGTTGGTGTTATGTTATAGATTAAACTGTCTTGCAGATAATCCAAGATCTAGTGAGATTCATAAGAGATTGCCATGATGAGGGTTAACTACTTGGGAGGATATAGCACAATCATGGATTCCTTGTGGTGTTTAGATGACTATTTTCTTTATCTATACTTGGAGAGAACTTGCAGCTGGATATTGAACTATTTACTATGATCAAGAATTCAATCAATGAAATTTGCAAATAATTATATGCAAGCGGAGACGGGGTGTACTTGGGTACTTTGGAGATAGGTGCGGGTACGGCTATGGCTATTTTTTCAAAATAGGAGACGGGTACTTTGGGTACGTCAATTTTTTTTGTATATAATTTAATATTTTATAGAAAATCTGAAAATATAATGACATTGAGTTTTCAAAACAAGAATAGTGATAAAGTTTACTGTCAAACATTAATTTCAAAGATTAAGTACAAAAATTGAAATGTCATACAATCATTGTATCAAAGTTTCAAACTGATTACTGATTACATATTGAAATAAGCTTGTTAAACAAAAAGCTGATATGCAAACAAAAAAATTGAAACAAAAATCATAAATCTTAATGAAGGTCCTTAGCTATGATGCTCTCCACCGAGTACCCACTAGTACCCGGTACTTGGGTACAGTACCAGTACCCAATACGTGTCCCAAGGGTATGGGTACGAGTACCCATGCAACTATGATTATATGATTAGCCTTATATTTTACTATATGGCTAGATTATAATTAAGTTAAAATGTTGTGCTTCTAGAGAACTACAACATTTTATGTGATAAATTATATGCTCAATTTCACCATGTCCATGAGGAACTGAATGGTATGAGATAATAATGTGCTATAAACTTTTTTTTCCTGGATGTATTTGGCCAGCAAATTGAGTGTGCAGATCATTTGTGAAGAAGTAGGGCAACAAGAGCTTGTACTAGGTGCCAAAAATGTCCCATTTTCTTAACTTTGTTTGAAAAAGAAAACCCATTTATGTATTATCATATAAGGGAAGCAATATAGCCACGTGGGGCACAGCACCTACAGAAATCAATCGGATGAGAAAGAAATTTGGAATATGGATAATCAGGCAAGTTATGTGGAATTTTGAGAAACCTTACACTTCCATTTATGGTCAGTGTTTTTCCTTTCTTGGGGAGTCGTGTTTGTGGGAAGATCGTAGTCCTTCGTATGTGGGAGACCATGTCAAGCAATTGCTTAGTGGTCAAACTTGAAGTCTGTTGTGTAAGGATGGAATTTTCAGGATAAACCTCAGAATCTCAAGTTTTATGTGCATGCCTTGAATGCAACTATGACCTTCAACTGGGAATCAAGAAGCATGAACAAAGAGAGATTGTGGAAATTTATTCAGGATAGATAGCAGACTTTAGATTTTGCAACATAATCTGGAAATAGTCGACTAAGGAATAAATCTTGGTATTGCTAATAAATTAGTAAATTATGGCCTCACAATATGCTTAGATTGGATGATTTAACTAGAGGGAACCCAAACAAGATCACTTGAACAACCATGTTAAGACTTGACTTGTAGGATCCATTGAGACTATGGTTTAACCAGAAATTATGAGCCATAGTAGAAATGGACTTTATTGTTAAATGGGCAAAAACCCGAAAGTGTGATGAGTTTTAAAATAAAAATATATTCTAGGAAAATTAAAACATAAAATGTCTTAATCACTTTTAAAAAGAAATTGTTAGACAAAAGTAAAACTGTGGGCATTACAGGACTGAACTCTTGGTTTACTACTCTCACTATTCTCTTAGGCTAAATTAAATAGAAAAGTCAAACCAACAAAATATCCATCAATACAGCCATGTACATGATTTACCGTAAGATTTAAAAACATAGCAGGAAAAATACTCGTACAGTCCACCACGGGTAAGCAGCTGCATATGAGCCATAACTACAGGCTTATATTGACCAAATGCAAAAGTGACTTCTTATTTGAAATACAAAATGCTATCACTCACTCATATAACAATAACGCACACCAGTTGCTCCCAAGCATCAAAGAAAGTGACTGTAATGAAGTTATTTAGCAAACAATTATCTTAATTTGGAAGGATGAATTTCTAATCATTAAGTGAAAAGCAATGAAAAAGAAGGCTTGCATTGATTATAAAATATACAAACCATGAACATCACTGGTCAAAACACTGTCATCAGGAGGACGGCAGAAAACAACATCTGTGTGAAAGCGATTCAGCAAATTTTGAATTATCTTGTCACGAGTCAGTGGAACCCTTTCCAGTGCTGTACAGGATAGCCTCATCAGTGGCATTGTGAAAGGCCTTATTCCATCTTTTAACTGCCAAAATACATAAATATGTCAAGCACGAGAATTCTATCCGGTGGTTTTCTTGAAGACCAAATAGATGCTTCAACATTTTTCATATGTTATAATTTGTAATTGCGAACATTACACGTCAGACCAATTCACACACAGATATTAAGCTTTAATTATTTATTATTGATTTATCTGTTTTATTCCTCTCTTGTTTTTTTGCAATGTTGAAAAATATGACAATTTATATAAGATACTTAATGTGATGTTCCACCCTAATCTACTGATGGAATTTTCTGATTTGCTGATGGAATTCTAATTTTTTGGAATTGATTTGTTTTTTTGTTTTTCTGATTCTTTTTGTTTTTTGAGGTTTTTGCACTTGAAATGAGCAACAAATAATAGAAAATGCTGAAGAAAGAGATGCTACAACCAATACATGCAATAATAACAAATTGGGAAAATTATTTGAGTCTTAATGAGCTGTTACATACCACTAATCAGATACAATGCTTGAATTCTCAGGTCTGATATAAGTTTTCAGTCAAAAATAAATCTGATCTGCACCCTTTTTGAACTCCAAACCCTCACGCCCAGCCGGAAAGGTTGTCTCATGCCCCAATGAAGGTACGGTTGGCTGTAGGTGTGCAAGGAGAGGCTGGGAATGAAGACAAACAGCCCCAATCTGCCCCTTTGTCTGTAATTTAATGTTGAAACCCTGCTCTATATTAGCCTACAGTACCCTGGTGATAGGCCAATCCCGTTAGTTGGTACTAACACTAAGGAAGGTGTAAAAATGGGGTCATTACACTTAACTTGCGTGGATTCTTAATCATGTATATTTATTATTAACTCATTCCTTTGATAACAAATTTCCATGATTAATCATTTCTTTCATGATTCTTCTCAAATGAATCGGAAATAATCAAAAGGCAAAAGTATCCACAAGTAAACAAGCACCTCTAAGCACTGTTAGTACTGGATAGAAATAAGTTAATAGCATGTCAATCAAGGGACTTTCACCTCATAGTGTGGTCCTAAAATGGGTTATGCGTATAGTTCTACCAATGAATGTGGTTTCTAAACTGAACAGTATTCTCACTTAACAATGTATTCCACCATGCAGTAAATAAATTTGTGAGGTGAGAGTTTTCTATTTTCAGACAAAAAACAATGGTTTTCTTTAGTTTTTGGTGATCTCTCAAATTTATGTTTTCTGTGGAATGAATAATTCCATTAAATTTGTACTAGAATAAATTTCTGATGGCTGCAAGAATCAGTTCAAGCTAAGAAAACTGAAATAGGTACTATCACTCAATCTTAAGATTTCAGTAGCTATCAAATTTACAGTATTCTGAGATTTCAAAGAATGTTTCTAACTTCAAAAATGAAAGCCAAATCACAAAGAGCACAAGCAACACAACAAGTGTCATCATGGAACAAAATCATTAGAAATTTAGAAGCACGTTTATTTTAAAACAAAATTGTGCCCAATTTTCTCAAGCATGTTTGCATTAGATTAAATCATAGTTGAAAATATTCTTATCGGCAACTTATCACCAAGGGCCAAAAAAAAGATTGGCAAAAAATCAGAGATTAATCGGCAAAAAATCGGCAACTTATAAAATTGCTTAAACTTAATTAGAAATGCATTTTTTTGGCAAAATTTAATGAGATGCATCTAATGAGTCAGTAAATGAGTAAACAAAGCAAACAAGCTGAGTCTAGATATATTTAAATGTAAATAGGGTACAAAATGGCATCCTCATGTGGAATGTTGATGGCTGGTAGCCATAGCCTGATAGTCTAAACTCTAAAGAAAACTTAAAATAGCAAATTGTCTTTGTAAAACTATAAGTAAATACAAGTACAACATCAAAATAGTCTACATCTTCATCTTCCCCTTCCCAGCAGCTCTAGTAAAAACTATTGCAGGCATAGGGGGCCTAGTCCTAGAAGTCCGTTGTGGTTGTCCTCCTCCCTCAACACAACTAGTTGTGACTTGACCTCCATCTTGAATGTAGATGGTGTTGACATTGGTAATGACTCCTCATCATCCTCAACCTCCTCATTCTCCTCATCCTTCTGAATGTCATCCAATCCCATTGCGAATCCACCCTCCTCCATAGCCTGCCTCTCCAAATCGTAGATCTCATCCTTTAAAAACAATGGAGACTACTCCTGTGATGTCCAACCACAATAAGGATCTATGTCATCCAAATCAAGTCAACCAGCTGGTGTTTCCTCTACCTTTCTTATGTGCAACCGAAGGTTATATTGCACAAAGACAAGGTCATTGAGGCATTTTTGCGCTAACTTGTCCCTCTTCTTCGTGTGGATGGCCTCGAACAAGCTCCAATTGTGCTCACAACTAGATGAACCACAAGGATGACATAAGATTCAAAGGGAAAGTCTTTGCATATTTGGGGCATTTCCACCCCAATTTCACCACCAAGCATCTGAAAAATAATATATTGAAAAGTCAGAAAGCAAGGTGAAAACATATTTTAGTTTTTATCTACTTATCATGCATGTGAAAGAGTCCAAATATTCAAATATTGTACCTGGGATTTGACGGTTTCTTCCTTTCTTTGCCATGTCTGAAGAGAATAGCTTGCCCCTTGCATTTTGATACATGTTCAATTTGGACACAAGGAGGTCTCTCACCTCAACCTCGAGTATCATCTTTTGCATGCATTCAGTGAGGCCCTCCATGACCTCTCCATTTGGATCCGAGTAGGATGGAGAGAAGCAAAAACAAGGGTTGAGGAAGTACCCCGCTACATGAATGGTTTGGTGGAGCTGATTGTTCCACCTCCTATTAATAAATTCCCATATGGGATCAAATTTGAGGTTATCCCCCTTGTAGTAATTTTTGATAGCCTCGTTGGCCCTATCCATGGCCTAATAAAGATACCTCATTGGGGTTTGATCCCCAGCTACCAAGCAGAGAATTCTAACCAAGGGCTCCAACGCCTTCAATTGAAAAGTAGAAAAATATTATCATTAATCATTAGAGTTACAAATTCATAATGAAAGACTTGAATACAAAAAAATAAAATATTCAACTTTAGAAATTTCCAAATTACCTTCAAAATTTTTGTAGCTCTTTGTGTAAATTGGTTGTTGAATACAATGTATGCAACACTTTCTCCATCAGGCTTCTTGAATAACTTGAGTCCTAGCAATGTTTGACTCACAAACATTGCTTCAAAGCCATCAAAGATGAAAGAATACTTTGCAACATCAAGAAAATCGTTGCAAACCTTGTGACTCCCGCTCTGACCAACTCCTTCCCTTGGGTGTGCTCTCATCAAGCGAAGAACCCAAGGGTGATTGTAGATGTATTTTGTTATCTTTCTTACATTCTCTACAACTAGTCTCACCCAATCTAGCTTTCCCATGTCCTCTAAAAGAAGGTCAAGGACACCGGTTGCACAAGGAGTCCAAAAAAGTGTACTATATTTTTCTTGGAGAATCCTACCCGCTACCACACATGTCGTTGCATTGCAAGTTATGATTTGCACCACATTATCAATTCCCGCCTCCATTACAACTTGTTCTAACATTAAAGCCAAAGTTTCAACAGTCTTTACCTTGTTGGAAGCATCCACGGATTTCAAAAAAAACCGCATCATCCTTGCAAGAAACCAAGAAATTGATGTTGATGCAGTTTTTTTGTCATATGTCCATCCATTTGAAAGAATGGAGCAACCATATTGTTTCCATTGTATTTTTCGCTCTTCTACCACTTCTTTGGCCCTAGAAACAGCATTGTAAGCAAGCTACAAGTACAAAGTAAAATTAGCATTAAGTACACAATTTTGATTAAAAAAATAACTTACATTCAATAAAAATAAATAATTACCATAAAAAAATTTTAAAAAACATAACTTTAGTCTACACTCTAAAAATCAAAAGTCAACATAAGTTATCAAAGTTCAAAACTAAAAGTTAAAAGTAAAACATTTAAAAATTAAACAAGTGAACTAACCTCCCAATCAAGTCTGCACAAGAAGGCACCTTGTAGCCCTTTCCCGCAACAATAATTCCGGTAACAAAATTCAGCCAATATAGACTTTCTCCAACATTGAAGGGGATGTTGTTGAAGTACCAGAAATTGGCACCAGCAATGTCTACTTGCCGAAGCACGTCGCTATTCCACCCAATACCCTCCAATGATGGTTGTGCTCCAGGTGTGTTTCTGTGCACAAAAAATCTATCTATAAAAGATGACTATGGCACCGATGGCGGTGCTTTACTAGAAGAAGCAAAAGTGGCAGCCGAGGGGATACTGGATTTGCAGATACGTGGGCCACAAAGAGAGCCCACTATGCCTTCAAGTGCTTCTTCAAGGTTGAGTGGGATACCTTGAGATTTAGAAACGGTTGCCCTCATGGCTAGTTTTTCCCTTTCCCTTTTCAATTTTTCTCTTCTTGGGCAGCGAGCAAAGCATTCATTTCTCGTTTTATTTCTTTTGTGGTTGCCTCACAAACCCTCGTGTAATGCTTTATGATGCCTGCAAGGTGGTATTTTGAGCAGTATATGTTCATGTTTATAGCTTCGATCAGATAAAATGATCATAATATTATATGCAATATATTAATATATATAATGATGGACATTATTATTATATTAATATACATACTTATAATATTAGAGTAAATAGACATCATTAATGTTCAACCTTACTAATAACATTTTGTATTGGTTATATTTAACAATATGAGATAATATTATTCTACATCATAAATATGCATATTAATATATATAATGTTAATGTCATTAATATTATATATATTAATATACATATATAAATGTATATTATCAAATTATATTGAATACAGATTACCATTGATAAATATTCATACCTTACCCCGATTAATATCAGGTGAGCATACCGTATTATATCGGGTGTCTTGTCGAACATTATCGTCAGGTTGTCTTACGATGTATTGTGACTGTTATGTATTAACAGTCACGATACTATCGTGACTGTTAATACATAATAGTCACGATAAGTGACTATATATATTAAAACAACTAATGCGATTTGCATTAATACATACTGATAATTGTTATGAACTGTCACGTCATTTCATTGTGAACAAACATGTCATTTCAAATGTGAACAGTCACGTCACTTCTTGTTCACATTTGCTAGTTCAATATATATAGATATTCAAATATGTAGATTCAATCAATAACCAAGGCAATTGCAATCTACTACATATATTCAGTTTATATCTTATCTTCTGATCTCAAATTATTTAACATGGTATCAGAGCCAGGTTCCTTCATTGAAGTCTAACCACTTGAAGGAAGATCCGATCAGATTAAAGAAAGATCAAGATCAGTTTTTTATTTTTAAAATCTCAAAATGGCAAATGGAATGAGACTAGAAGACAGACTTGAAGGTGCCTCCCATTTTGAATCATGGAAACTTCGAATGATGTTAGTATTAAGGAAGAATGACTTGAAGTCAATAATAGAGAAACCTCTTCAATCTAATGAAAATGATGAGAAAAATAAATGGTAAAAGGACAATATTAGAGCAATGGAATTATTAGTAGATGGAGTGAAAAATCATTTACTACCTGTCATCGCAAAGTTGGACTCTGCTCATGACATGTTCAAAGCTTTGGAAAACATGTTTCAAATCAACAACACCAGCAGAATTCTTACTCTTAAAAATCAACTCTCGAATATTAAAATGAGTAATGGAGAGACTATCACTTCATATTTTATGAGGATAACAGAATTAAGGAATCAACTCTCTTCTATTGGTCACATTTATGATAATAAGGAGTTATCTATGATAACTCTAAATGGGCTCCCTATCTCATGGGAAAACTTCAGACAAAGAGTAAGTGCTCGCACCAAACTCCCCAAATTTGATCGACTAAAAGCTGACTGCATTCAAGAAGAGTACAACCTGAAATCCAGAGGAGTCTTGGAATCCACTAAAGAAGATGTTCAGGCTCTTGTCACTGGTTCAAAAAGGAAAAAGGGCAAGAAGACATATGATCAACAGCCATTCAAGAAACCAAGAGACTACTCTTCAATGCAATGTTTTAGATGTGACAAATATGGTCACAGCGCAAGAAACTGTCCTGACAGACTTAGAATGCAAGCTTCCCTTGCTGAAGTAAATAATTCAAATGTATGTTCAGAGAAATGCCTTCTCTAAATGGAATTCAAGATACCTTATGATTGAGAGGGAGTTCACTGATAAAGATAATAACACTTATAAGGTAAACTTGAAATGATTATTGATTATTATGTTAATATTATTTATAATTATATGGGCCCTGTGTTAATCATAAAGAAGTGACGACTTCCAAATGATTATCACTTGTATTTGTTAAAGTTATTGGAAGGTGACGATCTTGCAATAACTTTTCTTTTGTAATAGATATATCTTACTTGTGGATAGAATCGCCGATAGAGGCAATCCACTCTGAAGCTCATGAGTTTGTGGATAGAATCGCCGATGGAAGCAATCCACACAGGAGCTTGTGGATAGAATCGCCGATAGAGGCAATCCACTCTAAAGCTCATGAGTTTGTGGATAGAATCGCCGATAGAGGCAATCCACACAGGAGCTTGTGGATAGAATCGCCGTTAGAGGCAATCCACACCATAGCTCATGAGTCTGTGGATAGAATCGCCGATAGAGGCAATCCACACAGGAGCTTGTGGATCGAATCGCCGATGGAGGCAATCCACCTGAGAACTATGGATAGAATCGTCGATAGAGGCAATCCACCTAGAAACTAACCCTCACAATTTATGAACTTATTGTGAGCTGCATTTTATCTTCCCTAGCTAAGAGGGAGTGTTGATGTTTATAGCTTCGATCAGATAAAATGATCATAATATTATATGCAATATATTAATATATATAATGATGGACATTATTATTATATTAATATACATACTTATAATATTAGAGTAAATAGACATCATTAATGTTCAACCTTACTAATAATATTTTGTATTGGTTATATTTAACAATATGAGATAATATTATTCTACATTATATATATGCATATTAATATATATAATGTTAATGTCATTAATATTATATATATTAATATACATATATAAATGTATATTATCAAATTATATTGAATACAGATTACCATTGATAAATATTCATACCTTACCCCGATTAATATCGGGTGTCTTGGCGAACATTATCGTCAGGTTGTCTTACAATGTATTGTGACTGTTATGTATTAACAGTGACAATACTATTGTGACTGTTAAACATAACAGTCACGATAAGTGACTATATATATTAAAACAACTAATGCGATTTGCATTAATACAAACTGATAATTGTTATGAACTGTCACGTCATTTCATTGTGAACAAACATGTCATTTCAAATGTGAACAGTCACATCACTTCCTGTTCACATTTGCTAGTTCAATATATATAGATATTCAAATATGTAGATTCAATCAATAACCAAGGCAATTGCAATCTAATACATATATTCAGTTTATATCTTATCTTCTGATCTCAAATTATTTAACAATATATGCCTCCATTAATAACTTTTTCACACTTTATACAAATTACTCTATTAATTTCGGGTCCTTCAAAGACATACTTCCAAGCCTTATCTCTAGCCCCTTTAGGATATGTGCCTACATATCCAGATGGACATGCGTCTATTGAGACACTGGCAGACCCTACAGCTAACCCAGTTGTGGATGAATCTCTATTTGTCATTTTAATCAAATTTCAACCTACACATACAAATTGAAACCACAAATTAATATATAATATTTTAATTAAAAAAATTAGCAAACAAACTAATTTAGTTTATTTAAACATAGTTGAAACCTGAAAAAAAACAAGAAAAAGTGTTAGGGTTTCAAATTTTTAAGAAAATATGAGATTTTTGAGAAAACTATGAAAAAATCTAAAAAAATTGGTGTTAACTTGTTCATTATGCTCTAAAACAATTTAGAGTACTAAGGAAACGCTATTATAGAGTTTCTATAAACCTAGATGCAACAAAGAGAAGATAAAATAAATTTTTTTTAAAAGCAAAATAAATTTGAAAACTTACCTGTGAATCTGATTTTGCTTCAGAAAGCTCTTCAAATCCACTAAAAATCGCTCTAGATCCCTGCAAATCACCTTTCAAAACTTTGGAAGCATTTTTCCCCTAAATCACAAAATGAAGAATGAGCTTTGGTTTTGTTGTCAATCCCTAATAATGGTCTTATCGCCATTTTATCACCGATAAGTTGTGAATTTATCGGTGATAAGTTCACAACATATCGGCAATTAATATCTGCGCTAAAATGTTGTTTTTATTGCCAGCAAAGTTTTATCGCAATAAATACACTTATCACTGATAAGTGCATCTATGGATTAAATGTCCTACTTATTTCCATAAACCTATTTAAGCTAATAAACTTAAACAGAATTCTGTACGAGTCTTTTTGTCTTTAGATCTATGTGACTGGTCAATTTGCAAATCCAAGGTCTGAAATAAAGACAGTATCTGACATTGACTCTGATACATAAAGCAGATCATGAACGAGGGATTTCAAACTTTTAAGAACTCAATCATAGTAGCAATACCCAGAAAAGTGCAGTGGGAAACATTAGGTATTGCTCCTTCAAAACCAGATATATAGAATGAGGTTATGGATGATCATGACTGTTTTCATTTGGAGCAAATGGTTGCTGATGTAAGGGCATCAACTTCTGTTTCACATATCTAGTCATAGCTGCGTTGGCAGCTGTTTGAATTTTGATTTCTCCAATTTTGTTTTGTATGAGCAATAATCAATGACAATATGTACTCTAAGACTGAAAAATTGATTCTCAAGGAGAATTTGACGGTAAATGGTAACATTGAATCCTAATTTATGTCCTCAAGTTGACTTTTGGTTTTGTTTCTCTTTCTAAGCACTATGTTTGGCATGAAATAACTTTTGTAGTTTATTTTCCATGTTTTTACGAGTATTTACTGTTTTAGTGCTATTTAATTTTCTGTGATTTTCCCGTCTTAATCTTGTATAATTAGATTTCATTTACACTTCCAGTTTATTGTGCCGTTGCCATGCAAGTATAATGCTGCTACAAATTCATTGAATATTGCCATACACATTGGAATAAAAAAAATTTAACCATCACCTGTCAAGAATGGGTGTGCGTGTGAGAAAAAAATGTTCAAAGGGCAACCAAAGGGACCATTCAACAAAGTGAATACAAGCAGATATCTTTAAAATATCCCAATATATCTTTTCTCAGCAAGGTTCCAGACATTTTCCAGAAAATATCACAAATTTTTTACCATGACTTTGACCAAAAATTTTACCAATATTTTGCAATATTATAGCAGTATTCTCAACAATATATCACGATATTGAATTTATCATGATATCTTACCAGTTTATATCGGATAAATTTGTTTCCTAGATGCCTCAGACCTGCGATTTTTTGTATCATTCTTCTCAGGAACTTTTATAAATAGGTTATATGCCTTGAATAGTGTAAGTAGCTGTTAAAAATTTCAGCCGCCATTATTGGATAGCAGTTAGGTCTATCATCACAAGACAATGGCAATTCCTGCTGTTATTATTTCCAAGAACGAATGTACTTGTCTACAGGGTCAAAACCTTACAAACAGGGAGCACAACTGTTATTGAAATTAGAGATTATGACTGTTTCCTTTGATTACAGCAAGTAACACTTACATTGTTTATGATTTGTGTATATAATTCAGAGAACAAAATAATAATCATATAGTTTTCATGTATTCTAGGAAACCTCCCATAACAACTCTCTAATTATAGACAAATTGTTCTAACAAAATATTAACCTACATATCATTCTAGCAAACCAAGTGACAAATAATAAGTAGCTTATAAGTTGCTTGAAACATGGGTCAATGAGCTTATGGGGTTTTGATTCTACTCTCATTCATTTTGATCCGACTTACACTCTGCTTATGGGGTTTTGTGACTGTTCTTATATTATTATTTTGTATTGGCATTCATGTGATGCACCCAGTTGTAATTATACTTGATTCTGTTCATATTGATATCACTGCTAATGTAGATGGTAGTTAATACTTGTGATTCAGTGATGATCACATATGCATGATGAATCTGCGATGATGTGACATGATGTTATATGATGATATCTGGTTTATATTATATATGAGTTTTAGATTATATGGACCTTGATGGGATTTGAAGTTGTTTCATTGATGCATGCACCAGTGGTTATTGAGATATTCTTGTTTACCATGTTTTGTTAATATCTAGGTCAGGGATTGGATATATACTTTTATTGTCGTAAAATATTATTTAAATGCATAGATTAAATGAAATTATTATTATGATGTTTTATTGAGGATTAAGTATAAAAGGGATGGTTTCGTCACATTCTACTACATAAGAATTATTACGACATTAAAATGCCCCTTCATTAGCTTCAGTTTCTAGATTATTATACATGTGCTTCAGCTATATTATTTATGTGAACAGCTACACTTGATGTGTGTATGTTGCAGTGATGGCCAGTACCAGACATCAACTCCACCTAGCTTCACAAGTCTGAGCGTGTCTTTATCCCCAACAATGGTTACAAGAGATAGTCACATTGGCCGCCCATCAGACTTAGCCAATATCATTCGTGGTTGGAACGGTGTATCCTATTGCATTATTATACCTCCGATTATTGTGTAGGTTGACGCTTGGATTTCATTGCATAAATGTAGTAGACCAATAAATGTTGATGCATTGGCGAGTTATCCACAGTTGGTGGCGGTTCAGTTAATTTAATTAAATCCTTATTTAAATATTTATATAATGATTTAATTATTGCCGGCAAATATGCCATATATGTATTCCATTTAATTGGAATTAAATAAATTAATGTTGGGGAGTTTTTGGAAGTTTTAATTGGCTTTTGATTTATTGTAATTTTATTGATTTCAATTTAAGCCAAAATTGCCTTTTTGAAAAAGGGCTTTATATTTTTGAATGGGAGTTCATTATTCTCACTTTAGCTTGGTGAATTGAAACATAGCTCTCAAAACCCCTTTGAGGAAAATCAATTTGTGCTTGTTGGGAGTGATTAAGTTGCTCAAATGTTGTGGGTATTGGTGCGTTTGGATCATGACAAGATTGCTACGGTTTGTGGGTAATCTCACTTGCTTTCGTGGTGATTTGGGGATTTTCCACCATATTGTGGGTTTTCATCAATTTTACTTAGAAATCATCACATCTTTCTTAATTCTTTATTTTATTGCTTGATGTTTGTTGCAAATTGTATGTGGGATGTGATTCTTGCTATTCCCCACTTGTGTGATTTAATTTGGAGCTTGTTTGGGTTTGTATGATTTTGTATTTCGAAATGTGAAGTTTGCTTACTGTTATGTTCTCTATTTCATGTGGGAAGTTAGAATGTGAATTTTATTGAATTTATGTGGTGTTGTTCACCAGGAGACCAATGAGTTTTCTCAGATTTGCGATATCTTGATTTTGATTTTTGAGTGTTTTTGGAGGTCCATCAGCATTTGTGCTCTTGCAATAAGGCCAATTGAGCATGTCATAAACATGGATACCCTTGTGCGTGTAGAATGGTATATTAGATAAGGAGACTATATGAGATTGATATTTTTATGAGGCAATTCTGTCTTGCATTGCATGATCGTTGGGATCCGCTTCCTTGGTAAAGACCAAATAGATTAACCATGTAGTATGGTTGGGAGATTTGACCTCGAGTCTTTGAGCACTTGTGATGTTGCTTTGGTTATGGCATTTTGTCTCCTTCATTTGTGGTAGTTGAGGCTTAGGACTAGGTGTTTTGAGTAGGTATGGAGTGTAGCTCCTTACGTGTAACCGGTCCGCAAGTGGCACATTGCAATTGCATCAAGGAGTACTTAATAAGTGAAAACATAGTGAGCTAATGGGTTTAAAACATTAACAAGATAATTGAATCCCCAGATGTCATGAGTGACCCGTCCGAGCATGCCAAGAATGTCTCATGGAAGTAGCTTGCATTATTGAATCCTTGAATGTCAGAAGTGACTCATGCGGGTATTGATGCTCCCTATACTTGGTACTCTAGCCCCTAGGTCCAAATGTATCTAAGTAGCACCTTGGTTTACGGTAGTTTGTGCTCTATTTAGTATTGCATTATAGTCATGCATCTTCAAGTTGAGTGTTCTCCATGATTGCTCTTGTGTGAGCCTTGATTTATCTACATTCTATATCCATTGATTGGCATGAATGTATACCTACCACCCCTTGTATGTTTGCTTCCTTGTTTGAGTCGTGTGACTGCCTCCACGAGCAAGGTGGGGCGGGCTTGAGGGTGCCACATGGTTGGGTGGCATGACCAGCCACTTTTGGGGACTGGTGTACAAGTGGTGAACCAGATTGAGAGACTTCAACACCTGTCCCTTACACTTCTCTTTCCTCACTCTCTCTATTTCATGCTTTGTGCTCATGCCTTGTATCATTTGGGATAATGTAGTTCTAATTATGATTATTGATGGATTCGAGTGAATATGACATCGGCGTATTGTATTTAGTACTCCCCGATGTGGAGCTAGATGTGTTTGTAATGTCCCCATGTTTGGGATCTCTTGTATGTAGTTGGTGTTGGTTTTCTGGGTTGGTGTCAAGAGAATCAAAGGGGTATTTTGATGTCACCAATTTGTTTAGACAGCTATAATGAGCATAACGCCCTTTTATGAACCTTTTCGAACACTTTCTCCTACACTTACCATTTTTAGTAAGTCAATGATGAGCACCAACAGAGTCAGTTGACATTTTTAGTAATGCTAGTGGAGTTAGCTTTGATATTCATCTTGGGGTTTGATATAGTCTCGAGCTATTAATTAAATAGCGATAAGGTATTGTTTATAAAGTTAAATTAAATATTTAACTTTATTGTTATTTTAATTTATTTTATAAGGGACTATGGGAAAGGCCAAATATTTAAAATAAAGTGTCAAGTTCAAAGTGGTATTTTATTTAAAAGTGATATGGGGAAATATTAAATAAAAGCATTCCTGAAAAAATAGCGAAAAAAATATTCGCAAAAAATAGCGATAAAGCAATCCCAAAAAAAAGAGGGAAAACATTCCCGTAAAAATAGGAAAAAGCAAAAAAGGTGTTTTTTTCAAAAAAAAACAGCTAAAAGCTATAAAAGGAGGACTTGGGGCTCTCATTTTGGAAGTTGTTGATGAATTCGAACTTGTGTATGTTTCTGATTTTGAAGGAGTTGTTGCTTCTTCTTTTTGGTTTGTGAGGACGGAAACCCTTGCAAGCAACATTCTTCACGTTGTTGAAAGACACAATCTGGAGGATAACTTGGTGATTTCACACAGAAATCACAGTTGAGCTTCAATGGTGTTGATAGCTTCAGTTCTCTGAGAAGCATAGTGTTAGAGGCCGATTGTGAGGGCTGATTGAGGAGATTTTGCACATTTCATTGCATATTTGTGAGTCTAATCATTGCTGACCCGTCTCTATAAGGTTGGTTGTTCATCTTCAAGGAGATTGCAGAGGTTTATAACTGGTTTGTGGCAACATTACTCATTCATACTTCTAGTCATCCATTTTGGAGTTCTTGGTGTAGGCGGTTAGGGTTTTGAAACCCTCATTTGCTGGTATTGTTGTTGCATATGTGTTAATTTCAATTTTCAGCAATTGGGTATGTTAGATATAAGATTGTAATTGGTTTTCACCATCTAGGTATTTCAAGTTTGATCCCTGCGTTGTATTTACAAGTTTATTGCATATTATAAACATTCTCAAAGTGACGACAGTGACAAACCCCCACTCAATTAGATAGTTGCATGACCATTCTCTATTACATGTTATTGTAATGAATGAGTTGGAGTGAACATCCCCCACTCTTCAAGTGTTTATCTTTAAGAGCATTGCATTTGTGGATTTCATATTACTGCACTAATTGAGTTGGAGTAGATATCGCCCACTCAACCAGTTTTTTTATCTTTTAAAGTATTTGCATATGTGAGTTTAATCAGCATGCATGCAATCTGAAGCTAACAATCAGCAATAGATATATCTTGTTTCATTTATTTAAAAGGCAAAAAATCAAGGGTGGTCATTATAGTGGTATCAAAGCTGGTTTTCCTACCGGCCTGTTGGGTTTAATAGTTGGATGTGATTTTACCGCTCTTGCATGTCAGTTTGGAGGTGACTCAGGGTCTTGCATGTTGTTTCCTATCAGTGCATGTTATATTTTGAGACTATCCAGATGTTTGTACGCCATTTTGGATCCTTGCATGATATGGACATTTGTTGCATGTCAAGTTTGACCATTTCCTATGAGAGCCAATGACAAGGAAAAAAGATATCAGAGCTATGCATATTGCCAACCTGATGGGTTATAAATTTCAGAATTGATTCCAAAAGGTTGCAATAAGGTGTTGGTTTATTCCAGTTAGAAAGATGAAGACTTTTGAGGAGCAACTACTAGAAGGGCTAATAGAATTGAAGCAAAGTTATCAAAGCTATACTGAGAGTTGGCAAAATTATGGCAAGAGTTTAAAACAATTGCATAAGTGTGTGAGCATCCTAAATGGGTAAAGTCTCTATTTGATGTTAAGAAGAAATCAGAAAAAGGTTCTTCCAGTACAAGAAATCATGATGGCAGCAAGAATGAATTACGAAGGTAAAATTTATGTTTATCTTGCAAGGGACCTTGGGAGCCTAATCGCTTATGCCTGGTAAAATGGAAAAGATGTTAAAAGAACAAAAGGGTACAAAAAGAGAAATTGAAAAAGATTGCCCTATTTCTTATTCAAACGTCACAAATCAACAATGTGCCAATATAGAAAATGTTGCTGTACCAGTATACTTAAACCTTCATTTCAAGAAGTATACAAAGTAATACAAGACGAGGAAATTATTTGTAATTCCAATGAGGATGAAAATGAATCCTAATGTGTTTCATCTATTACAAATGAATGCATTGACGAGATAATAGAATCCAGTTTCACTAAGTCAGCCAAGGAAGATTGGACAAACAAAGCAGAAGATAAAACTAACACAGTTCTATTTCAGCAAAATGACAGTCTTCTTCAATGGAAACGAATCAATCATTGTTTCAAGTAATGGGTGCTCAAGCTTTTATGCAGGTGGTTTAGAAATCAATATTGATAAGTGTAATGAAGAGATGATTTTTTATCATAATGCAAGTATGGAGGATAGCAATGACGATTGTGATGAAGATCTTGAAACAAAATCTGATTTATCTTTGCATGGGGCTGACTTTGAGCAGAAGTTTAGGAACTTTGATGATTTGGATCCACAATATACTGCTAAAAATGATAATGGGATGCACAAGAGACTTGGGGCAGTTTTGGAGCCATTGATGAAAGGTATAACAGTTCTGATTTTAATATTCATCGTAGCAGCAGTTCTCTTGATTTACATAAACATGGTTGGAAGAATCAATTTGTGGTGTTCTATAATAACCCATTGTTTGAAGCAGGTGTAGGGAAGACAAATGGCAATCCACTTTTTGAGTTGAATGATGGAACAAGTCTTGGTTGTAGTGCCGCACTTGTTGATAATAGTAAAGTATGGGATCAGAGTTAGAGTTTGGTTTTCAGCCTGTTGTTGAACTAGGTTCACAATATGAGATGATTGGTTCCTCTCATAGGAGACCACTGGATAGGAGATATGCAAACGTGGAGACAGATGGGGAGTGCATATGGAGGGTTATGACACAAGGAGATGCAGTTTCTTCATGGGATGTACTGATTCTTGGAGACTTCAAAATTTCAGATTTTGAAAGGTTTTGTTGATGTTTGTAGCATCGGTCAGATAAATAAATGAGACTATTAATTATTATGAGAAATGATTTACTACACATATATATTATATATATTAATATATATAATAATTTATATTATTTATATATTAATATACATATACATATATATTTAAAGTTAATCTTATAATAATTATTTAATTAATTAATAAATCAGACTAATGAATAGACATGTCCCATGAAGGGACATGCCTCTTCTTGTCATTTGCCATGTATAAATCATTGGGATCAATGCATTTGGAAGATACATAGACAATACCAGTATTACTACATTTGCATTCGATCTCACAAACTTAACATGGTATCAGAGCATTAAGTGCGTGAGATTATTTCTTATCTCCATATTCAAACTATATCATTCTGAACTTATGTAGATTGTTTGACGGGAAGACTCCTGGATTGATCGTTTGGAGATCTACTCTTAAAGAAAGCAGCGATGAAGCCCATAAGTTGGAGGAAAGCTGATAACTTTGAATTATTGATTAAGGCATATATATTAAAGAACTGAAATTGAAGGGGAACAGCGGTTAACATATGACAACGATCACTCTAAATTCCATATCATCTATCCATCTTCAGTGACAAGAAATTGGAGTAATTAGCGATCAAGAGAATGAAGTCTAAAATACAATCAAATTTCTGAATTGACTATGGCAGCCAATGGGAAACTCACAGGAGAAAGAAATGGAATATTTAATACCGAACGCTATTGGCCTTTTACTTTTCTCTGCATTTAATTTTGGTGCGTGCACAACAACAGCAACAGAACAGTTCTGCTTTTATATTCGAGGGATTCAAGGATTCCAATCTGAGTTTGAGTGGAATGGCAAACATTGATTCTCGTGGCATTCTACAGCTCACTAATTTGACACGGAGAATGCAGGGCCATGCTGTTTATCCAATCCCTCTACAGTTCAGAAATGTCTCCAGCAATTCTACAATTTCTTTCAGTACAACTTTTGCCATGTCATTTGTACATGCATATCAAAATGTGGGAGGCCATGGATTGGCCTTCGTGGTGACACCTTCTAGAAGCTTCCAGGGATCCTTTCCCAGTCAGTACCTCGGTATATTCAATTCTTCCAATAATGGGATGGCGTATAATCACATCCTTGCAATGGAGTTTGATACTGTCACGGACTACGAGTTGTGTGACATTGATGATAACCATGTTGGAGTGGACATTAATAGTCTTATTTCAAACAAGTCTGCAACTGCAGCTTTTATGAATGAGAGTGGATTGTATCAGGAATTTGATCTCAAGACTGAAAATAGCATTCAGTGTTGGATAGATTTTGATGGAGGGGATAATTTGCTGAATGGTTGCTATCCAGCACACACAGGATTTTGGGATGGAGTTTTATTAGAATGAATGGACCTGCACGGGATCTGGATCTTCCAAACCTTCCTACAGTTTTGGAATTGCGGTCTAAGGAAAAGTTGAGATTTGGAATTGGAGCATCCATTGCTGCTGTAGTATTCACGACAGTGGCAGTTTCGCAAGGCTTCATTTTGTCAAGAAATTGAAGAGATGCGACAACAGTAAATGGGCGATTAACTTTAAGAGACACAATGATGTTCTATGTTCCTCAGTTAGAGATTAACAGATGCATTAATTATGTATATGCTGCGAATAAGAATTGTTGTCAGGTTCATTGAAAATCAAGTGCTTTAAACAACAGAGATCTCCTTAGGTAATTGAAGAGCACAATCGTGTAATTCCAGTCAATACATGTAATATGCAATAAAGGAGCCTTTGTGAACATTATGGTGTGAATCCATATACATGTGTATTTGAGAAGGATACATAATAAGCTATTGAACATTGTTAAATTTATCAACAAACCCACACGAGTACCTGTAATAAGATTTGTGAATATCTCGGAATGTACACGATGAAAGCTTTTCAAACTTTGAAGGAAGTGACGCCTTAGTATCCTCTAAACATTGGAGAAATTTAAAGTATTTTTGGTTCAGTATTGCAGAAGTTGTTGAAAGCCCTAGGTCGCGGCGTGTGTGGAATTGCGCAGAATAACAATTACCATTATAAGAATTTGCATTTGTGAATTGTGTATTGGTTGATCAAGTTATGTAATGAGGTCAACTTGATCATAACTGTAATGGTGACTTCACAATTATGTTGAGATACATATAACTGTTTGCAGAGTACAGTCGGGACAGTTATTGTGTTAATTCTGTCAAAATATAACAGTTATTGTAAAACAGTGATAATTTGGTTCCTAGTATGTCATGTCCCCATTTTGGCTGACATCATTTGGCATGCGGGATCAGTCTATCACGGGCTCTCGTAGACTGATAGCGATGAGGAGAGAGTCATCTCGTGATCATTTGGAGATCAGTTGATTGCATATTGTTGTTAGAGCCTACGTTCAGTAGAGCCTACATCTAGTCCGAGCCTACATTCAGTTGTAGTTGGACCTACATTCAGTTATGAGCCTACATTGTTATAATTTTGAGTTGAGAAAAGCACTTTTATATTATAATGTTATTTTATTATAAAGTGCATTATAATTGGATGTTTCTACAAGTTCTTAGTAACTTCTTCGAAAAGTAAATAAATAGAGGGCTTGGCCTCTCATTTGGACATGCTTAGATTTGGGATTTCTTCTACTTCTTCCATTGTGGAGCAATTTGTAGTCTTTTGGTCTACAAATATCATTGATATTTGGGAACGATAACTCCCCTAGATTGGCATAACTGAGGTAGTGAAATATCTACTGAAGGGTTGCACGTTTGGAGTTGGTACTCAGCCATCTCATTGGTACTTCATTGAGAATTTGTTGTAAGGGTTTGTTTGTGGTTGGAATAAGGGTTTGAATTCATCATTGCATTGGTGAATCATTTTGATTGAGTTTGGAGATCAATTTGGTGCATTTTCAGAGTAGTCCATACCAGGGTTTGGACTCACATATTTACTCATAACTTCATAACCGGCTGGAGAATATTTTTATGCATTTGGGGAATGATACTTCATTCCTAGGCACCCCTGTTTGGACCATTTTCGGCACCCAACACCCAGCAGAGAATTTTATGCAGGTGCCGTACAGTACAGCCCAGGTACGGCTTGCAACAGGTAGCAGTACGGCAGAGTTTTGAGGAGCAGTTTGGGGGTCGGTTCAGTCTTCCTTGCATCAGCCATTGTCAACATATAGGAGGGCAGCGATTCCAGGTTCTTATACATTGTTCTTGGATGTCAAAAATTGTATAACTTTGCATATATTCAGATATAATCACCACAGTCCAGTACATGTCAAAACAGTCACCGTCATAACAGTCCATTGTATGTCACTGTTATCATTATTGTTATTGGATTGATAAGAACTGAAGGTGCATTGCAAGGTCTTGTCATGATTCAGTGTTCATGAGTACTGTTGTAACAGTCCATATATGTATTCAGGAAAAAACAGTCAATAGAATCAGTCAATGCTTTATCTTGCATATTGCAATCAGATTTGTAGTATTGATAATCCAATAGACATTGTTGGTCATTGCATTAACTTTGGTTGGCAAAAGTTCATTGTATTATCTTGGTGCCAAGTCATTGAAGTCTGAAAATTGTTATAGCTTGCAAAGTCAGCACTTGTATGCATATTGGCAACCTTCTTGAAACACGTCATTGCTTGGGTACTGTACTTACATCATTTAGTGAGCTTTTGTATTGGGGTTTCAGTTGTACACCAATTATTTGACACAATGTCAATGGCTGTAGTTGTGCTTACTAGCATATAGGTTGCATGCCAAGTGTTTGTGAAAATGCCTCATGGCTGTAGGTGTGTATTTTACATCAGGATTACATGCATTTGTACTTGAAAAGGAATAAATGTAAGTTGCATATCATTTAGACTTTCTATTAGTTACTTTGCAACCATTTGCAATCATTAAAAACATCATTGATACCAAACAATCAAATCAAAACAAGCAGACATCAACAAACTCAGGTTGCAGGGAGAGTGTTTGACGAATTGTCACAGTTCAGTTTGGGGGTTTTAGTGGCCTTTATAGTAAGGGTCATTACATAGTATACAGTGGATCATGGTTGATGTCTTGTTGATCAATGAAGTATAAACTAATGTTTTAAGTGTCAAAGTTTGGTAGTTCGGCTACTTTACGAACCCTAGAATTTTGGAGATAGGGTCAAGGTGATTTAAGTCATTGGATTAAAGACTTAAAGATTTTTTTGGAAAGCAGTTAGAGTATAGAACCACTCTGCGCCAAAGGAAATGAAGTGTCAATACATGTTGAAGAATGATACATTTATTGATGGAAGTTGATTCATGCGTGATATTATATGGGCTCACCACTCATCTTACGAAAGGAAATACTTGAAATTCATAAAAGGACGAGAGCATATGAAATTCAGATTCAGAGGGAGTCTGACATCTTCAGAGAGGTTAAGAAGTTGATGAGTTTTAGAGGGAGCAGATGATTCAGTCAACTTGTGACAAACTTGATCATATGGATTAAGAGGGAGTTCACTATTGAAGGTGAAACACATCTGAGATCATAGTAGTGGGAACTCGTGGATAGAATCACCGATTGAGGCAATCCATACATCTTGAGAGATCCTTACTGACATTTTTTTTCTTCTCTCGAGTCCAAGAGGGAGTGTTAATGTTGTGGCCTTAAAAAAAAAACAGATCAAAATACATCTTATGTTAGCCAATGTTAGTCGGTAGCCCTATGACTATTCAGTGCAAAAGTACACAATATGGACATAGAACTCACAATCGGGAATCTGGACATCTGTACCCACTGGCCTAAATCTTATGTAATGAAGAAATGTATGGAATCACATCCGGCAATGGCATTGAGTTGAGTTATCTTCCGAAGAAGAAGAATACATACAGACTATGACTTACTTCTTTAAAGAGGAAAAATTAACATTCAGAGGGAGTCTAACACTTTTCTATTAGAAGCAACCTTGGACGAGAAGGTCATAAGGTTGATATCACATTCAGAAGAAGTCTAATGAACCATCAGCGGAAACCTTGGACGAGAAGGTTAAATGTTGATGTTAGTACTCAAAGATTCAGAGGGAGTCTGACAATCCATTATAGACAACCTTGGGAAAAGAGGTCAAGAGGTTGATGCACGATCTTGAGCTTTAGAGAGAGAAACTAAAGGATCTGCATCTGTGGACATCCGAGAATCTTAATTCAGAGGGAGCTGACCATGTCAAGATGGGTTCCTTAGTGATCAACAGTTAGAGGACTGTGATTCTTAGGATGGAATTTCAGCAATGAGTGATCCATTATTTTTATCTTATAGAGATTCCTTATCACTATGTAAGAGACATGGTAGGAAGGAATGTGATCCAATTGGAGTATATTAATAGAAGCGATCAAACAGTAGATATTCTTACCAAACCTCTCCCCAAGGTGAAAGTTGATCACTTCAGGAAGAATCTTGGTATTGTTGAAATATAAATTTTGATTTGTACTGATAAAGATGTTTTATGTGTAAACTTCTTTTGTCAGATGTGTGACTTTATGGGCTCATCCATCCTGTGTACATTTATGAGAGGTGGCGATCTCTTAGACAATGAACACTTGTATTTGATGTTACAAGGTGACGATCTTGTAATGGAGATTCGTTACGGTAGACTTTTGATATGTCAGTGCACATACCATAATAGGGTTATATGTAAGGGGAATGTAATGTTCTCAAATTTACTATATCCTTGTATCACGATCTGAGGTGATATGAAAATCAGGTATCATGATCTAAAGTGATTCCTCATATCACAATCTAAGGTGATGTGAAAACTAGGTATCATGATCTAAGATGATTCCTCATATTACGATCTAAGGTAATATATAAAATCAGGTATCACATGTTAGGTGATCCCTCATATCACATGTTAGGTGATATGTAAAACCGGGTATCACATGTTAGGTGATTCCTCATATCACATGTTAAGTGATATGTAAAATTGGGTATCACATGTTAAGGTGATTCCTCATATCACCATGTTTGGTGATATGTAAAATTGGGTATCACGAGTTAAGGTGATTCCTCATATCACATGCTAGGTGATATGTAAAATTAGGTATCATATGTTAGGTGATTTCTCATATTATGCGCTAAGTGATATGTAAAACTCAGTATCACATGTTAGGTGATACTTCATGCCACGCATTAAGTGATATGTTATACCAAGTTATATATTCACAAGTTAGGTGATATATATATACATGTGATAACAATCTCATCATGAAAAATGTGATAAATTTTAAATGTTATCTCTCGTCTGAAAAATATTGATATTATCTTCATTACACTTTATCTTCCTTAGCTTAGAGGGAGTGTTGAAATAAATAGTTTTTTATCAGATAAAGAATCAAATAAGAAATATATTATTTCTCATTTGATTATCTATCTATCTCAATATATTCTTATATGTCAATCCTGCATAGATCAAATGAAGATACAAATCAATATTCACACTTATATTGTAATCGACTTGCATTATTGACTTCAGACCGTATCCACGAGTCAGGTGATATATCTTGCATGGAGGATTGAGTTCCTTAAACTAGCCATGATATTCTGTTGTGATAGACATCTTATGATGGCTGAAACAAATCATGATAGATGATAGGAATGTTCTGATGATAAGTGCACATTACCTGTGGACATTTGTTGAGTACTTGGTGAACAGCATATGACTTGATGTTGTTAGGCCATTACTCTGAGCACTTGATATTCTGCAGACCAATATCATGAATGCTTGTAAATAGAATCGCCGATGGAGAAAATCCACACCTTGGGACTGTTTCTATTGATTACATCATAAAGATGATGCTTCTATTACTTTCATCATATGCTTGATGCTACAAGTGTTGGATGAATTTTATCTTCTCTAGCTAAGAGGGAGTGTTGATGTTTGTAGCATCGGTCAGATAAATAAATGAGACTATTAATTATTATGAGAAATGATTTACTACACATATATATTATATATATTAATATATATAATAATTTATATTATTTATATATTAATATACATATATATATATATATATATATATATATATATATATATATATATATATATATATATATATATATATATATATATATATATATATATATATATATATATATATAAAGTTAATCTTATAATAATTATTTACTTAATTAATAAATCAGACTAATGAATAGACATGTCCCATGAAGGGACATGCCTCTTCTTGTCATTTGCCATGTATAAATCATTGGGATCAATGCATTTGGAAGATACATAGACAATAGCAGTATTACTACATTTGCATTCGATCTCACAAACCTAACAGGTTTCCTAAACTTGATCTTAAGCTTGCCGAAAATTTCAGAATAGCAGTAAGTAAAGGTAGTTTCCAGCTTGTTTCTTATGTGCATTTTGGGAAAGAAGGATATAAATATGACATCTACATACTTGACAATTCATCCTTTGCATTGGGTGATGTTATATATCATACATCTAACTTTGGGATCAGATTTGAAAACTACTTTTGCTCCTTGCACTTTAGTCTTAGATGCTTGCATCGAAAGGCTACAAGGGATTAACAAAGAAGTCACATAGTTTCATGATGTGTATTTTGTTTTGGAAGGCACTTGGAGTTGTCTTGTGCATTTTTCTAAGAGTGTTGGAAAAAATTATTGATTGGGGTATCCATGCCTTGGATTCTCAACAAGAAATGATGGGAGTGAGTGTTAAAGGGATGATGATCTAAATTTCACAATCGATAATGGTAATCCATTTCTTACCATCCATTTTGTAATTCCTTTGTTTATTTACAAATGGATTGGAGAGATTTTAAGTAGAGATTGGAGCATTCATAGTATGGCCACTCTTCAAAGGATTCTTTGGCAAATAATAGATCATTTTTGTAGTTTGGAGCTTTTTTGTGGGGTTGCGGATCAGTCACTTCACTTTATGGTTTGCCGTCATTCAGGAGTTGGTACAATTTATTTTGTCAAGGAAGTACAGATTTTCAGTTGGAGATTGTTTGGAGGTGTTTTCTAGCCACTCTCAAGTTATTTTTGAGTATCGCAATGCTCAATTTTCATGTTATACTTGGAGAATTCATTGGTACTGTTGTTGTCCTCTGTGTAGAGTAATTAAATAAGATTGCACTTCCCTATTTTCAATCATGTACAACAGTAGTTATTATTTATTTCAGATCTTCCAAACTCATAGAATTCACCCTATGAAGGTTTGTGTTGTAAGATTTAACATTTTATCTTTGGAGTTGGTCCCAGACAGCAAACTTCTTTATGCTATGGTTCATCTTTCAAAGGACTTTGGAGTTGTAATAAGGAATGTTAGCACCATTGTCCACTCTCCAATCAGATTACATATGAGTTCAAATTTCGATTTGCAGATGAATCAGACGGTTTCTTTAGTCCAACAGATGAGTAGTTCTTGGTTGAGGATTGAAAATAGAGGAGATTTGATCATAGGAGATGGGTTTTCAGTTACTCCCATATTCATGAGTTCTATGTATCCCATGAGATTTCAAATTGTTTACTATCATCCTAGATTTTTCACATTGTTTATGCTGACCTCAATCTAGGGCTTGCAGATTGCGGTGCAGACAATTGAGGAAGATCCTCTAGATATAGTTCAGTTATTCTCCAATTCCACTTGGGAGAATATGGGTCATTGCAATCACTTCATGATGTTACTATGCATGCTTCCAGATAATATTTTGTTGATTTCAGTAAGTTGGGTTTGTTGGTGTACTCAAGCTTCCTATCTTGACACTTGGAGGTTGTGTCAGTGATATGATTCCAATTGTTGATCACAAATGCACTATTTGGTTAGCTAATTTCAGGATTAGTTATATAGACATCTTTACTAGTCCCTCATTTGTGATAGATCCCTTTATTGTTTGGGATTTCATAAGGAGATATACTGAGGATTATGATTTTGGGCTAAGCAGATATTTCTTCCAGTTGCCCGTGAGCATGTTAGTTATTGGGATGCCACAACAAGAAATGTTTCATGTTGTGATCAGAGTAGTGCAATGTCAACATGGTGGTTCCTTTATGAGATTGATATGGAACCCTGAGATCAGTTGGGTCAGTTTAGCAGTAGAGGATGTAGGAGCCAATGTGGAGTTTACTCCTATGATTTTCCAATTTAGTTCCTTTGGAGAGCAATTTCTTGAGGAGTTGATAGAGTTGGTGCAGTATTTGATTGCTCTTCTTTTGAGAGGATTTCAAGAGATCACTTGTTCGGGTACCTTGCGAGACAGTGTTTTCAAAAGATGGTACTATAGATCTCCTTGGTTGACTAGGGACCTTGGGACCATTCTTGGCTATATTCTTGATTTAATTGAAGATTGTGGAGTTGCTCTGATATTGCTTGAGGACAAGCAATATTTGGGAAGGGCGAACTATAATGTCCCCATTTTCTAGATCTCTTGTAGTGCAACTAGTGTTGGATTTTTGGGTTGCTATCAACAGAATCAAAGGGGTATTTTGATGTCACCAATTTGTTCAAATGGGTTTAATGAGCGTAATGCCCTTTTAAGGAGTCTTTTTGGACACTTTCTCCTATACTTACTGTTTTAGTAAGTCAGTGACAAGCACCAACAAAGTCAGTTGACATTTTTAGTAATGCCAATGAAGTTGGCTTCGATGTTCATCCTAAGGTTTGATATAGTCTGGAGCTATTAAATTAAATAACAATAAGTTATTGTTTATAAAGTTAAATCAAAAATTTAACTTTATCATTATTTAAATTTATTTTATAAGGGACTCTGGGAAAGGCCAAATATTTAAAATAAAGTGTTAAGTTCAAAGTGGTCTTTTGCAAGTGATCTAGGCTAAATATTATTTAAAAGCATTTGTGGCAAAATAGCAAAAAAGCATTTGCAAAAAATAGTGAAAAAACATTCCCAAAAATAGGAAAAAAGCAAAAACAGTGTTTTTTTCCAAAAAAAGGGGCTAAAAGCTATAAAAGGAGGACTAAGGGCTCTCATTTTGGGGGTTGTTGATGCATTGGATCTTGTTTATGTTTCTAATTCTAAAGGAGTTGTTGCTTCTTCTTCTTGGTTTGTGAGGATGGAAACCCTTGCAAGCAACATTCTCCACGTTGTTGAAAGACACAATCTAGAGGATAACTTGGTGATTTCACACAAAGACCACAGTTGAGCAGACCGCAGTTGAGCTTCAATGGTGTTGATATCTTCATTTCTTTGAGCGGCAGAGTGATAGAGACCAATTGTGAGGGCTGATTGAGGAGATTTTGCAAATTTCATTGCATAATTGTGGGTCTGATCATTGTTGATTGGTCTCTTTAAGGCTGCCCATTCATCATCAAGGAGATAGAAGAGGTTTATAACTGGTCTGGGGCGACATTACTTATTCATACTTCCAGCCGTCCAGTTTGGAGTTCTTAGTGTAGGCAGTTAGGGTTTTGAAACCCTCATTTGCTGGTATTGTTGCATGTATGTTAATTTCATTTTTTAGCGACTGGGTATGTTAGATATAAGATTGTCATTGGTTTTCACCATCTGGGTATTTCAAGTTCGATCCTTGTATTGTATTTTCAAGTTTATTGCATATTATACGCATTCTTAAAGCAGCAATGGTGACAAACCCCCACTCAATTAGATAGTTGTGTAATCATTCTCTATTTCATGTGATTATACTAAATGAGTTGGAGCGGACATCCCCCTCTCATCAAGTTGTTTATCTTTAACAACATTGCATTTGTGGGTTTCATATTACTGCACAGATTGAGTTGGAGCAGATATCCCCCACTCAACCAGTTTGTTATCTTTCAAAGTATTTGCATATGTGAGTTTACTCAACATCCATGCAATCTGAAGCTAACAATCAGCAATAGATATATCTTGTTTCATTTATTTAAAAGGCAAAAAATCAAGGGTGGTCATTACAGTGTTTTAGCCGTATGTTGGAATCGGTGTAGTTTTGTGCTTAAATTTCTTAGTGTTTGGCCGGAGCTTGCAGATCGGTGTCTACAGCTGCATTTTAGCTTTTGCGTTTATCAGTGTCTCCACTTGTAGAGTGGTGTCTTCGTGCCACTAGTCTAGACCTATTCAGTCTTAAACAAGTTATTACTGTCGACCGACACCTGCATCTGCGGACTAGCATTTGGGGTTTTTGGTGTCTCTATCTACAAAGCAGTGTCTCCACCCCTCTGGACTGAGACAGGTCGCAATGTTTGGCAATTATTGTGGATCGATGTTTGCACTTGCAAAACATCATCTGGGTTGATCAGCGTCTCTGACTGTCAATTGGCTCCTCTACCCAGTTCTGTTTATGACCTTGATTTCTTCAATAGTTTGGTTTGTAAATGCTTCATGATACTTTCTAGTTGGGCTTTTTGTCTTGGTTAATGTACTAATGAACTTGTATGCTTACATATGGTAGGAACATTTCTATTGGTGCTTAAAATTGAATCTCATGGATAGATGGATTCCAAGGTCTCTTCTATGTGTAGTCATGCATCTTGGACCAGCTTGGTTTAGTAGAAAGCTCGTCAAACCTAGCCCGAGCTTGTGTGACAATTTGAGGAACATGTATATTATGTTCCGATGGCGTAGTTGGGTGTCTTGGAGCCCTTGGAAGTGTATTGAGATTTCCACTTGTGCACGATCATGGGATGATCGTCATGATATGCTTATGTAGGTTGCAATGTAACCTTATGCAAGGCACGTGTTTTTGTTATTGTTTCAAAAAAAATCATGCATGTTTTAGCCTTAGCTCCAAGGGTTCCTTAGCGAAGCGTTACATTTCTATTAAATTTATGTCCCTTGAATTGAGCTGCAAAAACAATTTTTGTGTCTTGTGAATGAAAACCTTCAACTTGCATCTGTCTTGTTTCCTTTTGCAGGAATAAAGATGACACTTTGTCAAAGTCAAATGTCTCAGATTCTGCAATCAAGTACAGTGATTCAACAAAAGCTCCACAAGATGTTGGTAACCCTCTTAGTACTATGCTAACTATATCTTCATCATTCATCTCTTTCTTCATAGGCACTAATTGATCATGCACATCCTTAAGAGGCAAGATATAATCTGAAATTGAACCTCCTTCCTGCAACTGAGAGGAGCATAATTGATTCTTCGAAAACAATTATATGCTTGCTTCCAAAGCCTGGTACTTATCACACAACTTGGTCCGCAAATTGGCAACAAATTCCTCATTGAAAATTTCAGGATTTAAGTCATCTCCAACAAACAACTTCCATATCAACAAGGCTACATTACGATGTCTGTCATAATCTTCAGCATTGGTCTCCAGTCTCTTCTCTTTTCTTAGCAGAATTTTTGCAAAATTCTTGTACTCGCAAATCATCGAGATCTTATGACCACTGTAGTTGGTGCGAGTCAATTTTTGTGACTCAAGTAGTTGCAGAGTTTGAATGTTTGCTGCCATTGTTTTAACTAGAAATAGATGCTTATTTGTCCTAATTCTCGTCACTCTGATCAGCAGTATGCCACAGAGGAGAGGATACTTTAGGAATAAAATTGATACCATATCTGAGTTGACATATTCTTACAATATTTCATTTGAAGCTTGCCTAAGCTAGGTTTAAAATAGATTGATGACATAATATTTTGACATGATATTATGAAAAACATAATTACATGAAAACATAGTCTATTGCTATTGAGTTTTCTTATAATTCAGAGGTCTCCTTTGTTATCATCTATACAAGTCTAAGTGAATCAACACAATCTTACCTCTGCAACACAACAACCTGCAACAAGCTTTCAATGACTTGCACAGGTATTTGAAGCTTGAAAAAATAGATTTTGGCATAGCCTTAAACTACTTTGATGCCCAGCACCAATGGACAACAAGCGATTACAGCAATGCATGCTCCAATTATCTACTGCAGGACAACGACCTTGTTCAAATGCAGGGTAGATGGTTGTCTAGCTCGACATCATCAACAGAAGGAGCTCATAAAAGATTAAAAACTCTACATGACTGGAGACACGTCGAAAGAAGAAGAATTGCCTCTTAAATTTTTACAGCTACAAAGGAAGTAGAAATACAACAGAGAATGTTTCCCACAGATTTCAATACATTTTACCTTTGGTTTCTTCTTTAAACAGCAAGGATGAGATAATGAATGAATATCAGTGATCAGCCTACAATTTGAATGCAGATCGCCTTTCACAAATGATTTCAATACAGAATATGCAGCCTCCCAATAAAAACACTTTAACGGAATACCCTTACAAATGCTTCAATAAACTACCTCCTCAACACAAAGGAATGTGATCCCATTAAAGGATGTTGCAACGCTTGCTCCTTTCTAACAGATATCTGTACTATGATAATGAATTCAAGCAGAGTATATCATACATCAATCTCCATTCCTTCCTGAGAAACAAAATAAAACCCTCACTCACATGAAGACACCAAAACTTGAAAGAAGCAGCTTGACTTCTTCAGGAGACACTCAGAGATGCAAGGAAGCTACAACGGCCTTCAACTTGCCACTTGCTTCTTGTCTTGAGTCTCTTTCACATCTATACAATAAAGTTAAAATTAACAGCTTTGTATGCAATGACTACACATCAAGCCTTCTAGTTCATATCCAAGTTTGGCTTTGTACCTCTTATACCAATCTCCATATTTTGTCAATCTAGACTAGCTACAATTTCTTGTGAACTCTATTAACCTGCACTTCCTTTCTCTCTGTGATAATCCCAACAATAGACCTAAAGAATATCAATGTCTTACCAAATTTTCTTGTAAGCTTTGATATTATAAAAAGATATCTAAATGATCAGAGAGTATGGCTCTGATACCATATAGAATTGATAGTAAGATTAAGAACGATGGTGCGTTGCGGATTTTTCCTGTGCGGGCTAGGGGAAACCCTAGCCGCATGAGCAGCGTCCCTTTGTACGTTGGTTCTGGGTGGGGGGGTGTCGCTAGTGACTAGGGGGGTGGCAGAGTGTGAAGGGAGCGGTGTGGTTTGGTTGGGGCCTGTTCGCAGGGCTGTGGAAGGGGTTGCATGCCGTTTGGGAGGATAGTGTGTTACAGCAATGGTGCGGCCAGCTGGGGTTTGATCCCCTCTTTTATCATTGCAGGTTGTGTTTCTTTTTATCTCTATAGTTTATGTGATTTGTCTTCGAGCTTGAAGACGGGTTGGGTGGTGGGTTTTTTCGTGCAGTGGCCATACATGGCTACCCAAAAGGGATCTGCTGATGTTTCCAGCACACCATTCCAAGATATGTTGACAAGGAACTGTCCTTCATGCATGCGAGAGAATCCTATTTTTGGTTTGACTGACTTAGACATGGGTGAACATGCATCTCAGGCTGGAGTTTTTAGACCAACGAAAGTTAATGGATGTCTGGCTAAGAGTGATAGCAGGCCTATCATTTTGATTTCTCCTGATTCGGTAGAGGAAGATAATGATTACCTCTCTAATAATGCTCTGATTTGCAAGTTCATGGGGATTCGAGTATCCTTGCCTTTTTTGGAATCTTGGGCTCAACAAACATGGAATCTAGAGGGAGAAATGGATGTGATGTTAGCTACTAATGGCTATTTTTTGGTGGTATTCTCAAGCATGACAGACAGGAACAGAGCTTTTGAAGGAGGTCCCTATTTCTATAATCAAGTCGGTCTCTCCATTAAGCCATAGTATGTTGGATTCAACACTACTGAAGAGCTTCCATCGAGGGTCCCAGTTTTGGTGAGACTTCCATGGTTCCCCTTGGAATTCTGGAGAGAGGATATTTTTAACTTAATTGTTGCGCAACTTGGTAAGCGAGTAGGTCCTTCATGGTAAACAACAAAGAAAAAGGTAATCACTTATGCTTGTACTTGTGTTGAAATTGATTTGAGTAAGCCTTTACCAAATTCAATAGAAATGAAGTTGGATCCAATAGCTTGATTATGAAACTTTACCTTTCCGTTGTCGTACATGTCATGAGTATGGACATTTGCAACAAATGCCCCTAAAATCTAATCCTCAAGGACTCTTAGCGGGGGGCAAGCCGGTTCTCCACCCAAGAAGGATAAAAGGAAGGCTCCCATGGTGGAAGACAAGGAAGGTTTTATTCCAGTTAGAACTCGCAATAAAGGAAGAGATCAAAAAAGATCATTTCATGATAGACAATCTGATGAGGTCTTCAACAGGTTTGAGGCTCTAGATGACCTAGAGCAATTTGATGGGGCTATTGCTAACATGCCAAGTGATCAAGATCTTATGAGCTCAGGAGTTCTAGATAACGACCAGGACACATATACTTAGGTTGGACCTCAGGAAGATGGATTTGGAGCGCAGATGGATACAGATGCACCTGTGGTGGATCTAAGGACTCTAGGATCATGTGGAGGCACTAAAATACAGGATAGGGCAGTAGTGGCTTGCTCTAGAGTGCTTATGGAGAAAAATGCTCATGTGAGCAGCAAAAGCAAGGATACTTCATCTGTGTTGGGTATTCAACAAAAGCCTTTAAAAAAGGGGCTTCTTGAGAAGGTCTCAAAGGCGGGTAGGAAGAAGGATCAAGGGAAGGTTAAGTTGCTTGGAGAGATTTTTTTAGAATCTGGTTCTGTGAAGACCATTGATTCTCACTTTCCCTCCTCTCATAAATGATTATTCTCTCTTGGAATGTAAGGGGGTTGAATCGCATCCCCAAACAAAAGGCTATTCGATAGTTGATTAGTTCTTGCTCTCCCGATGTGGTCTTCATTCGGGAAACCAAGTAATCTGTTGAAGGTATGCTCAATAAGGCGTTTAAAATTTGGCCTTGAAGTAATTGGCAATGCATTGGGACTCAAGGTAACACTAGAGGTATGGCTTTCTTATGGGACCCACGCAAGTTGGTCCCACTTTGGTGGGTCTCCAGTAGGTCTTATATCTCTCTAGTGGCCATAAGCTACTAACTAATGTCTATGCCCCAACTAATATTTCTGGTAAAACCTTTCTTTGGGCACATATAAGTCTGGTCCGTTCTCTTGCTCCTTTACTTCCTTGGATATTGGCAAGTGATTTCAATGCTATCTTTGTTAATCCTAACCAATTACTGAGAGGGGGGGTGAATCAGTAAATTCAATTTCTTGTATTCTTTTCTCTATTTAATATTCCTGTTAATACTGAAAATAAAAGAATGCTTTGACAATCATAAACAGAAATCAAATGCACAGGTCAACACAAGATTTATACATGGAAACCCTCGGTTAGAAGGAAAAAACCACAGTGGGACAGAACCCACAAAACTCCACTACTGTAGTAATAAAGTTATCTTGTTAAAGGCTTACAAAGCACTAATTAGAGTGCTACCCGGTTAAGGGATTTAAAAAGAGATCGGTTAAGATCTTGACCCTGTGAAGAGTCACCTTATCAGAGGACTTAAAACATCAGCAAAGATGTTACCCAGTGAAGGGATTTATACAATAGAACCTGTTAGGGTTCACCCTAATTACGGGATTTAAATGTGCTTCATACAAGAAAAGCAATGATCTTATTTTGACCCTATATCTGTCGTTCAAATCATACCTGTTCACTCCTTCCTCTACTTGGTTGTTGAATCTTTCTCTCTTTCACTCTTTGTGACTGTATCCCTTCTCAGATTCTTAGAAGACTTTGCTCGCTCTTCGCTCTTGATTTTCAACAACTCTTCTTCTCATGCATGATAACCTGTATTTATAAGAAATCATCTTATTAAAATTACACCAAACGGTGCCGCCAAGCTGTAACTCTACCAAAAATCTTGCATGCAAAACTCTTGATTAAAAAGCTTGCAAACAGATCTTTTGTTTACCTCAAAACACTCGTAGAAAATAAAGCTAACTCCAATTCAACTGAAAAACACTCTGTATAATCCGGATCAAATTATAAAGCATTGACTAGTAAATTTACAATGGAGTGCAACCTGTTAGTCATCTGCATCCTGTGGTGTCTGGCTAGACCGGTTGGACAAGACCGGACCGGTATAAACGTGATCAGTTAAGTTACATTGTTTACTTAGTAATTCTACCAGTTCACTATTGTTGTTCTATCATGAGTATTGATGTGTTTGATGTTTGCCAATGATGACAACTAAGCTTTATGCCAACAATCTTCCCCTTTGGCATTGGTGGCAAAACACATCAACACATACACTCCATGTAGAGCATCACCCTATCAACTGATACTCCCCATGTAGACTTGCTCTACCTGTATCCTGTTGTACCGGTCTGAACTCTCCCTGTCATCTGACCAGTCTCATCTAGTAACTTCTCATTTCTCTACCAATCTCCTGAAAGTAATCTTCCCCTTTTTGCCTCCAAAGGACAAAGGGTGTGTATTCCTCATAATTGGAGCTTGTTGAAGATATCCTTATAGATCTTCCTGGCAGAAACTAGGAAGGGTTTCTAAGTACCTGTGGCTTGATATAAGGTATACTTCATAGCTTGTAGAGAGACAATTGGGCTCTCCATATCCTCAATTTCTTATAGTCAAGCTCATTGAGAAGTCTATCAGCATCGTATGTTGTTTTCTGCATCAGATCAAAAGTAAGTGCTATGAATAGCTGAAATCCAATGAGATCTTGGATTCTTTTTGTGTTTTCTTCTGATGCCTTTCTCAATGTGAGAGCTAAACTTGTCAACGCACGACTATACTCGATCGCAGAAGAGGTCTTTCCATAGAACTTTGATGTAGTCTCCTTGAGCTCTTTTGTTGTCCTTTTGGTTCTCTCTGTTACACCTTTTACAAAATCTTCAAAGTTTAAAGTTTTTGTAATTAACCTCCCAGCGTCTTGTACATGTTGCTTTAGTTCACCAATGTTGGTAGCCACAGTGGCTTTAAGATCTTCAACCTTGTCATGAAGAATAGTTATTCTTTTCTTTTCATAATGATCAATGGCAACTGTTTTTGGATTTGCAATATCTTCACCAATCGCTTGTGCCAGTATTTCCAGTTGATCAATTATGGGTTCCTCTTCATCTATGTCAACATCAGGTGCAAAATTGTACAAAATATTTTTCACGCTTGTGAGAACCATGTCCTGTTTTCTCTTTGTGAGCTGCTTCAGCTGTTTGGTTGACATTTTTCTTATGTCAACCACGGTGTCACCTGTTGGAGAAGTGTTAACTTTCCCTCTTTTGGATTCAGGGTCTGCTGCAAAAAATAGCTTTCTCTTTGATGAAGAAGCACTTGGTACATCTATCGGTTGCAAATGTTTGATGTCCTTTTCAGACTCTTCTTCAGCAAGCTTCTCCTCTTCCTCCATTTCCACTTGTTGAGGCTCTTCTTATTGTTGTACCTCTTTGGGTTGTTGTTCTTCTTCTGGTTGTTGTACCTGGTGGTACCCTAAATTTTGAGAGTTCAAATCCATTATCAATAAGTAAGTTTCTTCGTACTAAAAAAATCAAAGGAAGGAAGCTTTATGACACAAATAAATATAACTAACTAATCGAAGCCTTCAGAAAATGCTGGAATTTTGATCTGCTGAAAAGATGATGCCAACAGAGCCTCAAATTTCCTTTCTCCAGTGAAAATCTTAGCTTTCCACAAGGTGTTTTGGTTTTTCAATCAGACCCAAATCCGAAAGATAGGTAGTTATTAGTTAATTTGCTGATTAGTTTTTTCAAAAGAAGTTTTAAAATTTTAGCATAGAGTGGTGTCTCTTCACCCTAAAGGGGTGTGAAAACCATTCATCCACATATATATGTGGTGTAAAATGTAAAGGTAGAGAATAATCATCAACAATGTAAAAAACCTATTATTTTCTACTACACTTTCTGCAAGTGATCTATTGTACATAAGACTTTATGGAGCATTAATATAAATTAGTTATTTTCTCTAATTTGGAGTTATGGATTTAATCGTTCCTGATTGATAAGTCCTTTGTGATTTTATCTCCAGAAGATGAAGTTGCTTTAAAACTTTATGTTTGGAAATTATTCCCATTATTTTGCAATTTGATAATTAGAATTATTAGGATCTATTAATTCCATCTTATTGGGCTCATTAAGCTTGGGTTAAATTCAATAAGACTGATTGTAGCATAATAAAATAATCAAAGACATTAAAGAGGAGTTGTTGATAGGAGCGTTTAGGTGATGTTCTCTATCTCACTTAGTTGTACATAGGATTAAAAAGGAATTGTCTCTATTGCCCAATAGAAGAAAGGCACTGATCTATTATCCTTAAGTTGAAGTCTCTGTTCAAAAAAATTACAAGTAGAAAGGAGTCATCAATATTTATTTCAAACCAAATAATACATTCTTTCAAAAGCATTTCTATTACAGCATTTAAACAACATTCAATAATTTTGATACTCACAATTTGATTTGTCTCAAGTATCTGCTTGCCATCTTGAGACAGAACATAAGTTCTATTTATGTTACTATCTGCTATAAAAAGCCTTAAGCCAAGAAGCCTGGTTAAGGTGTAGGCCCACCAGCCTTGGTCCTGCAGAGCCAAAATTGCAGAAGTTCAAACCCCTATTGTGGTTGAACTTGTTTGTTGGCAAAAACATTTGGATTTCCCATCATTGGATTGGCAATTCCATAGTAAATCCAATCCTTCGTTTTTGGGCACCAACAAAATTGGCGACTCTACTGGGGAAAGTTGCTCACAAAATACATTATGAAGTTACCCAGAATTTCAGATTCCGCAAATCAAAATCAAAAAGTAGTTATATTAGTTTGTTTGGAAGCATACTCTGCTAGAAGCAAGAACCCAGAAGAAAGACATTCCTTGAATGAGAAGGCGACTCTATTCAATAAAGCATTTCAATCAGTGACTCTACTGAAGAAGAAGACCCAGAAGGAGATAAGTAATTTTTTCCTCTTTGAAAGAAGTGGCGACTCTATTTACAAAAACCTAATGTATAAAGAAACAAGTTACTACCAATTCAGATATTCAAAATGTATTAAAATAAACAACCATTTCAGAGAACCATTTATTCCAGATGGTATCAGACCATTGGATCTAAGGGGATTCCATTGTATTCCTTTTAAGTTGCTCCCTAAGTTTTCACAGCTTGTACCAAAGTTCCATGGAGAATGTGATGAGTCAGGAGTTGAACATTTGGATGCATTTTATGCATTTATAAAGAGCTATGAGATTTGTGCAGAAGATCAGGCAATGAAACTATTTGTCAGGACATTAAAAGATAATGCAAGAGAGGCATATGAATCATTACCTACACAAAGTATTTAATCTTGGAAAGAATTTGAACAATGGTTTCTATATGAATTCCATGATGCAAGCGATGAAGATAACATGTGTTATGAACAGTGTGAAGACCAAAGCTGCAGCATGGAGGAGGATCTTAGCATGTCTCCACTTGATGCCTTTTTCAATTTGGAAAAGTATGAAGGTGAATCTACGATACAATTGTTCATGAGGATGTGTGATGTTTATCAGGAGATACCTTCAGAGGTCAAACCTTCATCTCATGAAATATGCAATAAAACATATGAATTAGGGATTACTCATGATTCTCGGTCATATAGTTTTAGAAAATATATATATGATGAAATAAAGGCAGAAGATAATGAATACAACATGAAACATACAAGAGATGAGGCCCTGGATTCTGATGAAGAAGAAATTCTGAATCAGATGGAAGAAGATTCCGTCCAAGATGAAACGTGTGGAAATGGATATAAGATGTTATGAACAAGAAGAAAGCTATATGGAGGAAGAATCTTATAAATCCCCTTTGGATGAATTTCTCAATTTGGAAAGACAAGAGGGTGAGTCCACAGCCTGTTTGTTCATAAGGATGATGGGTTTCTATCTGGAGATACCTTCAGACATCGCACCTTCAAGTAGGGAATTTCTAAGAAGGCTTTATGATTTGGGGGTCTCTTTAGATGACCCTGATTTGAAGCTCCTTTTTCAAAAAGTAAAAGAATATAATGAATGCAACGTGAAACATACAAATGATGTTTCAAATCCAAACATAGAAGAAATTTTGAACCAAGTTGGAGAAGAAACCACCCATGATAAGACTTGTTTGACAACAAATATCAGTGAATGTGAAAATGAGGAAGAGGATTATCTCAATGTGGAAGAGATTTCAGCCTTGTTAGACATAGAATATCATAAACATATTGAGAGAAACGGTCCAATTTTTTTCTCAATCCACCATAGTAAACAAGTTAATGGATCAATACATATTCGGGGGGTACTAGATGAAGGAGATGATAATTCCCAGAAATCAAATTGTGGAGATGAAATAGAATTACATACGGTGTATGAACAGGAGGAAGCTTCAGGAGAAAATGTCAATGAAGATATTAGTCTTGTTGATGAAACACTTGATGATCCAAATGAAAACTCTCAGGAAAGCATGCTTGAATTCTTCATTTCTGAATCCTTTGTTTGAAGAAGATCCTTTATGAAATGGAATCCATCAACATCATAATGAAGATAGTAGTCCTAATTTTAAAGTTGATGAAACTCGTAAAGTGCATTCGGAGGGTGAGATATCTTTCAGTTCATCCTTTGAGCTGGAGGTACACCAAATATGTGAAGATGAGATGGAAGCAGCCAAGCATGATGGGGGAAATAGATTAAAGGATAGTCTTGAAGATTGCTCAAATATCACACCTGACCATAGCCCTGGTATATGTGAAGAAGTGTCTCCTAGACATGAACCATCTTTAAAACCATTATATGAACAAGTGTTGCACCATAGGCCTGAACAAAAGATTGGATTAGACAAACATAATCTGCATTCTAAATGTGGAGACAGAGAAAATATTGTACAGGAGGATAATGCATCTGATACAGCAAGGAACCAGATGTTAGGTATGAAATATTATGAAATTTGTTTCTTTTCAACTACTCTTGTTGATATGGAAAGGACCAATTCTGATTCTAAGCAAGTGATAAAGGGAAAGCATACCATGATCAAAAGGAATAAGTTGTTATGTGATCAGAATCAAGTGTTTGATAGAGGAAAGGATCAATGTTCAATTTTGGGGGGCCTGGGGCCACCCAATTCTACTTCGCATCAGATTAAGTAAGGATACTTGGTCTGCTTCTCCAGAGATATCTGAAATCTCGCTATGCTCACAAAGAACATATGTCCCTAGAAAGAGCCACTGGTGGTACCCTAAATTTTGAGAGTTCAAATCCATTATTAATAAACAAGTTTCTCCATACTAAAAAATATCGAAGGAAGGAAGCTTTATGACACAAATAAATAGAACTAACTAATCAAAGCCTTCAGAAAAAGCTGGAATTTCGATCTGCTGAAAAGATAACGCCGACAAAGCCTCAAGATGGTCCCATTTAAAAAATCTAAAAACAACCCAGTTTGGGAAATCAAATTTCCTTTCTCCAATAAAAATCTTAGCTTTCCACAAGGTGTTTTGGTTTTTCAATCAGACCCAAATCCGAAAGATAGGTAGTTATTAGTTAATTTGCTGATTAGTTTTTTCAAAATAAGTTTTTAAATTTTGGCATAGAGTGGTCTCTTCACCCTAAACGGGTGTGAAAACCATTCATCCACATATATATGTGGTGTAAAATGTAAAGGTAGAGAATAATCATCAACAATGTAAAAAACCTATTATTTTCTACTACACTTTCTGCAAGTGATCTATTGTACATAAGACTTTATGGAGCATTAATATAAATTAGTTATTTTCTCTAATTTGGAGTTATGGATTTGATCGTTCCTGAATGATCAGTCCTTTGTGATTTTATCTCCAAAAGATAAAGCTGCTTTAAAACTTTATGTTTGGAAATTATTCCCATTATTTTGCAATTTGATAATTAGAATTATTAGGATCTATTAATTCTATCTTATTGGGCTCATTAAGCTTGGGTTAAATTCAATAAGACTGATTATAGTATAACAAAATAATCGAAGACATTAAAGAGGAGCTGTTGATAGGAGCATTTAGGTGGTGTTCTCTGTCTCACTTAGTTGTACATAGGATTAAAAAGAAATTGTCTCTATAGTCCAATAGAAGAAAGGCACTGATCTATTATCCTTAAGTTGAAGTCTTTGTTCAAAAAAACTACAAGCAGAAAGGAGTCGTCAATATTTATTTCAAACCAAATAATACATTCTTTCAAAAGCATTTCTATTACAGCATTTAAACAACATTCAATAATTTTGATAATCACAATTTGATTTGTCTCAAGTATCCACTTGCCATCTTGAGATAGAACATAAGTTCTATTTATGTTACTATCTACTATAAAAAGCCTTAAGCCAAGAAGCCTGGTTAAGGTGTAGGCCCACCACTCTACTTCCAATAGAATCTTGACTGCATCTTCATCGAGATCTAGTTTAACTTTTTCCAAAACTTCCCTTAAGAATTTATTGTTCTTTGCTAAACCAGTTCTCCATTTAGTCATTAGCCTTTTTTTAGTTTAGCTGGGAAGCAGGGCCTATAGTCCTTAGGACCCCGGTTGAAATCTAGAAAGCTCTCAAACAGAGCAATTTCAATTTTATCTTTATTATCAGTGCCTAAAGCACTGAGCCATTTAGCAACATTGCTCACTTTTCCAAAGTCCAGAATTTCATCAACTATATCATCAACAGTTAGGGTTTGAGCTTTACCTTTATCAGTAGATGCAAGGATAGTTGGTGGAGTTAGATCACCACCTGTGTCTTCGGTGATGTCTACGATGACCGGTTCAGTTGTAGGCTTGGATTGAACCGGTGTCTCGACTCCCAGAATGCCCTTCCCTTTGTCAGTGTCCTTTCCCAGTTGCACCGAGGTCTTTTTGTTAATATATTTCAGATTTTACTAAGCACAGAATTAACTTAAGGAAAAGGAGAGATAGTACCCAGAATATAATACTTGATGTCTGTCTAAGAAGTCTTTAGATCTGATCCTCCAGATGTGATCCGAGTTGGAATTCTATGGTGACATAGACCAGCATTATGTGCCTTATGATCTGCTGATGACTGCTCCAAATCTGCTCTGTAAATGTCTTGAATCTGCACCTTATAAGATTAGTTTGCAATGCTAATTTATATGTCAGACTCTGTTGATAATGTACAGAATTCAGCCCTTGATGCACTTCTGTTAGGACAGAGAGCTGTGTACAGAATTCAGCCTTTGATGCACTTCTGTTAGGGCAGAGAGTTGTGTACAGAATTCAGCCTTTGATGCACTTCTGTTAGGGCAGAGAGTTTATTGTACTTTGCACAAGAAGAATTGCAGCTTCCTGATGAGTTCGCTGGCTTCCACACTTTCGCTAATGCCCTAGATATTTTTGCAAATGACCTGCTATGATTGATGAGTCTTGGAGGAGAGACACGTTATGTCTTCTGTATCCTTCTCCAAGAACCAGTCTCCTATATGTAGGAGCCACAAGGTTTTGCCAAGAGGGCTGACCTGATCTAAAGCATAAACCAAGCCGACTTTGGGCCCAAGATAAATAAATCTATAAACAATAGATATTAAATATATCTTATATTTAATATCATTATTTATATAATATCGATCTATCAGGGCAAGTATATTTGCCGACAAGGCCACAAACTTAACACTCCCTCTTGGACTTGGGGCGAAGATCAACTCAATGATCTCCCTCTATCAACCTTCAAAGACATAGCCAACATGGATACCATGCTCATATCTATGATATGAGGAACACATATGATCTCACTAAGCCATATAACTATATTGATATGAGAAACATCATCTCAAAGGATGCTCATCATCCAAATGTAAATCTCCTAGATCCTTTGGTCTCCTAGACCTAAGAATATCAGTCCATGATATTAAATATCCATATCAAATGTGAATTTCTTAAATCCACTAGTCTCCTTGACTATTTTAAATATCAAGTCCATGATATTCAAGGTATCATCAAGTCCATGATGTATACCTTCCAATTTGTGGATATCTAAATTCACGAGTCACCAAGACTCGAGAGATGTCAAATCCATGACATCATACCAACATCAAGTACATGATGTTTTACTATCTAGATGTGGATTTCTCAGATCCACGAGTCCCATGACTCAAGAATTTAGAATATCAACTCTATGATATTCATGGTATCATTAGGTCCATGATGTTACCAAATACTCAATTGTGGATCCCTGATCCATGAGTCTCCAAGACTCAAAGGATATCAACTGCATGATAACCAGAGCATTGGTCTCACAAATATCAAGTTCATGATATTCACCAAGTGCTCGGAGCAATGGTCTTTTGACATCAAATCCATGATATCTCACCAATTACTTGGAGTAATGGACTTTTGACATCAAATGATGTCTCACCGATTACTGGGAGTAATGGACTTTTGACATCAAATCCATGATGTCTCACCAATTACTGGGAGTAATGGACTTTTGACATCAAATGATGTCTCACCCATTACTAGATGTAATGGTCTTTTGACATCCAATGATGTCTCACCCATTACTAGGTGTAATGGTCTTTTGACATCAAATCCATGATGTCTCACCCATTACTAAGCAATGGATTCCTGATCCATGCGAATGTGGACCCCTGATCCACAAGTCTCCTGGACTCGAAGAATATCAAATGATATTCTTTAAATCATAAGAAAAACATAAGTATATCCAAATGAATAACCATATAAACAAAACCTCATCTCATGAATCTACATAAGTTAGATTAACAAATAAGATTCAAGGAAGTATGATTCATTCATTAAATTATGCTCCACAGCTATCCAACATAATTTATTCAGCACCTAAAGATAACTAACATCTAACCAGATGTAGTGTGAACACAACAAGATGCAATGAATGTTCTTAGATAACAATATTAACTCTAACATATGCCAATGTAAGAATGTTCCAACCAATAATGTATGTATCTAAACATAAGGAACACAGTAACTCGCATCCATCTAACAATCAATTATGATTTCCCATAACAGAGACAATAAATCAGAGAATATATACAAATCAATGTCAACATATTCCAATGCTAACATAAACCAAGAGATATATAAAGTTTCCTAATATGTTCACATATAAACAGCATAAACAAGGAAATGTGAAAGACATAGAATATGCCAATTAGAATATAATGTATGTTCACAAAAGTTATAAATGCTGTCATCAGAAATATGACAGAGCCACAGCATAAAGTATAAACAAGGATGCAGATGAAAGCAACCAGCAAAAGGAGTTTATAACTTAGATGATAAGTGAGCCCATTAAACTCCCTCTCAAATTGCAACTCCCTCTCAAAGTGCAAAGTGCTCTGATCCTGGTACATTTAACTCCACAAAGGATGCTTGAAGGTTGTTTCTTTCAGGACAATTTACAGCAATATGACCAAACTTCTCACATTTAAAACATTTGGTTTTAGAGAAGTCCTTCTTGAAAGGTTTCCTTTTCTTAAAATGTTTCTTTCCCCCTTTGGCCTTTGAACTTCCTTCATTTCCGTTCTCTTGATATTCCCTTTTCCTTTTGAAATTTCCTGCCTCCCCCTTAGAGTTTTGGGAGAAAAGTACTTGAATGTCTTCCTTGAAGATTGAGCCTCTTGATATTAATCTTGCTTCTTCTTGAAGACAATCGGTCTTTAGTCTATCAAGTTTAGGTATTTTGGAACGAGCACTAATTCCCTGAATGAATGCTTCCCAAGTGAGAGGCAATCCGTTGAGAGCTGTTACAGCAAGCTCTTTATTATCATAATTGAACCCAATTGATGATAGTTGATTCCTTAAATCATTGAGCCTCATGAAGTATGAAGTGATGGACTCCCCTTGATTCATTTTTATTCGAAAGAGGGAGTTTTTGAGGGCTAGGACCCTATTTGTATTGTTTATTTGAAACATTCCAAATAATGAGGTGAACATCTCATATGCGTTTTCTAGATTTGCAATGGTTGGCACAAGATGATCTTTAACACTATCAACAATTATCCTCATTGCTTTATTGTTGTTTTTGTTCCATTCCTTCTTTTCATCATCATCCATGTTTTCTTTAAGAGGGCATTCAATGACTGAATTAATTTCTAATTCTCTTAGAATGATTAATAACCTCATTTTCCAAGATGTGAAGTTAACATCTCCCTCTCGCCTATCTTCAAGTCTAATTCCAGAAGACATGATTACTAGCTTAGTTGAAAGTATTTAGCTTGAATTCCTAAGTCTAAAATAGATCTTTTCTCTACCGTAGCTCTGATACCATGTTAATATATTTCAGATTTTACTAAGCACAGAATTAACTTAAGGCAAAGGAGAGATAGTACCCGGAATATAATACTTGATGTCTGTCTAAGAAGTCTTTAGATCTGATCCTCCAAATGTGATCCGAGTTGGAATTCTATGGTGACATAGACCAGCATTATGTGCCTTATGATCTGCTGATGACTGCTCCAAATCTGCTCTGTAAATGTCTTGAATCTGCACCTTATAAGATTAGGTTGCAATGCTAATTTATATGTCAGACTCTTTGATAATGTACAGAATTCAGCCCTTGATGCACTTCTGTTAGGGCAGAGAGCTGTGTACAGAATTCAGCCTTTGATGCATTTCTGTTAGGGCAGAGAGTTGTGTACAGAATTCAGCCTTTGATGCACTTCTGTTAGGGCAGAGAGTTTATTGTACTTTGCACAAGAAGAATTGCAGCTTCTTGATGAGTTCGCTGGCTTCCACACTTTCGCTAATGCCCTAGATATTTTTGCAAATGACCTGCTATGATTGATGAGTCTTGGAGGAGAGACACGTTATGTCTTTTGTATCCTTCTCCAAGAACCAACCTCCTATATGTAGGAGCCACAAGGTTTTGCCAAGAGGGCCGACCTGATCTAAAGCATAAACCAGGCCGACTTTGGGCCCAAGATAAATAAATCTATAAACAATAGATATTAAATATATCTTATATTTAATATCATTATTTATATAATATCGATCTATCAGGGCAAGTATATTTGCCGACAAGGCCACAAACTTAACACTTTTGACATTCAGCTTCAGCTTGATGTTGCTACTTAAGAACGGTTGTCCAGATAGCAACCCCTTCATCATGAACTACATCAACTTCTCCTATCAGGACTTGACCAATCCTCTTCCTGATGTTAAAGCTCTATGAGTCGTTTGACCAATCATATGACTGTCGTATTTCGACTTGGTGAGTCGAGTGACTTCTACGTTAGCAATTTTCCTCAAGGTAAGAGCTTCCCCTATGGCATTGAACCCGGTTACTCTATGCAAATCTTCCTTGGTTATTAGAGTAACGGCGCCTTTAGCTAGCCACATTCCTGGATCGTGTACTCTGCTAAGTACCAACCAAATCCAATCGGGTCAAAACACAGTTGGATATTTGACCCCATTTATCAATCCGGCTGCTTCCAATTTCGCGTACTTCACTTACAACTTTCCATCTTCACAGAGCCCTAGGTATTCGCTCTGGGTGAACGTTTCACCCAATTCCTCTTGTTTGTTGTGGATGAACGCAGTTGCATCCTCAGTCAACAACACTCTGTCGAGAATGGATGATAGGGCACCAGCCATATCATTCGCTCTACTTTGCACTGCCATGATATCATACACAAGTTTGTCATGTTGATTGACGTCGATTAGGCTCACAATAGAAGATGATGATGCCATTTCTCTTGACCAGAAACACGCAGAAAGTTCTTGACAAATTCACGGAATTTGCAAAGCAAAGATTGCAAATCACAACAAGAAAGATTACTCAAGCTTATAAAACAATAATCACAAAATGCAATGTAAAGTGAAATGAGTGATCGACTTTCCCTTTTATACACTTAGGTTGTAACGGTAATTAGCAAACGGTAATTTTTGTTAACAGTTACTATATCAATTACCCTTACCTAACCTTACCTTTATCAACCAATTCACTGACTCTTTACTTGTTTACGACACTAACCTCAGTTGAGACATCAACCGTGATACGTCAGCTTCTCTATTTGACTGGTTCAGGTGTTAGACCGGTGTAACCTTCCTAGTTTCTATCGTTGAATATATCTCACCAGTTACTCCAAGGACAGTAGCGTTGCTACCTGTTCCCCCTTAAGCCCTTTTTGCTCAATTTGCTAAAGAGATATCACCATCAATGGATCGTGACTTTATCTCTAATTTCTCTTCTTCAGAACTCTTTGTCCCCTTTTTGGACCAAGTCTTCTTAACTTCCTTGTTGGTCTCTTCAATGGTGTTTCCCTTTTGATTGGGAATCATATTCTTCTTGACATGTTTAGCTGGGCCTTTCCTTTGTTCATTGACCGGTTCCTGCAGTCTTTAGCTGGGCCTTTCCTTTGTTCATTGACCGGTTCCTGCAGTCTTTAGCCAGATGCCCAATCTTGTTACAGTTGTAACAAGTCATACCGGTTGCTCTCCATGGATTGACCCTTCCTTCTTTGTCCATGGGTGAGTGACATTCAGTGTTCCTATGCCCTGATGATCCACAAGTAGCACAAATAGATGTGCCCCGGTTAGCATTCCTATTATGGAATACCGGTCTCAGTGGAGATTTGAATGCCATAGTTGTAGACCTACATTCTTCAGCCATGTGTCCGGATTTATTGCATGCATAGCAATAACCTTTAGAACTTCCCCTGCTTCCACTAGACACACTATTAGAACGTGACCTGCATTCAAAGATCCTGTGACCATACTTATAACAGTTGTTGCAATAACTATTAGTGGTGAACGGTTTCACCGATGCATTCCTGCAATCATTTGATTTATGACCCGGTTTGCCACAATGTTTGCAAGAGGGTTTGAAGACCTTTTTACCTTTGTCTCCGGTGGGTTTATCCTTCTTGCTTTCCTTGACTCCGGAGGACTCATCGATTTCCTTGTTGCTTTGACCGATGTACCCAAGTCCTATCGGATCCTTGTGCTTTCTTTGAGCTTTCAGTTGCTCATCAAGCTTCTCAGAACTGTCATTATACTTTCTAAGTTTTCTCATTCCTCTCCTCAAGAGTTTTCATTTGTTCTTTCAATTTTTCAACTTCAGCAACCATTTCTTTGCATGCCTCATCTTTATCATGCAAGTGTTCATGCATGATTGCATTCTCCTTATTTATGCCCAGCATGTCTACATGCAATTGCAATATGAGAGCATCACTCTCTCTTAATGCATCTTCAACCAGGTTTCTTGCTCTCTCAATAGGTCAGTTTCTTGCTCTCTCAACATTCAATTATGCTTCCTTGGCACTATTCTTCTCATCCTCGGCTTTTCTGCTTGCTTCAATGAGTTTGGTCATCCTCAAAGCATGACCTTCCTGTTCTCTTTTCAAAGTGGAGATTTGATCAGTCAGATTCAAATTTTTCTCCATGAGATCAAAGACTGCTTCTTCTGCTTCATCGGAACCACTCTGTCCCAAAAGTTCTTCAATTGTTTCTTGACTTTCACTCAGTTGTAAAGCCAGCTCTTTTCTCTTGGCAAGAGATCGTCTTAGTCTATTTTCAAGAAAAGCAATAGTTTCATTTGCTTCTTTCAGTTGCTTCTGATACCTATAACCCTCCATGATCTTTTTCTCAAGCGGTTAAGCTATCTATTCCTAAGAACTAGGCTCTGATACCAATTGTTAATCCTAACCAGTTACTAAGAGGGAGGGTGAATCAGTAAATTCAATTTCTTGTATTCTTTTCTTTGTTTAATATTCCTATTAATACTGAAAATAAAAGAATGCTTTGACAATCATAAATAGAAATCAAATGCACAGGTCAACACAAGATTTATACATGGAAACCCTCGGTTAGAAGGAAAAAACCATGGTGGGACAAAACCCACTAAACTCCACTACTGCAGTAATAAAGTTGCCTTGTTAAAGGCTTACAAAGCACTGGTTAGAGTGCTACCCGGTTAAGGGATTTAGAAAGAGATCGGTTAAGATCTTGACCCTGTAAGATCTTGACCCTGTGAGGAGTCACCTTATCAAAGGACTTAAAACATCAGCAAAGATGTTACCCAATGAAGGGATTTATACAATAGAACCTGTTAGGGTTCACCTTGATTAAGAGATTTAAATGTGCTTCACACAAGAAAAGAAATGATCTTATTTTGACATTGTATTTGTCGATTCAGATCATACTTGTTCACTCCTTCCTCTGCTTGGTTGTTGAATCTTTCTCTCTTTTCACTCTTTGTGACTGTATCCCTTCTCAGAAGACTTTGCTCGCTCTTCGCTCTGGATTTTCAACAACTCTTCTTCTCATGCATGATGACCTGTATTTATAAGAAATTATCTTATTAAAATTACACCAAACGGCGCTGCCAAGCTGTAACTCTCCCAAAAATCTTGCATGCAGAACTCTTGATTAAAAAGCTTGCAAACAGATCTTTTGTTTACCTCGAAACGCTCGCAGAAAATAAAGCTAACTCCAGTTCAACTGAAAAACGCTCTGTATAATCCGGATCGAATTATAAAGCACTAATCGGTAAATTTGCAATGGAGTGCAAACCGGTGTGCAACCTATTAGTCATCTGCATCCTATGGTGTCTAGCTAGACCGGTTGGACAAGACCGGACCGGTATAAACGTGACCGGTTAAGGTACACTGTTTACTTAGTAACTATACCAGTTCACTATTGTTGTTCTATCATGAGTATCGGTGTATTTGATGTTTGCCAATGATGACAACTAAGCTTTATGCCAACAATCTCTAGTTTGGAGGAGAAAAGGGAAGGAAACTTCAGGCTTGACACTTCAGCGGAGCTTTTGAGGAATAATATTGAGCTCCTAAGGGTTGTAGATGTCAAACACACTAATGGGATGTTTACTTGGAATAATAGAAGATGTGGAGCTGAGACTATAGCTGAGAGGGTCGACAGATTCCTTCTCTCTTGCTTCTAGTTGGAAGATAGTTGGACTACTAGCTCAGAGATTTTAGACTGGAAAGGTTTTGACCACTGGTTGATCAAGTTGTCTGCTGCCAAGTTTCATGTGGTGAAGACCCCTTCTTTTAAGTTTCAACTTATGTGGCTCCAACTCTGAGCACCATCTCTCCATGATCTTATGCCTATCTGGTGGAGCGAGGAAAGGCCTACTTACAAAACTGCTACGTACTTGTTTGTCAAGCAACTGCAACACATAAATTATAGGTTTAAAAGGTGGAACAAGATGCATTTTGGCAACATATTTCGGCTTTAAAAAGGGCTCAGGAGCAGGTTGATGTTATTACTCGACAAATCAGGGATCATGGCTTATTTGCTGCCCTATTAAGAGAGGAAGTTATTGCGGTCAAAGAATTGGAGGAATGGGAGCTCCAAGGGGAGATTTATTGGAAACAAAAGGCCCGAATAGGTAGGCTACAGGAAGGGGACAAAAATACAAAGTTTTTTCACAGTAATGTAAAGGATAGAAGACAAGGAAGTCCTATTACTTCTCTTCTTTCCTCTAAGGGGACTCTTCTTTTTTCCCAGAGGGAGATTTCTCAAGAAGACATTAATTTTTTTGATAACTTGTTTGCAGAGGACTCTGCGCCTGCCAGTGTGGAGGAAGGGTTGGTACTTGATTGCATTCCTTCCATAGTTACTAATGAAATGAATGAAGACCTTATGAAGCCCATATTATTATTTGAGGTTGAAACAGTGGTGTTTGGAATGAAGAAGGGTAAAGCTTCGGGGCTAGATGGATCCCCTATTGAATTCTCCCAAAAAAATTGGGAAATTATTAAGATGGATCTTTTGGAAGCAAGAATCCTTCAGGAACAAACAAATGCTCAAGGCCATAAATGCTACATTTCTTGCTCTTATCCCAAAGAAGGAAGGAGCTAATTCCTTTTACTCCTTTGGACCTATGCATTGTGTAATGTGCTTTATAAAATAATCACAAAGCTGATTGCAGAAAGGATCAAGCCATGGTTAGACAAATTAATCTCTGCTGAACAAGGTGGTTTTGTGGCAACGACAAATTTTGGATGGGATCATTGTTGCAGCTGAGGTTGTGCATTCTATGGCAGCCTCTAAGGAGAAGGATATGTTTATAAAATTGGATATGGCCAAAGCTTATGATAGGGTCAAATGGAGCTTCTTGCACAAAGTTCTTATTGCATTTGGCTTTAGTATTGAGAAGATCACTTGGGTAATGAGTTGTATTACTTCCTCTTCATTTGCGGTTCTTATTAATGGTGTGTCACCAAGCTTTTTGGTGCTTCAAGAGACCTTCGACAAGGGGATCCCCTCTCCCCATACTTGTTTATTTTAATGGTTGAAGGATTAGGAAGATTTATCAAATCCAGAGTTAGGAAAGGCTTGATTCAAGGTTGGAAATGGGGATATGGACTTCCTCCTCCTCATTTGCAATTTGTAGATGATACTGCTTTAATGGGGATGGCAAAAATTAATGAGGCTGCCAACTTTAGAAGAGCCCTAGATATTTATATGAGAGCTTTTGGACAGAAGATCAATGAAAGGAAATCTTTTATCTACTTTTTTAATACCCCTGCTCTATACAAGCCAGGATTGCTAATATTTTGAGATTTCAAATTGGGGTTCTTCCTTTTGTTTATCTCAGAATTCCTATCTCTTCTCGTAGGCTACTAGGGGGTTCTAGCAAGATATTTTGGATAAACATCGTCAAAAGATTAGTCATTAGCCTAATAGATGGCTCTCAACTGCGAGCAGAGTGACTCTCCTAAAGTCTATGATCTAGGCTCTCCCCATTTACAGATGTCTTGTTCAGTCGGCTCCTACCAACTTCATTAAGGACTTTGATGCTCTCTCTAGACAATTCTTATGGACAGGTAATTTACTCTCTTCAAAGTGAAGTCTAGTTAAATGGGATTTTGTTTGTAGATCAAAACATGAGGGTAGTTTGGGTTTGCATCAAGCAAGCATGAATGGTCATGCTCTTGCGGCTAAACTGTTTTGGAGACAGTGTATCAACCAGGATCAAGATTGGGCCAAAATCCTTAATGTTAAATATTTAGGAGGAGTGGATGGAAAGGATGTTCCCAAGTATAAGTTGACGGGTAATGGCTCTATGATCGGGAATACTCTAAAAAGAGGGGTCGGGCTAGTTAAACAAGGCCTTTTCTGGATCTGTAATAAGGGAGCTGAGACTTTGTTTTGGAGGGACTCCTGGGATGGGTATCCCCCTATCCTTACCCAATTCCCCCACCTTCAAGATCTTGGTACAATTTTTCATGATGCTAGCTAGAGTCAGGTTGAGGACTTCAAAGTGTATTTTAGACTAGGACAAGGGGAGGTGGCCAGATGGAAAGATCCACATGAGTGGCCTCATGGAGGTATTGTGAATGATAGAGAGGATCTTGCCAGAATTTTAAATGGTAGAATGTGCAACTCTTTAAAAGGAGCGAATATTCTTGCTTGGGGGCATCACCCAAAGGGTAAGTTTACAGTGGCTTCAAGATGCCATGAGCTAGATGGATTGGCTTTTGGTGAGGTGTACGTGCCTCGGTGGAAATAGGTTTGGAACAGGCTTGCTTGGCCCAAATGTAACTTTTTCATGTGGTTGGTAGCTCAAAACAAATGTCTCACTTGGGAGAATCTTAGGAGGAGAGGTTTTTAGGGGCCTTCTATCTGTGTCCACTATAATAAAAATGAAGAAACCAGCTCTCACCTTTTTTTCAATGTTCTTACACTAGGGAAATATGGTATTGGTGGTGGGGAGCTTGGACGCAGGCATGTGTTCGTGCTGATTCTTTGATTGATTTTTGGAATAGTCTTGGTCGTCCTCCTACTAAGACTTCTTTCCTCCAAGTGGCATGGGAAATTGGTCCTTGTTTTATCATTTGGCAAGTGTGGTTAGAAATAAATCGTAGGATTTTCCATGATAAGAGGAAGTGGGCTAATCAAGTTTGGTTGATAGTCACTAGTATGATTCAAGAAACTTTGATGGCTAAATGTGATCTCTCCATAGACATTGATCTTGGAGATGTGCAAGTTGCTTGCAATTTGAAGATTCTGAGTGAAAATCCTAGAGATGGCCTCCATAAAAGACAGGAAGTTAAGGGAAGACACGTTAAAAAGAAGGTCCAGCGTGATGGTAAGTGGTCCCACCCTCCTTTGGAGAGCTTGAAGGTTAATGCAGATGGATCATCTAGAGGGAATCTTGGACATGCTAGAGTTGGAGGAGTTGGTAGGGATAGCCATGGTGACATTTTTTTTTCTCTGTGTATAAGGGCCTCCATACTAATAACTACATGGAGGCTGTAACTATGCTTCTGGCCCTTGAGAGAGGTTGTGCCCTTGGCTAGCGGAGGATTATTTACAAGTCTGATTCCTAAGTTGTGATTGGTATGCTTAACCAATGGAGGATGGATGATGTTGAGTGGCATTTAGCAGTGGTGGGTAGGCAGATCCTTAGTTTGAGTGACTCTTTGGAGTCAGTTTCTTTTTTCTATGTCCCCCGGGAGTGGAATAGGGCTGCAGATTGTTTGGCTAAGTGGGCTTCTGAGAGACTGGATGGCTGGAATGTGGGTGATTGGAGCTGCCCCCAGATTATGCTCAGGCTTTCAAACAGATTGTTAAGGAAGACAGGATGAACTAGCTGGGGCCTTTTGGTCCTTCTTTCTTCTAGGCTTAGTGCCCTCTTGCTTTGTACTGTTATTTCTGTTTCAAAAAAAATTTAACCCTCTTCTTTCCAAAAAAAATACCATATAAAATTCAGAGAACAATAATAATCATATATTTTGTTATATCACACACAAATAGTCCATTACATATAAAGGATTTTCTTTTCCTATATTCTAGGAAACCTCACATAACAACTCTCTTTTCATAGAGGAGTTGGTCTCGCAAAATATAAAACTATGTATTATCTAACAAACCAAGTGACTAATAATAAGTTTTTTCTCAACTTAATATTACAACACTTATTTATAATACTAATTTAAATACCCACATAAACACTAATTTCTAACACAAATATCAACATGTGAGCATAGTCATTACTAGACAAAACCTTCTAATAATTATGCTATTTCTTTGACTTGTCATTATTATTGCACCACAGATGTTAGTGCTGTTCTTGATTTGCTGTCATTTCTACTTACAATGGATATTGCTGTCACTAGGAATTTTCATTGTTACATATCAGTTGTCGATAACATCTTTCAGAGAGATTGTTGTGATCATTATTGTCTTTTTAAATAATGATCCTTATGTGATTAGTAATCTTCTCATGATCACTGATCAGAAACAGTCTGTCATTAGTGTGATCTGTACCACTCTTGATTATTACAGTATTCGATAGCATCGATGTTAGTAATCCAATAAATTAATGTGTGTCACTACTGCTGTCATCACATTATAGGAAATGCTGCTGATCATTATGATCAATATAAACCATTGTTGTTAAGACAGCACATTGCAGTCCTGAAATGCCAGGAATGTTGTTTTGCCACTGCTGTAAACTTACGAGTTATTTGAAGAGATTAGGGAGACTGCTGCTGTCAATTTTAACATTGTAGTTACCATATTGTGTATAGATATAGTCTCTTACACTCAATAGTTAAGAAAAATGGTAAGCTTAACAGATCTTATTTACCTTAGTTGTGTTTTATTACATGAAAGGTTCATTGTCATTCTGGCAGAGTTTTTATTAACATTGATAAAGATTTGTATTAGCTGTAATCAGTGATCCCAAAATTAAAGAGAAAAGTCCTTATTTCAAATTAATTACGTATATTTGTTTACTTTCATTCTCTCACTCTCTATGCTATTAGGATGGCTTTGATGTAAAAACACATTGATTATCTCTCTTGTTTATTTGAATTTTTAACCGTTTTAGGGGTTACTGATGTTCCTGGTTTCTTTCCCAATAACATCCCAAGAAATTTAAAATATCTCTCTTTTGTCTTGCTGAGAAATTCCTGAGAAAGATATATGGTTAACAAACGTTAAAAATACAATCTATGGACTGAAATATATCATTCTGTGAGACACCAGTTTGAATGGGTTTAGGCTAGCTTTGATATTGACTTTTGACCCACAAAACAATCAATAACAAAACAAAGAAGCAAGGGGCAATCAATGAACAAAAACATTGAATTCTACTTACTAAAAAACATAATATATTATTCAACTATCATAGTCCAAGTTGTATGGGTCTGGACTAGCCTGGGTAGCTTTAATATTGCTTCTGCCACATAAAGCTCCATCAGAACGAGAGAACCAAACTATCCAACTAATGAACAAAAACATTGAAAGTATATGTAATAAATATCAAATTTTAGTTTATGAATAGGTCTCGGGCTTGTCTGTAATTAAAAGAAGAGACTTCCAGTTCATAAGGCTTTGGACTAGTTTTGATATTCGCCCTGCCACATAAAACTAGATCACAAAAGGACACAAGGGAACCAAGTACGAACAAAAAAATATCGGAGTACCAACCGTATATGAAAAAAAAAGATTAAGGGTCTAAGCTAGGTGTTTTGTATCAGTGAAGCAATTTTATTAGTTTCATGATTGTGGAGAGCTTGTGTATAATAAAATTATTGATCGAAAGATAATTTTACAATTAGTATCAGGGACCTTCAAGTATAGTAATATAATCATCAATGATTTCAAGACAGTGGATGGTGTTTAGAAAAACAGCTTTTAGGAAATCCATGTCGAGAGTGAAGAAATTTGATCAGTCGAATCTCATTTAAAACCCATCATCAGGATTAAATTATAAATGACAGAATGCATTGAAGTCCTTATAAAATACATCTTCCAGATAAATTAACTATATTTTAACAACTGCCGATAAAGACGTTGGCATACATTCTGGCATTTTCCAGAGAAACTCAAATCCAAAGCTTGCTGGTGAAATTGGGGACCGAGACTACAGACCAGCTTCTAAATACATGTGTTCCAGCCCAGTTTTGGAAATAAATAAAAAAGAAACAATTACCAATGATCAAATTAAAAATAATACCTGATATTCCCATTCGGCAGCGATAGCATAAGCCAAGCCCAATGTGGGCAACTTGAGAGGCCTCTTAGAGGGCGTTCTAAGTGTCCGATAATCCAGCATTACATTCCATCCAATTCCATCTTCTGCTTCCCTTATTGTGGCTTTTTTGTAAAACCTCTTGCCTATGATGGATCCACTAGCTGAAGTGACGGGCACGGTAGCAAATGATTCGCCAAGTGCAGCGGGTGGGGTATATATAATGTCCGGATTATTGTTCTTCTCTTCTCTCGATTCTTCTGCTGCTGATGTTCTGTAATTACAATATTTTAGAAGCCATTGAAATTTTGATGATAAGGGATACGCGAGTACATATGAGATGTTTTGTGGAGTCGTCTGCATCCTTCTCATTAATACTTTTGCATACGTAGCAGCCATTTTTGGTACTTTCAAAGGCAAAATGAATCACGCAGAAAACCCCACGCAGGATTTTGTTGATCATCAATCTGTTTTTGATTGTAGTTGAATGAAATGAAAGAATGTTGTCTTGAAATTAGAAATAGGTTCCTGTTTATTAGAAGCAAAACTTATAAATTGAGATGTTGTAATGAAGTAATGAAGAGATTAAAAATATGAATGAAATGAAAGAATGTTGTCTTGAAATTAGAAATAGGTTTCTCTTTATTAGAACCAAAATTTATAAATTGAGATGTTGTAATGAAGTATGGAATTGTTAATTCAAATATGCTCGAGAATTTTTATGATTTTATGTCTAATAATATAAAAGGATAATATTTGTAAAGATTGGTCATGGTCGTGTTCACATGTATTTGTTAAAATTTCAAAGTGGGTGTTCTTAACGAGTTCAAGAACGAGGTGTTTAATGGTTTTTAATTTTTTCAATTAAAAAAATTTAAATAAAAAAATCTATTAAAGAACAAGTTAAAGCAATAAACTTTCAAACCAATTTTCTATTATGTTTTAAAATTTTGTAATTATAAATGTGTTGTTTCTATTTTAAAGTAAAAGGTTCATTTTAATTATATGGCTATATTTTTTAATTCAATGGAACTTCCTACACAGTAAAAATAGAAGCCCAAGTAAAGTCCACACATTATTCCAAGAATAGGGACATGTTGTGTGCTACCCAACACACACTCTACTAGCCCCAATGAACATCTGCATGCTTCATCAAGCTAGGGCATAGTGCAATACTTATGTCACATACATCGAACAGGTTGTGAACGAGTCATGCTAAACATAATGCCCACCTTAACTTTCCTCCTTCTTCATCTTCAACTTTGAAACTTGAATAGATTTGTATTCATGTATGGCCTTACTTATCTTCCAAATTGCAATCCATGAAACATTATTGAAGTAGATTGCAATACAAAACAAGTTGTCACTATATACATAATTTCTAAGAACAAACCTCAAAAATATACCACAAATACCGCTGATCTTTGTTGATAACTAAAACATGATTAAGATGATACTAGTGACACACTACAAAAGATATATCTAGCAAAGCTTGACTCTATTCATCTAGATCATAAATGTTCAAATATGAGATGACAAGTATTACAATTATAGTATCTTCTAGACACTTGAAATCAAGTGGAACATAATGATAATTTGCATACAATTTCATATACCCTTGACAAACTCATTTGACATCAATGACAATATGGTGTTCAACACCTCTAAAACATCTTACTCATAATTAGCCTCCTTATACCTACAAACATCCAAGACTGGCATGAGGTAAGAGACCAATGAACACTTGAAACACACTATATAGAAACTAACGCATCCTTATCATATACATCTGCATCCTTCTTATTCGCCATATCATACTTCTTTATCACAAAATCATCTTCTCCTTGTCCTCTCCCATATTTTTCCTCCTTATCAACCATGTTTTGCATCGCATCCCTCTTTTTGTGGTATTTCCCTTCTCATCATCACACCCAAAGTCTCGCATTAGTCATGCTTCTACTACAACCATTGGTGATCCATCTCCTCATGCTACTCTTTGATCTATACATGTTGATAATATTCTAGTTCCATTCCCTGAGGCCCTTGATATTCAATATCATAATTCATCAATTCCTTCCCATGACCCACCATCAACTCATTCTCGAGTTTCTTCTCTTCTATATTCACTACATATTATTACACCACCATCCTATACTATACTTTATACCATTTATAAAATCACACCTTTTACCTTCACATTTACACCACCATCCAAAGTGAATAAATTTTTTAATGTTTTATTTTTAATGATGACCTCATGGCTGATGATCCTCCATCTAGTGGAGCTTATGTAATGTCCCTATTTTTCAAACTATTGGGATTAGCTTGGTTTGGTGACCCTCACAATCTAATCAAGTGATCAGAGGGGGTCAGTTGGCGGAGCCAGTGTTGGGATTCCATTTTGGAGGTTCAAATTACCAGGTCTGCTCTTCGTTCTGTTCAATTTGGTCAACTTACTATTTTTAGTAAGTGGTATTTTGGGTATGGCCAGGATTAGCAAGGTGTCTGCACAGAGTGTCAAATGTTTCAGGATTGAGTTTCAGGGAATCTCCAATTTGAGAGACTTACTATTTTTAGTAAGTCTATTTTTAACAGTTGGCTATTTTTGACAGTTGGCTATTTCTGGCAGGGCAGTTGGAGTTTGAGGGTCTGATGTCAGAAATGAGTTGTTGCAGTCAGTGGGGTTCAATGGCTTTAATTTTAAAGTTATCGTTATTAAATTAAATTATTTTAATTTAATAACTTTATTACTTTATAACTTTAATGTTATAAAATGAAGTTGTGATTAAAAAGCCTTTTAAGTGAACAAAGTGAAGTTGAAGCTTTTTCCAAAAAAGCTATATATTCAATTCTAAAAAGCACTTTCATTTATCCATTGTTCATTTTGATAAAAATTATGAAGTATTTTGTTGAGAGCTTTCAACAAGTGTTTGAGGACTGATTCCTCTCTGTTGCACTTTGAATCATTCTTGTGGTGGTGAATTATGCATTGTTTTTGTGGGAGAATTATCTGATAAATTCATGGCTACAAATTGGTGCTGAAGTATACCAATTTTATGCAAGAGCATTTCTGAAATTATTTACTTGTACAATTGGGAATCAATTTTTCTTCTGGATTACTAGTTGTGTGCAAGGAGGTTGTTGTCTCTCCTTAGAGGCTACAAACTGTCCATACAAGTTGCCTCCAATAATTTATTAAGGCTATGAATGTTTCTTAGAAGGTGGCGTGTTGTATTTAGAAGCCATGTTTTTATTTGGGTGTTGTGTAAGGGCTCTAAGAAGTCACGTGACTTCTTCTAGAGGCTGTGTGGAGTCTATATTCAAGTCGTGACTCTTTCCTTTGTGGTTGCGTGTGTTTTTGTGGGTTGTGTGATTCCTTTAAGGGGTTGCATGTGAATTCAAGGTGATGCACTTGCCTTTGGTGACTTGTGTAATTCATCTAGTGGCTGCGTGACAACCTAGCATGTTATATAATTCAATTAAAGGTGCATAACTTGCATTTATATTTGTTGATAGGTGTAATATTTTTTTTAAAGAATTTATAAGTTTGAATGTTACAAGTGAAGTAATGAAATTAGAATTTATTGTTATTTAAATCATTGGATCCTGGAGAAGTTTTTTTTTTAAAAAATCCTACATTGCCAAATTCAAAAAAAAGTGTCAATAAATTTTAGAATTTTATAATATTTATAGCAAGGAGCCAGGCTAGCTCTTTACAGCTTAGATATATTATTTTTACCTTCTATATCTTTTCTTTATTTTATAGTGATATCCTATCTATTTTTTCTTTATATCCTCTCTGAAGTAATGAGCTATTATGTCATTCACTATTCTTCCATCGTATACTATACATGAATGTTTAAATTTTATTAGTGAAGACACAACCATCATCGTACCTAGGTCCATGTTTAAACCCCTATGCATCAATGCTAACTTCACAATAGACTACTTCATAAGAAAACCAAGAGAAACACCTCAACAATGTAGATTATAATTGTACAAAGAATATGAAGAATTCATGCTATAAAAACATAATTATTATCAAGGTAACTCCAAAATGTAACACTTCATATACCTAACTTAATACATATTATTGCATCATCTAGTTAGTATCTCATTGGCACTCTCTAACATCTGCCACGACTTGAATCTTATCTTCATTCTAAGTATTATTTATCTCAAAACTCTAACTAAGTATTATTTTTCTCAAAACTATAACTTGTATCTCCCACCCCATCAACATAGTCAACATGGTCCTCCCTAATCTTCATATAAAGTATTACAATGATCAATAATTACAATGCATATTCTCTTGCATCTTTAAATAAAAATACATCAACATTATTTACCTCTTTAATTATATCATCTTTGGCATTCCCTCCTTCAACACTACATCCTATTTTATACACCCAACTAGTTGGTTTTCCTCATCACCGTCAACCCCCAATCATGGTTCCACCAATACATATGACTTATAATTAGCCTCATTTTACCTACTAAAGTCTAGGATCATCATGAGGTAAAACACTAATGAACACTCAATCTACTATGTATAATCTAAAACATACTCATCATCCACACTCATCCTTTCTCATAAAATTCAGCATTATCATTATCCTCTCCCCTACTATCTTTTCTAATGAACCACTTTCTCCTTCTCCATCCCATCCTTCTTTTTCATGGAAATTTCCTTTTGCATCAACACATCCCAAGACTGTCATTTATTATCCTTTTTCTATTACCCTTAGTGATACTCCTCCTCCTAATGTCTTTTCTCCTTAATCCATGCATGTCGATGATACTATATTTAGATTGCTTTAGCCCCTTGATATTTAGTATTATCTTTCATTATTTCCTTCCCACGAACCATTGTAACTCATTCTCCATTTGTTTCTCATTCATCTGCACTACATGTTGTCCCACCATCATCATACACTATGTTTTCTATCATTTATAAACTCACACCTCACCTTCACATTTACACCACCATGAAAAATGAATGATTTTTACAATGTTTCTCTTTTTTATGATGACATCATGCTCAATAATCCTCCATTCAATGGATCTAAGATACCTTGTGTTTATGTTTTCTTGGTTGTTCCAATTTTGTACTAATATCCTCTCTATTTGTTCCTACTATACCCTATTAGGTATTGAGCTACTATATCATTCATCATTGAGGAAACATGTGATATTGTGTTTCACTATATCCCAATGTGAGATGAGTTATTCTACCATAAAATATTAGAAATACATTTTTTTTATTAGTAAAAGGTTGAAGCCAAGAATTTATTAATTTATAAAGAAGTGTTACAAAAACCCCACTCAGTGCAAGCACTGGTAGGAAAGAGTGGGGCTGAGAAAACCTTCAGCCTTGCCTGGGACTGTAGTCCAGATTCTGATACATGATTTTTAGGAGGGCATTCCCTCCTTTTACATATTTGAAATAAGTAAAACACAAATTCGAGTAGTTTGTTCCTTCTAGACCTTGAGTGAAGTGACTCGCATTATATTGTTCTTTTGCAATGATTAGAGATGAGAGTCTATTTTGGTATACATAATTATATCCTTACTAGGAGCCTCTCTTATCCCCCAATTGTCTTTACATCTCAAGACTAGACCATAATTACTAATATATAAACCTGACTTTCCAGCCAAATGCGTAAGAGGTTTTCCTTTACATGACCTTTGTCCCTGTTGACCTGTGACAACTCAAATTCTAGCTAAGATCCTCGTTAGTATGTCCAAGACTAATCTATGACTTAATTATTGATTCACAAATTTGCTAATGGTAAAGAAAAAATCTTAATTGTTACCCTTTCCGAGTATGGCTCAACATGGGAAATTGCCTTCTCTATTTACTTCAAACCTGCAATAATATGCTTCTTACCTTGCCTAACAACGGTTAGCTTTTAGGTTATCCATACATACCATTATCAAAGTAGAAGAGATAAAAGATAATGGAAACATACCCTAATATAAATTATCCTTGGTGTTAATCAAAAAGTATTCTGAGCTGAGAGAATGTATCTAAAATACTAATATTTATATCAAGTAAAATAAAAGGCTAATCTAGGACAAATTAGAATTAGGATAGATAAAGATTTGAAGTTAAGAGGACAAGAAGAAGGTAATGTTTCCAAACATACAAAGAAGATGTTGTGCTTCATTAGTATCAGTTGCATATAATAGGTATCATATAATAAAATTGAAGGCAACTATAAATTAAAACCATGAGAGACTAATGAGGGGCGATATAACTACTATGGCTCAGGCTAAATATTTGATAATCATGTTACTATCTATGATTGAAACTTAACTCCTATATACTATATTGTTTTAAATGTTCTAAAGAAGACAAATGGAACATTTATCCTATGTTTTAGACTCTGATTGTAATTGGATGAAATGTTTACTCTGCATTCTTAATGAGGGAAAATAAATTTGATTAAGGTAGTTTTCACATTCTTTTTCTTGATTAATGAAATGATTCATTGTAAATTTTGATGGACCATGACTAACTTATGAGAAAATCTTCGATTCCTTGATTAGCTAGTTCATCTACTCTTTTATTCCCTTCTCTATAAATGTGGTTAATTATTATTTTATCATAGTCCTGGCAAAGAGCAATAGCTCTGGCCAACATAGCATCTAATCTCTAGTTAAGGAGAAAGCCTTTTCTTTAAGGCATTGATGATAATAGCTGAGCCACCTTCAATTTCTATTTTTGTGCATCCTAAATGTCTACATAATAATAGTCCTTCTACCAGAGCATGTAATTATGTCCCATTATTAGTCTCCTTTCCTATATATTTAGCTAATTTTTCCACCTCCTTACCTTCCTTATTGTGGATGGAACACCCTATGCTAGCCAAGCCTGGGTTACCTCTAGGAAGCACCATCAAAGTTTAATTTTAGCCAACCTTCTTTTGGTGGTGTCCATTTACAATCGTCTCTCTTCTTTTTTGTTATTGAACCTCCATTTCCAATAAAAGGAGGGATAATGAGACCATGCCACTTCCTTCTCATTTTCTTGTCCCAGTGCGATATTGTCATTTCCTTTTTAACCTTGTTCATGTTACTATTATTTGTTAATTATACGATAGAGGCTTCAAATTTATTAATAAGTTGGCTTATATCCAATTTCTTTTCCTAGAAAATCCTCCTATTTTGTTCTTTCCATATTTCTCATAAGATGATTGAAGGGGAAGTAATCCACAGTGAGCCATAAATGCTTCCATGTCTAAGGAAGGGCCAAGAGTTTATTAAATCAATTATATTATTTGGAAGCACTAATACCCACCCAAGTTGTGAGCATAGCCATGACCAGCATTGAGTAGAGTATGGACATCTAATGAGTAGATGATCAATAGTCTCATCATCCTTCTCCCATAAAGAGCATCTACTTAGGCCATGATCACCCATCTTCTCAAATTTCTCAGCTATCAAAATCTTCTTATGCCATACAAGCCAAGAGAAGAAACCAGCCTTAGGGAGACAATTTTATGCCAACATAAAGTTATCAGAGGAGAGTCAGAGTTGTTGATAAGTCATGATCTCAACAAGTTATAGCCTTCCTTGACTAAATATTCTCCTCTCTTACTACCATCCCAAACCAGTGAATCCTTTTTAAGGTTTAAATTTGTTTTCCTATCTTCCAAACATCTATTCAAAGCAGCAGCATCTGCTGGGGGAAGACCAAGATCTATCTAGTTCTTCCATTGCCATCTCATTCCCTCATTAGTGAAGGTAAAATAGTTAATGAATTTCTTGCCTAATTTAACCATCAAAAACCTACATGCATTCTCAAGGTTCTTATTACCATCCAATGCACTATAACCACCCCAAGAATCTTGCCAAAAAAGGGCCTCCTCCCCTTTCCCAAGATTCCAAGTAAGTTTATCTTGGATAATGAATCTGTAGTCCAACATAAAATTCCATATTCTGGAGCCTTTAGGGGGAGACAATTCTCTAAAAATATTGATAGGATCCTTATTGGAGAGATATTTCTCTATAAGTATCTTAACACACTTCAGATGTGGGTTTTTGAACATTCACCAAACAAGTTTTGCACCTAGGGCTTTACTCTGTATTTTTATATCTTTTATTCCAGCACCCCCTTCCTCTTTCGGTCGACACACCTTATCCCAGGAAAGAAGTGGGAATTTTTTCTTGTCCCCTGTACCCTGCTAGAAGAAAGTCCTTGGAATTTTGTTGAATTCCTCCCTATTTTTTCTTGGGAGATCAATGCAAGCCATTTGAAAAATGGGTTGTGCAGATTGAATAGATTGAACCTTTTTCGCTCTGCCTACCAAAGAAAGCCATCTTCCATTCCATGAAGCCAACTTGTGATTGATTTTATCCATGATATTTTCCTTAATTTCATCATTCTAATTCCTTTTTCCAAGGGAAGTCCTAAATATTTGCAGGGGAGATTCCCTGATTTGAAGTTGAGGATTTTATAGATCTCCATTTCAGTTGCAGAAGGAGTATTAAAGAAAAAAAAATTGTCTTTTCAAGACTGATTTCTTGTCTAGAAGCTAGAGCATACCATCCAAGAATATCTTTGTATGCTATTGCTTCCTCCTTAGAGTTGTGGCCATAAAGCATAGTATCATCCACAAACTGTTGATGTGTCGTTGGTTCTATCTCACTAGTAATCTTTATACATTTAATCCTATCCTCTAGCCTAGCCATATTGATGGATCACCCCAAAGCTTCTGCCATAATTATAAATAAAAAGGGTGAAATCGAGTCACATTTCCTCAGTCCTTTGTTAATCCCAAAGAAGCCTTTTGGAGAGCCATTGACTAAAATAGAAAATTTTGGGGTAGAGATGCATTCAGATATCATATTCGCCCACTATTTCACAAACCCAAAGGCAGTCAAACACTTTTTAAGAAAACTCCAGTCAACTCTATCATAGGCTTTTTTAATATCTAACTTTATTAACATACTTGGGTCATGGTTATTTTGGACAGAGTGAATAGCTTCTTGTGCTATGATAACCCCATCATATATTGATCTACCTTGGACAAAACTTATTTGCTCCTCACTAATTAGGTTTGGGAGGAATTTTTGCAGCCTACTAGCTATTGTTTTAGTGAATAGTTTATATAAGGTATTGCACAGTGCTATATGTATGAAATCATCAAAGGAGTCAACTTTCTCCTTTTTGGGGATGAGGGCAATAAAGATATTGTTAACTTCTCTCAAAAGATTTCCTAAATTTCTTACCCCTTCCAGTGCTTCAGACACCTCATCACCTATGAAGTCCCAACACTGCTAAAAAAACATGTTGGGAAACCGTCAGGTCCTGGAGATTTGTCCGGGTTCATTTTAAATAAGATTTAGCTTCACTTATTCCTTGGTAATTTTTCCTAATAGAAATTTATTCTATTCAGGGGAAATAATTTTGGGGATGTTTCTAATAATGTTATCCTGGGTGTCTATATTCCTTTCACCTCGTCTATCGAAAATGTTCTCAAAATACTTTATCACATCGTTGGCTATACCTTTAGGTTCATCGATTACTTCCCCATTCATAAGTTTAATGGAGGTGATCCTATTAACAATTCTCCTGTGTTTAGTACTATTGTGGAGAAATTTGGTATTTTTGTCCCCAGCTTCCAACCATGTCTCCCTAGATTTCTGTCTCCAAAATATTTCTTCACTTGCTAATACCTCTTCATATTCCTTCATCAAGAATTTTTCCTCCTCATAAAGGGAAGCATCCATACCTTTTGCCATTATTTCCTCATTTAAATTTGCCATTTTTTCCTCCAAAGAATTTTTGTTTGCAAAAATGTTCCCCAAATGATCAGTGTTTCATGCTTTTAATTTTTTAAAATAATTTTTAATTTATTTACCACCTAATATAACTTAGATCCAGATACCTCAATTTGCTTCCACCATTTTTCAATCATATTCAAAAAACCCTCTTTCTTAAGCCACATTTGTTCAAATTTGAAAGGGCAGTTATTCAGTTAACCCTCTTTGATTATATTTAGTATTACTGGGTAGTGATACGAACTTGAAATGGGTTTAACATCTGCAAATATAGTGAATGGTAAGTCTGTTGAGTTACCATTAATTAAAAATCTATCAAGTTTCTTAGCAATAAAGTTGAAACCCTTCCTCCTATTATTCCATGTAAAAGCATCCTTTGGAGTGCAGACCTCGAAGAGGCCATTCCTATTAATCTAGTTATTAAAGATCGTAACTACAAGGGGGAGTCATTGAAAGCCACCCCATTTCTCTGATGCTTTAGTAATTGTATTAAAATCCCCTCCAATGATTGAAATCACACCTAAACAATCTTCCAACTTCATCTCAATTTCCTTCCATACTCTTTCCTTCTCTAGATTGGGGGTAGGGCCATAAACATTGAAGATCCTAAAACATAGCGATGTGTGGAGACTCTTAACAATTCCACAACACCAGTTTACATGATCCTCTAATTCAATGAGAGACACTGATCTAGGATCCCAAATGAATCCCAAACCTCCAGAAGCTCCTCTGGCTGGAGCTCCCCAGAACTCTGTGAAACCCAGTGTTTTTTTAAAATTCGTTATTTCTTTATTGTCCAATTTGGTTTCTTGTAACATAATTATGTCAATTTTAGTTTGAGATATGTAGCATTTTAAAATTCATTGCTTGTTAGGGGTATTTAAGCCCCTAACATTCCAAGTTAGGACATTCATGGTGACTTGGGAAGGAACTTGCCCTTCCCTGCATTAAAAATGGTCGTCAGTTTAGCTCAGCCCGCAACACATCCGTCCAATAATCTTAATTCTTGATTTGATTTCCTTCCTCTTTTCTTATTAGATTTGGCACAATTAGGGGCTTGCAAACTAGGAAGAGTAGCTGCAATCCCAAGTATTTCCTGATCCTTAAGCTCTCTATCCTCAAGATCTAATAAGAGATTACCAATATCAATTGAATCCTCATAATCCTCAATCTCTAGACAACCTTTGATCAACAATTCTCTTTGTCTCAAGAGTTCCTCCTTGTCACATATTTCATTCATAAATTGATCCATTAAATCGTTAACAACAAATTCACACAGATGTTTGGTCAATAATTTTACTTCTTCCTTTGTCTCTGAAGAGGCTTCAATGTTGGTATTAGTAGGAGCAACCTCAACTTGGCTTGAGCAACATTTAAGTTGTTATTACATGTATTAGTAGTATTTTCTTTACATATTTCCATCAGATCAGGAACTGTCTCAGATTCAATATGAAAACCTCCTTCATTCTCATTAAATTTTATAGAGATGCCTCCATTTAAGACCTTTGATTTTAAATTCCCTTCCACTATTTCCCCTTCTTTGATATCCTCTACTGGAGACATAATCTTCATAGCAAGAGGGGAGACATTACTCTCAATGTGAGGAGATACATTCATCATGTCCACTTTAAGCTTATCTTCCATTTTTGTGATAAGTTTTGATTGTAGTAATACCAATTTAATAACATAAATATCCTTCAGGCATTTAATAGATATCAGTTTAAAAGTGCAAGTGTTAATATCCAAATTGACAATAATCATGCTATCATATTAGGGTCTTTTAGTTACTACCATAACAAGAAAAAAACCATTTGAGAGAAGAGCAGTACTTACCTGTCCTTTATATTTCTTTTCAAACTAGTCAACAATTTCGCTAATAGGTGTGCCATATTCATTCCACCGGGCAAAAATTATGAATTTTTTGCATAGCATTTTAATCTTCTCAATCTTCCCTGATTTCATCTAAATAACATTTGTCACATTCGTCGTTGTATCAAAAATATTTGTTTTGCTTCTAGAGGGAGACAAACCTCTCTCATATCGTTCAGTGAATGATCGACAATTCGGAGAGTGTTGACTTTGGATGTTGGAAATGTGAGTCTTTTGTGATAGTCCTTGATTTCTATGGGGTAAAATTGAAGGATCGAGAGAGGAGGGAAAGCCAGGAAGATCCCAATGAAGTACATTAAAGGTATTATGCAAGGGAATCTCAAAATATTACTACAATAAGATGGCTCGCTCTGCTAAATTTTGGCAAAAACTCGAAAGCTTTCAAAATGACTTTCCTAGAGCGAACTGTGTTACTGAGCCATTTCCATTACGTGATCTAGATCCATAGCATCCTGAACCTATGCGAAAATAGGTTTCTAGGGGTTCATGCTCCGCTTCCTCATTCTTCAAAGGGTGTTCTCCCACTGGGAAAAAGATCTGCTACTTTTTTCGATGCAGAAGTTTGGAGTTAGGGAGGCCTATGTTCCTCTTATTGGAGGGTTCCATTCAACTATTCAAGATTGCATCTGACTTCTTTCTTAGTGGATAAAATAGATCGACAATTCTCCTTTTTTGAGAAAACTAAATATGCCTGCAACAATATCGACAGGTTCTCTGGATCAAAATATGTCGATGAATTGAAATATGGGCCAATCCCAGCGTCTTTGAGGCATCGCTTAAACTGTATGCTAAACTGACAGAAATATAATATTGAATATTGTGTCGTGATGATATTCATTTCAATTACTATTATTGTATTTCCTCCTTAAGTTGTATTTTTTTCATGTGTCTTTCCTCGTTGTACTCTTTATTAAGCAATGTATATGCCTTCATTTTGTTGTAAAATTTGTAAGCCAAGAAAAAATTAATCTCTCTAAACATTGACATTTCAAATTCTTTTCTCATTTCATCAGCAAATGATTTGCATAGGTTATCATGTCCTCCAAATATGATATCATCAACAAAAATTTCAGCAATAAGAATCTTGTCATCAGTTTCACCTTTCAAATACAAATTGTTGTTGTCACTTGTTCTAACAAATCCAATACTGATAAGATAGGAATGTAGTCTTTCATACCATTCTCTTGGTGCTTATTTCAGTCCATATAGTGCTTTGTGCAACTTACATACCATATTCCTTTGATTAGGATCAACAAAACATTCAAGTTGTTCAATGTATACCTCTTCTTCAAGTATTCCATTCAGAAATATAGATTTAACATTAATATGATAAACTTTAAATCTTTTGTAAGTAGCATATGCAAGAAATATTCTAACTCCTTCAAGTCTAGCAACTGGTGTAAAAGTCTCACCATAGTCAATACCTTCTTCTTGTGCATACCCGTTGCATAAAAGTCTTGCCTTATTCCTAGTGACATCTCAATTTTCATCCAATTTGTTTTTGAATATCCATTTGGTTCCAATCACATTCTTGTCTTTCAGTCTCGGTACCAATGTCCATGTTTTTTTTTTCTGTATCTACTCAATTTTTTCATTCATGGCCTTAATCCATTCATCATTTTCAAGTGCATCTCTAACACTTTTAGGTTCAAATTCACAAACTAAGCATGTGTTTTTTCTCAACTTACTTTGTGTCATCATGTCAGCTTTCTTATCTCCAATAATCTAATTTTGTGGATGATGTCTCCTTACATATCTTGCAACTACATGTTCAGTTCTTTGTTCTTCATTGTGTTCTCCACTCGGTGTATGATCATGATCTTCATCAGTAACAGTTTGATGATTCTCGGTCTATATAGGATGATGCTCAGTAGTATTACCCTGTTGCTCTGTAATGCCAAACTATTTCTTGGGTAAAGTGTCAGGTTTCTCAATGTAAATAAATCTACCATAGTCTTCTAGTTCCTTTTTGCTTTGTTCATCATTCTTCTCAGCAAATTCATCAACTCTCACATTTTCACTTTCAATCATCTTGTTAGTAGCCTTATTCAAACATTTGTAAGTTTTTCTCTTAGTAGAATATCCTAAGAATATTCCTTCATCACCTTTTGAATCAAATTTCCCATTTATATCATCTTTCAAAATGTAACACCTACTTCCAAATATTCTAAAATAACTTGCATTAGGTGTGTAACCATACCATAATTCATAAGGTGTCTTGTTTGAATCTTTCTTCAGTTGAACTCAGTTTAATGTGTATACATCAGTACTAAAAACTTTTCTCTAGTATATATGTGCCACATCTTTTTCAATCATTAATGTTCTAGCACAATCCATAATAGATCTATTCTTCCTTTCAACAATCCCATTTTGTTGGGGTGTCCTCGGTGCAAAAACATGTCTCTTAATTCCATGCTCATTACAAAAATGAGTGAACTCATCAGAAATAAATTCACCACCTCTATCTGATCTCAAGCATTTTAGTTCTTTACCATTTTCTTTTTCCACTTTTTTTTTATACCATTTAAACATCTTAAAAGCTTCAAATTCTTCTTTCAAGAACATGACAGTCATCATTCTAGATAAGTCATCAACAAACAACATAAAATATCTTTGCATAATAACTCTAAGTTCTCATAGGACCACACAAGTCAGTATGAACTAACTCAAAAATAGCATTAGATGAAAAAAATTTACTCTTAAAACTAGATTTTGACATTTTTCCCATTTGACATTGTTTGCACATAACATGGTCAGGTTTAGATACGCTCAGTAAACCTTTAACTCTCCTTTTCTTACTGATCTTAACCATGTTGTCGAAATTCACATGACATAACCTCTTGTGTCATAACCACACATCTTCATTTTTAGCCAACAAACAAGAAGCTTCAGCATTGTCAAGATAAAATAGATTACCTTTAGATTGTTCACCAATATTGACCAAATTTCCAATCTCATCATAGATTTTCACCTTTCAATTCTCAAATACAACTTGGTGACTTGATTTATTCATTTTTTCTACACTCAACAGATTATAATTAAGTCCTTTCACCCAATATGCATTCTCACATCTGATATTATTGTTCAACAATATAGACCCTTTTCCTTTTACTAGACAAGGTGTATCATTTCCCATTTTAACAGATCCACCATTATAATATTCAAGATATTCAAATTTCTCTTCATCACCAGTCATATGATGTGTACAACCACTATCAATAATCAAAGTATCATTCTTGTTAACTTTTAAAATAAGTGTTGTTTCAACATACCTTTCTTCTTCTTCTGAATCTTCTTTCAAAGCTACAAATACCACCTCAATGTCTTCATCAGTGTCGGTGTCAATGTCATCATCATCATCTTTAACAAGGTAATATGCCTTCTTGCCTTTGTCTTTGTAATCTCAATTACTTCTTCTATCATATTGTTGGTTGCCTTTGTGTTCTCGGTTATCTCTTCTATCAAACTTCCTTTCATTAGATCTTTCATTATTTTTCTCATCTTCTTTCCTATTAGGACATATAGCTACAATATGGCCAATCTCTTTATAGTTAAAGCATACCAAAGGTAGTTTTCCTCTATATCTTCCTTTACATTTTTGTAGTCTTCTAGCCATTAATGTTTCAAGCTCATCAAGTTCATCCTCATTACTTTCACTTTCACTCTCATTTCTTATCATATGTTTGTTAATTGATTTACCAATTTTCAAAGATGACATAAATTCAGACTCAATCATAGGAACAACACTATTTTCAAAGTTATTCAACTCAAATGCAGTCAATCTACCAATTATACTATCAAGTATAATATGATTACCAGGAGCTGATATCATGTCATGAATTGTAGATATTCTAATAGCATAAGAAAGTAACAAGGTTCAAAGAATTTTACTTACAACAGTGTCTTCATCAATAATACCTCATGCTCCTTAGATAGCATTCACAACCTTCTTGACTCGGTTGTTGTATTGTGATAAGTTCTCTACTTCTTTCATTCTGATGTCATCAAAATTTCCTCTAGGACTTTCATCTTTAGCCCTTAGCACATTCACATCTCCCCCGTGAACTAGTGTAAGATTGTCCCACATTTGTTTAGCAGTTGTATAGGTCTTACAATCTTCAAATTCAACATCTGATAAGGAAGAGGCAAGCTCTATCATCATAGCATTGTGTTCATGTATTTCTCTCATCTGATCAACATTCAAAGGTTTAGTGGATAAGATGAACTTATTTTCCAAGTAGTATGTTGTAGACTCACCTATCCCTAATAGATACAATTTCATTCTACTTTTCCATGTCGAGAAGTTGTCTTTGTTTAGCTTTGGCACATCTCTCTTATACATCTTGTGATCTTTAGCTTAAGTCCTTCAAACTTTTCTTTCAAGCACTCTATGCTCTAATACCAATTGTTAGATAACTGAGAGGGGGGGTGAATCAGTTAAGTTTAGTTATCCTACAGTTCCAAATACTCCTAGATGTATATAACAAAAATTTCATATCAATTAATCAACTCGGTAAAATATCAACTATGTCTTTCTCTTCATATGTCGATTGCCAATAAATTAAGTATTGTGTTTACCGATCAATCCAATTATAATAATGTGTAAAGTAAAATAACAATTCAACACATTTATACACATATAACACAGATTTTTAACGTGGAAACTTTGTTAAAGGCAAAACCACCTAGGACTAGGAACCCAAAATAATTCACTCTTCTGAAGTGAGCTCGATTAAGAGCCAACCCTATTTAAGGTTACAAAACACACTGTGAGGTGTAACCTGATTAGAGGATTTATCACTAATAGTTATCCCTTGAACAAACATTCACTATGGGGTCAATAAGAAAATAATCAACATTCATTGAATGTCATATTGAAATATAAAGACTGTTAAGTCCCACTCGGTTAAGATATTTATCTGTAACAATGGTTAAACTGATACATTAATGATCTAATTCAAATACAACTTGATTTGCAAATTTTTAGATCTATGCTAAGCTCAAAAATACCTCTGGTCAATAATCAAATCAATATCTTTGTTTCCTCCAACTTTGTTCTACTCAGTAATTGTTTTTTTTGTCGCTTGGTGTTGTTTGTAGAATTGCTCAGTTCTATCTTCAACCAATTTGACCAATGTTGCATGAAATCAATATTTTCACATGAATTCTCCTACAGTAATATCAATAATGAATCTCTTGTCTCTTTATATAGACATCATAAACTATTTTCTTTCCATCCATAGATTTTGCCTCTTAATCTTCACTGTTGATTTTGTCACTTTAACCTTCCTTGACAGTTGTGTCAATAACACGTTTCATTCTCCCTCATCTAATCATCCTTGAATTTTGTCAGTCATTTGATCATCATAACAAACATTATCATTTACCTTGAAATCATAAACAATTGTCCATCTCATCATCTTTAGTCGGCAGTCATAAGTTTCATTTATTTCTTTCACTCGGTCAATACCATAATGCATCGATGATAACTAGCTCAGTTTGTAATACCCCTCCCATAGTATGATTTTATATATGTTATGATTATTTTAGGATGATGATTTATATGCTAGGCTATCATTGATGCTTATGGTTTTACTAACCCCATACTTGCATGTGTATGGTTGGCATGTGTGTTTTATATTTCTGTTTAATGTGCTTGATGTGGTTGAAGGACGAAGTCGTAGTTACTTGCTTGCGAGATCCACACGATCAGTCGATCCCCGCCATTGTCTGTTATATATCTATACATGCATGTACATGCTTGTCTTTTATGTAGGTTTGCAGGTATCGGGCATCGACTTCCCTAAATTGTCGTCAAATGGTAAGAGTAGGGAGATAACACACAGGTCCAAATCCTAACCTAAGCCATGATATTGTCCTAAAATAGTGGACAAGATTTTTTTATCCTACCCTACTAAACTCATCCAATGGATGTGAGTTTATAACCCCTTGCTTGGGTATGAATGTGGGTTTGTAGGTTCATTTGATTTTGGTTGTTGGTGTGTTTTCTATAATTATATTATTTAATTAGATTAAATGGTGCAATTTTATATAAATTAGATCTCTTCTATTTTTAGCTATTTGTATGAGAGATTATTTAATTAATTGAAGATTAATTAAATTATTATTTAATAGTCTAATGTATAGTAGAAGTATTTAATTAATGAGAATTAATTAAATGTGTTCACCTTATAATTATTTAATTGTAAATTTAACCTTTTTCAATTGAAATGTATTTATTAATTTAAGAATTAATTTAGCATGTGGAAATTATTGTAGACTAAATGTTTTATTTTTAAATTATTAGAATGCATTAAATTGCACAATCAAAATTGGTTAAATTAAATTAATAGAGTGAGTTAATTTTGGTTAAGTGTTTTCAACAAAAGGCAAAGTGGATAAGAGACTTTAATTCAACTAAAATTAAACTGAAAATTAGAGTCTAATTCATGCAAAGATTTTGGTGGTGTTGAGTTCCAAACCCTCACATGTGGAATGGGAATTCCTATATGTTGGAGATTTGGCCATGATTTTGAGGGAGATAGGTTAAAGAATTTTGGGTGAAGAATTCAATTTTGGAAAGGCTTCAAAGGTTTGGAATTTGTCTTTAGATCTAGTCTTCGTTCAAATATTATTCTTCAGTGTTTGAGGTAGGGTTTGATTTTCTTTATGAATATGTTGTTTTGTAAATTTTGAAAGGACTGTATTCTTCGTGCCTGGTTGTATTTGCCTGTCTGGGACTCTACTCTATGTATCTTCTTTCTCTTCATACTACATGCAATCATTGTTTTCGAATTCTTTGTGAATAGATTTCATTAGAGATGAATTTTATGTAATTTTGGTGAAAATTAATGTTAAATGATATTTGTGAAAATTGATTGTTGCTAAGAAAAAGCTAGAGTATGTCTAATTAGGACACCCGGTTAATTTAATAGGGATTCCAATTCATTATAGAAATTAATTTTGTTATTAAAAAAAAATATAAGTTCCTCCTACCTTGTTGTTTTAAACCAGTTTGTTTTTATTAAAAGAATATATATATATATATATATATATATATATATATATATATATATATATATATATATATATATATATATATATATATATATATATATATATATATATATATATATATATATATATATATATATATATATATATATATATATATATATATATATTTTAATAAAGGTTGGGGAGGTTTCACACCCCCCCATACCTTTCGGCAAACCACTCGGAGGCTGTCGTGCAACAGTACCCACATGGTACTACGCACGATAGTCCCTATGGGGGATGTCGTGTGCAGCACCCTGTGGATGACTGACGCACGTCAGTCCCCAAGGGGGTTGTTGTGCGTGCAATACCCTGTGTGGTACTGACACACATTAGTCCCCAAGAGGGTTGTCATGTGGTAGTACCGCAAGGTACTGACACACATCAGTCCCTGCAGGGCCGTGCGCAGTAGGGGTATTTCCCCACATGTAAATAAAGTTTTTTTCTTATATTTGATTTTTTATTTTTTATTTTTTATTAATTAATTTTGAATTTAAATAATGTTTTTAGTTAAATCAATTTATCTCTAATTTAGTTTAATTAAATTTTGATTTGATTTGATTTTTAAGGTTATGTTATATTTAATTTACCTTAATGACTTAATAAGGTTATGTTACTATTATATTATTAATTTGGAATTTATCTTCTTGTGTAATTATTTAATTATTTTCTTTGATTAGTTAAGTGATGTTTTTTGGATATGAAATATTGATGGAATTTTAATCGTTATTTGAGACAATTTATTTTAAATTATTTATTAGAAAATTTATGAAGTGAATGTGGGTATTATGGGAGTCTCTTTATGAATGTCCTAGGAAAGTAATCCAGAGGTGGGAATTAGATGTTTTATCATGTTTGTTTGCCTTGCATACTTGATTGTATCGATTGATTTGACCCAATGTAATGACCCCTATTTGGTCATAGAGAATTTGGAATTGACTTCTACTGATTGCAAAAGATTGCCTTCTATTTGGGTTATTAATGAAGATAGTTCCCCAAGGATTATATTATGAAACAATAAGTCTGATCTAACTCTTACGCTCTGATTGTATAATCGCTAAAAGGTCAAGATTGTCTTTGATTCACTATCTTGATCATATAAACAATATATCCACTTTGACCGGGTATCACGGGTAATGTATTAGTTGTATGTTTGCACTATATGTTATTATTAAATATAAACATTATATCAATCTGAAGATGAAGACCGCTATTAGCTGTCTGTTTGTAATGTCCCTTCTATAAGGCCTCACTTAATCAGCTGGCTAGTTCCTGAATTTGAGTTTGGACTGTACTTGGGTAGGTTTACTTGTAACTTTCCCTTCAAATATTATCACTTTTACTAAGTCTCAAATTTATTCTTTATCCATAACTCTTAGTGCTTCTATTTCTTGATCGAAATATGTATTCTCTGCTGATGATACCACCCTGCTATATGTTTGGGTCGTCGTATATAGACTGTTGAATGTATTTCCTTTGTGGACACTAGTTGGTTTATTCCCGTATTTGTTGAGAGTATATTTTAAATATTGATATTCGTTGATGCATAATAGCCAAAGCGCAACTTCCCTTCGTAACTTCGATTTACCTGAGAGTATCTATATTTTATTATATCTCCCCCAATAGTTGTATCTTTTGGAGTAAGCATTTTAGAGGAGACACAGCCCAACTCACTTAATCACATTACTATTTGGCTCCTTTACTAATTGTTGTTACTATTGCTATCGATAAATATTAATACTAACAATTCTATGTAGTCCATTACTAATAAACATTATCTTCCAATGCTGCTCTCTTCGATAATGAGAATCATGGCCTTGCTTCCAAGTATGGATATCAACTATTCCTTATTTGTTCCAGCGATAATCTTCATGACCGACGGTTTATTATATTATTTAATAATATATTATAATTATATTATTATAATAATATATTATAATTATATTATTATTTATAATATTTTATTTAATAATATATTAATATATCATTATTTGTATTATAATTATACTATTTATTATTATTATAAATAATATATTATTATATTAAGATTGTATTAATATCATATATTTTTTAATGATAATAATATATTTTATTATTATATTAATAATAGATTTATTAGTTTATTTATTATTAATATTTGAGTTATTATTATTTATTTATATTTATATTACATAATTGTTATTTGTTATTACTGGGTCTATTCGGGAAGGGGTCATGACACCCAACCCTATGTGGAGAATGTTTTATGATGGTTTTGGTCTTGCATGTTCCTGTCACTTTTTGGAACTAGTTGTTGAGATTCAAGAGTTGGTTAACTCAAAGTTATGATTTGATCTTGTGAAACCCTAGGGTAGGTTAACTAAGTGTATAGGTGGGAAGTGGTTTGTTATTGGTGTCGGAGCCCATAAGTGGCTGCCAGGATATCCTATTACAAGTAGCTTAATAAGTGATAATTAATGATATTGAGAGTTTAAAATAAATTAATAAGATATTATGTGCCTCGCCCATGCCTAAGTTCCTGGTTCAGTTTTGACTAGGATGGAAGTGGGAAGATGCTTGCCACCTATGTGGACTAGATATGGCATAGTTGGTACCTTGTCTACACGAGAGGTTACTGATATCACATAGAGTCACTAGGGCATCGGGGTCTTGAGAGACTACCAAGATAACCTTAGAGTTGACTCGTGTGATGACACTTCCCTTTATGCATCTTAGGTTTCCTATGTGTATTGGTTGCCTCTGGCTGAGTATGTTTTACCTAGTTATCCTGTTATACCATTTGAGTTAGAAATCTTTCAAGATCTCTTTCTTAGCTTATTCTGTTGATGTTTGTTATATGAGTGGGATCTGTTGTTATTTCCTCAGCATGATGGGAGTCGACCATTTAGGTTCCACGAGATCAGGTGGTAGTGATTCTTTTACTATTTGAGGTTCTGACATTCGTGTACTAGTGTTGGATGATCCATGTAGCAATTGTTCCTTCTTGTTCTTCATTGATGGAGATGTGTTCTTATCCTTCTTATTCTATGTTTCCTTGTATCATTGTACCTGTTGTTTAGGAGATATCATGTTGTACTTTATTTTGGTTATTGTATTACATATCCTACGACATGTGCAATGCATGTAGATTATTATGGATACCTTATGGTACCAGTTGTATTTATGTTATCTTTTATATGATGATGTATGTATCATTCATTTGTTTACATGAGATTTGTAATTATATGTAATCTAAAGTAATTAATTAATGCTTATGTAATCTACGTCAAGGAACCCTTGAGATTTGTAATCTATGTGAGTTGTATATTATACTATTTTGCTTCCGCATTGTAAACATTTTTGTTGTTGTTTGTTAACACTTAAGAAAAAAATAAAAATTGCAAACTTAGTTGCATGTTTAGGTTAATTTCTCTTGGGTTCCCTGGCAGGGCATTACACTTGGTATCAGAGCCTGAGTTTCTACACTAGGAACTCTGGGAAGTTGTGTGCCCATTAGATGTCTAAACTGTCAAAATTTGAAATAAAACTTAGACATATGACTCTTTTGTATTTCAAACTATTGTCTATGAATCTAGAGGCATGATATTAAACTTGTATGTTAGAATTGGATTTTCTATGAGTGTTGCATTAGCTACACTTGTATGAACATTTTTAACTGATTATTTGATGTAGATACGAATGTGTTCCTTATGGAATTGATTGCTAGATGTTTTCTATAATGATAAATGAATAAAGGTTTAGATCTATTTGAATTGTTAATGAATGATTGATCAATGTGATTTTTGATTTATTTTTAACTAGAATTATATTGCTCTTAATGACTATATATGGTTAGTGTGCGTGTTTTATATTTATGTTTGATGTGGTTGAGGGACGAAGTCGTAGTTACTTGCTTGCAAGATCCACATGATCGGCTGGTCCCCGCCATTGTCTGTTATATATCTATACATGTATGTAGATGCTTATCTTTTATACAAGTTTGCAGGTACCAGGCATCAACTTCCCTGAATTGTCAGGATGAGGGTGCCCTATCGCAATATCTCAAATGGTAAGAGAGGGGAGATAACACATAGGTCCAAATCCTAACCTAAGCCATGATATTGTCCTAAAATAGTGGACAAGATTTTGTTATCCTACCCTACTAAACTCATCCAGTGGATGTGAGTTTATAACCCTTTGCTTGGGTATGAATGTGGGTCTGTAAGTTCATTTGATTTTGGTTGTTGGCATGTTTTCTACAATTATATTATTTAATTAGATTAAATGGTGCAATTTTAAATAAATTAGATCTTTGTTATTTTTAGCTATTTGTATGAGAAATTATTTAATTAATTGAAGATTAATTAAATGTAATCATTAAGTTTAATTATTGTTTAATAGTCTAATGCATGGTATAAGTATTTAATTAATGAGAATTAATTAAATACGTTCACCTTAGAATTATTTAATTGTAAATTTAACCTTTTTCAATTGAAATGTATTTATTAATTTAAGAATTAATTTAGCATGTGGAAATTATTGTAAACTAAATATTTTATTTTTAAATTATTAGAATGCATTAAGTTGCACAATCAAAATTAGTTAAATTAAATTAATATAGTGAGTTAATTTTGGTTAAGTGTTTTCAATAAAAGGAAAAGTGGAGAAGAGACTTTAGTTCAACTGAAATTAAACTAAAAATTAGAGTCTAATTCATGCAAAGATTTTGGAGGAGTTGAGTTCCAAACCCTCGCATGTGGAATGGGAATTCCTCTATGTTGGAGATTTGGCCATGATTTTGAGGGAGATAGGTTGAAGAATTTTGGGTGAAGAATTCAATTTTGGAAAGTCTTTGAAGGTTTGGAATTTGCCTTCAGATTTGGTCTTCATTCGAATATTATTCTTCGGTGTTTGAGGTAGGGTTTGATTTTCTTTATGAATATGTTATTTTGTAAATTTCGAAAGGACTGCATTCTTCGTGCCTGGTTCTATTTGTCTGTCTGGGACTCTACTCTATGTATCTTCTTTCTCTTCATATTGCATGCAATCATTATTTTCGAATTCTTTGTGAATATATTTCATTAGAGCTTAATTTTATGTAATTCTGGTGAAAATTAATGTTAAAAGATATTTGTGAAAATTGATTGTTGCTGAAAAAAAGCTAGAGTACTTATAATTAGGACACCCGGTTAATTTAATAGGGATTCCAATTCATTATAGAAATTAATTTTGTTATTAAAAAAAAGAATATAAGTTCCTCCTACCTTGTTGTTTTAAACCAGTTTGTTGTTATTAAAAGAATATATATATTTATATATATTGAATATATATATATATATATATATATATATATATATATATATATATAAATTATTTATCTTTTTGTAAAAAAAAATGTGTTAAGTTTTAAAAACTTTATTTTTAAAAAATTGGTATGAAAATATATATATATATATATATATATAAAGGTTGGGGAGGTTTCGTACCCCCCATACCTTTTGGCAAACCACTAGGAGGTTGTCGTGCAACAGTACCCACATGGTACTATGCACGATAGTCCCTGTGGGGGTTGTCATGCGCAACACCCTGCGGGGTACTGAAGCACGTCAGTCCCCAAGAGGGTTATCATGCGTGCAGTACCTTGTGTGGTACTGACACATGTTAGTCCCCAAGGGGGCTACTGTGCGACAGTATCGTAGGGTACTGATGCACGTCAGTCCCCAAGGGGGTTGTCGTACGCACAATACCCTATGTGGTACTGATGCATGTTAGTCCCCAAGGGGGCTGCTGTGCGACAATACTGTAGAGTACTAACGCATGTCAGTCCCTACAGGGTCGTGCATAGCAGGGGTGTTTCCCCACATGTAAATAAAGTTTTTTTCTTATATTTGACTTTTTATTTTTTTATTTTTTATTAATTAATTTTGAATTTAAATAATGTTTTTAATTTAATTTAATTTTTATTTGATTTGATTTGATTTTTAAGATTATGTTATATTTAATTTACCTTAATGACTTAATAAGGTTATGTTACTATTATATTATTAATTTCAAATTTAGTTTCTTATGTAATTATTTAATTATTTTCTTTGATTAGTTAAGTGATGTTTTTTGGATATGAAATATTGATGGAATTTTAATCGTTATTTGAGATAGTTTATTTTAAATTGTTTATTAGAAAATTTATGAAGTGAATGTGGGTATTATGGGAGGCTCTCTATGACTGTCCTAGGAATGTAATCCACATGTGGGAATTAGATATTTTATCATGTTTTTTTGCCTTGCAAACTCTATTGTATCGATTGATTTGACCCAACCCTATGTGGAGAATGTTCTATGATGGTTTTGGTCTTACATGTTACTGTCACTTTTTGGAACTAGTTGTTGAGATTCAGGAGTTGGTTAACTCAGAGTTATGCTTTGATCTTGTGAAACCCTAGGGTAGGTTAATGATCAGGATTAATTTGGGAAAATACTCAAATCTAATTTTTCAAAATTTCCTATGTTTTAGTAAATTGCAATTTTGAGGGTCTTCAGTGCATTTTTGGGCTTGGATGGTGCACAGATGTACAAATGGAATTTGATTCAAGATTATTTGAATACCTTTCCAACGCATCAAACGGTTCGTAATTCGGAGCTAGGATGAGAAAGTTATGCCTTCTCCAAGTGGACCTAAATTTTATATATAGTTTTTTTGATAAATTTTGATAGTTTTAATAGTTTATTTGTAATAAACATTATGATGACTCTTCATTTCAATTCCAAGGGATTTGTGTGACCCTTGGGATCCATCCAACTTGTATAAACTCCAATTTTGAATAGAATGGAGATACTTTTTGGCTTGCAATCCTGTTGTTAGTCATTTTAGCTTTTATGTCAAATTTCACAATACTGCAGGTTTCACACCAGGTATTGTAATCTGATTCATAATTCAGATCAATTAACTAAGTGTATAGGTGGGAAGTGGCTTGTAATTGGTGTTGGAGCCCATAAGTGGCTGCCAGGATATCATATTACAAGTAACTTAATAAGTGATAATTAATGACATTGAGAGTTTAAAATGAATTAATAAGATATCATGTGCCTTGTCCATGCTTGATTTCCTGATTGAGTTTTGACTAGGAGGGGATTGGGAAGATGCTTCCCACCTACGTGGATTGGATATGGCATAGTTGGTACCTCATCTACATGAGAGGTTACTGATACCACATAGATTCACTAGGGTGTCGGGGTCTTGAGAGACTACCAGGATAACCTTAGAGTTGATTCGTGTGATGAAACTTCCCTTTATGCATCTTAGGTTTCCTACGTGTATTGGTTGCCTCTGGCTGAGTATGTTTTACCTGGTTATCCTATTGTACCTTTTGAGTTAGAAATATTTCAGGATCTCTTCCTTAGCTTTTTATGTTGATGTTTTTTATCTGAGTGAGATCTATTGTTATCTCCTCAGCACGATGGGAGTGGACCATTTAGGTTCCACGAGGTCAGTTGGTAGTGATTCTTTTGCCATTTGAGGTTCCGACATTCATGTACCAGTGTTGGATGATCCCTGTAGTAGTTGTTCCTTCTTGTTCTTCATTGATGGAGATGTGTTCTTATCCTTCTTATTCTATGTTTCTTTGTATCATTGTACTAGTTGTTCAGGAGATATCATGTTGTACTTTATTTTGGTTATTGTATTACATACCCTGTGACATGTGCAGTGGATGTAGATTATTATGGATACCTTATGGTACCAATTGTATTTATGTTATCTTTTATATGATGATGTATGTATCGTTCATTTATTTATATGAGATTTGTAATTGTATCTAAGCTAAAGTAATTAATTAATGCTTATGTAATCTACATCAAGGAACCCTTGAGAGTTGTAATCTATGTGATTTGTATATTATATTATTTTGCTTCTGCATTGTAAACATTATTGTTGTTGTTTGTTAACACTTAAGAAAAATAAAATTGCAAACTTAGTTGCATGTTTAGATTAATTTCTCCTGGGTTCCCTGGAGGGGCATTACATAGTTAACATTGTACTCGGTATACACTACACTTGATTGGTGTATACTGAATTCTTCATTTACCGACCATATAAACTTGTTCATTCTACATCTTCATTCCATAAAAAAATCATGTAATACAATAAACTCATTAACATAATTCCATAGACTCATTAATAAGCTACCTAATGAATACCATATCCATAACTTTCTCATCCATCTCATCTCCATGTAGATATCTCATTCCTTCATCATTATTTCCTTCTTAATATGTTTGTAACCATCATGATAAGTACAGTCAAAACTAGTTGACATAAATGATAATACATTAACTGATTCAATGTCTTACATACACTTTAGTAGCTCGGTGATCGTCAATCATTATCTTTCAAATATCCAATCCATTGTCAAACTCTTCCTCAAGATATTCAATCAGTTGTAGTTCATCAACAAGTGCCCTTTTTAGATGATGATTAGGGATCATTAGAATTTATGCCATCTTTTTTGGGTGAATATAAAATTTCTAATGACAATACGAGATCCTTCAAGGGACCTAGTGTGTCATTGGTTCAACATAATTCTCAAAAAAATTTAACTCATAATCTCAAATATGGTATAGGATGTGTGCAACAAAGCATTGAGAATAATGAGAAACCTATTGAAGCATTTTTTCTTGAGTCTCCATTTTACACATCCTCTCCTTTATCATCTAACACTTCTTCTATATCTACCTTTAATCAAGAAATCATTTTTCCCAACCTTCTTCATGCTAAGGTGATTACTAGGCGTAAAAAAAAATGAACATAGTCAAAATCTTATGAATCTTCATTTTTTCATGTACCATCAATATCATGACCACTCTACTAGTGAATTTCAAGCCCTACATTACAAAATTCAGCAACTCATTTCAATAACAAAATTATTCATATATCATGTCGCAATGAGTTGTTTTTCAATCCCAATTTCTTTGAATAACATTTAAGTCCCTATTATGTTACTCAACACTATGTAACATTGTTAGCCTATCCCGTGGGGGATCATTTTCATGAATGGTGTGATCATACTTTGTGAGTAACATAATAGTTCCTCTTTCTCCTTATCATTGTCTCCATTATTCGGGTGCAAGGATATTATATCAATCTCTCTCATCATCTCCAAGGATCCACTTTCCCTTGGTTATGTGTTATTTTTTTGTTATGCAATATCTAATCTTACATAGATATGTTGGTTTACATTAAGGATTCTCTTCTACATAAGAGATATGAATCCTTGATCATAAAATCTCATTATTTGCAACTGGGTTTCCATGGTAGACAAATCCCTTACCTTTGAGCCTGTAATTGTGTCATCCTTCCTTAAAGAATCCTTTTCCTAATAAATGGGGGAAGGTGTGTATTCTTCCCTTCTTATTCATGGTCCCTTTTACACATCTTGCATGGTATATATTTTCATTCATCCCTTCCTTGAATGCACAGGAGTTGTGACCTCTTTGGCTTGGACTAGGTTTTGCTTGTGGATACTATCTTGATGTTAAAAGTTCTTTATCCTTGTTCATCTTTTCCTTAAGATGTTAAAATAATACTTACTTTTCCATCTTAAGGGGGGCCATAAATGGCATCCTTATTGCATATATTTTGTTCACTTTAAGAGTGATAGGTAGAGTACACTAGCATAATACAATTTTCTAGGGCCATATCACTCTCCTTTTTATTTTTTTAGGATTGGTTGACTAGCATAACACAACTTGCTAGACCATTTGACGTATCCTTTGCATGGGTTGACTATCATAACACACTTTTCTAGACCATTCAACCTCTCATTGACATCTTCATGATTTGACTATCATATGCTAGACCATAAACTCCAAATTTTTACTTAGTCCTTAGACTAACCGTACACATTTGGTCCTTTGACTAAGTGCTTTCAGATCCTTAAATTGATCCCTCTTCACATTTGGTCCTTTGACTAACTGCCTTTCAGATACTTAGACTAATACTCCTCCACTTTAATGGGTCAAACTAGCATAGCACAAATTTTATAGATCATTTTCCCTATTTTCTCTCTTTTTCATCTATCTCTCATGGATCACTTAGTGCGACATAGTTTCCTAGTGTGTCTCATCCATGATAATCTTGATCTCTCCTCTATGATTCTATAGAATAACACAATTGTTTATTTGATTAGGTCACAAAGTCTTATCTTATCTTTGATGTGTGCTCTTTCCATTTTCAAGTGACCACTTGTGCTCTTATGATATATTTTTGAGTATGATATTAGTGGTTGAGACATTTTTCTCTAGCAAGGTCTCTTCAACTAGTTGGCTTAGAATCTTAGTAAGCTTTTGTGTGTGTGAATTTTGTACCTAGCTGTAGACACAACACTTCTGTAAAACATTAGAGGTTAGCAGAAATCAAAATCATACAATGAAATGGAAACTAATCTAACCAAGTGATTTACTGCCTTCTAGTAGGTGCGAGTATGTTATTCTGAGATTGGACCGAGATCAGTGACCTTGACAACACCTAAACGAAGGATTTGAATGCAGAATCCAGATATGAGATGAATGTAAATTAATATATATTTTTGGTTTTTCTATGCAATAAGATGAAACAAATTGATATGAATCTATTCTATATGAGAAACTGATATGACATGCAATTAATCTAACAATGATATGCTAAATGATATGAATGCTTAAAAATAATGAAAATCTCACAACAGCTTGGATTCTCAAAGATGGATTCTTCAATCACCAATTTGCTAGCGTGAGGATGCAATTCGTGGAAGGATCCAAAATGAAGAGTTGAGGCCTTAATTTATAGAAATCCAGGACTCTGGAGGTGCATGGAAAAAGCCATAAATCACTCTTGATAAACTCAGGTTGATTTTTGAGTTATCAAGAATTTAGAGATAGATTAACTCACAAAATCATGCAAATCAACTTTTTGATTTAAATCAGAAGTTGAGATCAGCTTTCAACTCAAAAGAGAGTTGAGTTTATTTTTAAAACAACTTGAATTGATTTTCTAATTTAAAGTTTAACTATTTTTTGGATGTGCATAATTAATTATGAATTAATTTAATAAATAAAGTGATTTATCCTCAACTTAACTGATTTTAAAAATAAAACAATTGATTTATGGGTTAATCAATTATTAAATCAAACTTTTATTCAAAAACTATATTATTAAATTTGTTAATTGACATTAATTAATTAAATAAGAATTTAATCAGTTAGTCATAGGATATTTGATTTATTGTCAAAATGAAATAATACAATTTAGGAATAAATATAATTAAATCCAATTAAATAATTAAGTGGCAGTATTAAATCTAATTAATTAAATATTCAGAATATTCAATTCATCAAACTTCAGGATAAATAGGATTTATCACCAAATAATCATTAAATTAAAGATAATTAGATAAATTAGGAATAAGGAATATTCCCCGATGCAAAATTTAGGATAATCAATTAAGATTCGATAATGTGCCAATGTGCCTTAGGTTAGGACTTTGATGTTGATTTCGTTTGATGTGTTGATATAGGAGGTTAATGAAACTATAGCCCATTTTTGGGGTATTACATTTTGCCCCTCTTTGAATTACTGTGCGAAGCGCAGTGGTTCAAAGACAATCTGTGTATGATGTTGAAACTGATGTTTGAAATTGAAATTGATATGAAACAGAAACTGATTGAAATTGATATGAAGATAATAGGTCTTGAATGACCAAAGATAATGTTAACTATAACAACAATGAACCGATGATTGCAGAGAAGTGTCAAAACACCTGATTCTCAACCTTATGATTGCGAAGAAGTGAGTGACCGATTCCAGACCTGATTGTCGATAAGAATCACATTGGTATCATATCTAAACCCTTTAGTTACGAAGAACCAAGGAAATAACACTAATGCACTGATGGTTACGAAAAACTAATATAGTTTACAAGATTAGGAGAATACCAGATTGATATGGATCTCAATGAATTTGATATGCCCCAAGCGATGATTGATTTACCCCAAGCGATGAGGTCTTTTTGATGAATTAGCAACTAGATGTGCAATACCATGCCCCCCTTCGGGATTAAAATTGAAATCTGACAAGAAAAGTCAGCGTTGAATAGTTTAGAAGCATGTTAATTGATTTAAGAAGTGGTTACATACGTTCGAGAATGCATTCTGCATCATTTGGAGGTCCAGAAGACCAAGTTTGACTAGGTTTTACCATGATTTGACCATGGTTGACCAAGTTGAAATTTTGATAGTTTGATGTAAGATAATCAGTTAAGTTGAATACTAGATTTCTGTGATGATGGAAGGTTGATTATGTAAGCAGTAGACTATCCTGGGTCTGAAAATTTTAAATCATGATTTTGATATAGTAAATGATCTCAAATTTTGATTTTGATCTCAAAAATGGGTTCAGAATGTCAAAATTAGCGAGGGGTGCAATTTTTGTGAAAAACAGAGCACTTTTGAAAATTAGGTCAAAAGCTATATAAAGGCCGAAAGGGTCATTTTCAATTCATTTCAACCTTTTGACTTTAGAAATCTTGTGGAGCCCTCTGAGCAAGAAAATGGTAGAACCAAAGGTACCTATGAGTTCGCATTGATTTGAGCATAGCCGAAGACACCAGAGACCTCGACAATACGGACATCCGGTAGGTGGACCTCTTTGCTTCTCTGAAAAATCAAATTTTCCATGATTTATAGCATTTTTAGCATTTTTCGTACATGTTTTAATTTTGAATTTTTGAATGCATGGAAACTCGTATGACTCTCCAGCAAGACTCGTATGAATTTTGAACTGTAGATAGGTTGTCGTTTCATTAACCCCCAATACTCATATCAGAGGGACCCAAGAATCGTACGACATTTTGTCAGGTCCCTCATAACTCATACAAGGAGGAATGCATTGTCGTATCGCTATGCTTTTTCATATGGTATGATGTAGAAACTCGTACAACTTTCCCTGCCAGTCTAAAGTGTCGTATGAAAAATAGTGAGCCTAAAACTCATTAGTAGGGAAAATTTTTGAATTTCTTGATCTCTTAGCCTGATTACTGACCTTTTAACCTACCTTGTGAAATACTGAACTGCTCAATTCTTTCCCTTGTAACCTATTCTGTAACCAAATTACTGATAGGATTCCCTATTTTTGTACTGTGTAGGTCATATATCCAGATGTTCACATACAAATTTCACATCCAACTACTCAGAGATTATGTGTGTCACTGCCAGACCCTATGAGGGTACACCTTGCTTCCTGTGGATTTAATTACTTCATTCATTTACCTGAGATTAGGGTAAATCATAGACTTTTGACTACTCTGATTGAGAGATTTCATTTAAAGACCTAGACATTCCACCTGTTGACTAGGGAGATCACGGTTACCCCAGAGGATGTGTATCGTATACTGTGCATTCCTTTCCATGCAGGACGACATCCAGAGTATGTGAGTTTAGGGAACTCAGGTTTAGTAGTGTTCAGACGTCTCTTTGGAGATGATACCCAGATGACTGCCTCCATTTCCTGGGAGACCTTAGTACAGTGTTATGGACAGATGCACCGGCTAGAGTGTATTATTGCCGAGATGATAGGAGGGATTATCATGTCTGACCGTCAGCAAAATGGTCTATTGATGGGTTGGGCCCTGATGGTTGCACGTCTGATGGCAACACCTTCTGAGTTGGCTTGGGGTCAGTGTCTTTTGGCCCATATGTTCTCTGAGATGCACGAGGTAGTGTATTAGGAGAGCAAGTCTTTTGTAGCTGGAGCTTTAGTATTATAGATCTGGGCATGGGAGCATATCTTAGTTTTGAGACCAGTATGTACCTCACGGAGGTAGCCACAAGAGCTTGTCATTTATATATATGCTGGATATGTTATACAGGGACGGATGGGTCATGTAGAGTATTGGAGGTGATGCCTTGATGATATGACTTTTGTTCGATGGAGACCATATGTGGGTATAGAGCCCTGACCTACTACACGAGAGTAGTTTAGTTTCTTCTTTTAGAGTTGTGTGCTGATCGGGAGGTCATCCTCCACTTTAGAGAGATTCATTATCACCAGGGTGTGGCAACAGTATGGATGAGTACAGGATGCCCCAGAGGATTATGCCACTTATGCTTGGATATCTCGTGAGCTTGGACCACGAGGCTCTCTTATGGATTGTGTTCACAGGAGTACAGTGCTATCATTGGTAGAGATTGGGAGTACGGACCAGATGTAATTGATGGTGGAGTTACAGATGGATTCATTGCCTGGCTTGTTGACCATCCTATCCATAGGTTCTCAGATCCTACAGAGCTTATACCCTCCACGGAGGAGGCTATGGATGTTACCAGAGCACCGATGAGATAGGGTCCCAGACCCACATAGGCTCTTATTGTGCATACCACACCTCCGATACCTAGAGCGATGGTTCCCCTACAGAGACCATCAGGAAAAATGAGGCCCCCTCATCCCACTAGTTCCACAATAGGCATATCTACAGGTTCTCATAGATGGACTAGGGGAGAGGGTGGTGCTTTAGGGAGTGTTGGTTCAGCTGAGGAGGTACTTGCAGCAAAGAAGGTTGTGGGTGGTGGTACTGATCTGATACAGGAGGATACTGGATTTGATCTGGGTGTAGAGGTTAGACATCGTAAGGCACAAAGAGTAGAGACCACAGAGCAGACTGCCCTAGATACTGAGATGCCAGTAGTCGATGCTAATCCTACTATTCCTCTTACTCCATAGGAGACTATCAGATGGCTCAGATTACAGGTTAGGGACCTGAAGGTTTGCAGTGCTTAGTGGGAGGAGAGATATATAGAGGCTGATAGATAGCGCACTGAGCTTCGTGTAGAGGTACATAGATTACAGGCCGAGGTGATTCATCAGACCGCATGGGCAGCTTACTATGTGTCCACATATTACACTATCATTCCTACTACATAGAGAGTCCCTACGTACTCCCAGTACATGATGGCATCAGAGGGAGCTAGAGCACCTAGAGCAGAGGCAGTACCGGATGCACCACCTCCACCTCCACTAGATGTAGAGGATCAGGCTGACAGCTGATCTGTTTTGATATACTGTGCTCTTTTTTATCATTGATATACTATTTTGACTTTGATAGCTCACATGAGCATATTCATTTGTACACTGTGCCAATAGTGCACCCCTGACTAGTTCAAGATTTTTGATATATATGAGATCGATATTGTGGTTATGACTTCATTTGTACTTGTCATATTTTTTATTTATGATGATATCATGTGATGCTTGTGCTATGAGTAGTGTAGAATGTATGTATGGATGTATGCAATGCAATGTTTCTTTCACATGTATGGATGTAATGCAAATGTATTTTGATTATGAAAAGATGTATGTATGATTTTATGCTTATGCACATGGATGTATTGTAATGCAACAGATGGTTATGATATGAAATGTAAATGAAATGATACACATGATAGGTTTTGCAGGAATTGATGAAGACAAGTACTCAGTCGTATGTCAAAGGATGTTTAACTCAGGAGGATAACTGCTTGCGGTTCCATGAAGAGACCTTTGAGTTAAGTATCAGCTCTTGTGAGATTTGAAGAGGTGATAGAAGAATTGTTTAAGCATTGAAGTTTATGTATCCATTTGTGAGATCATGCGAACATGCAAAATGCAAAGAAACATGTAAAATATAATGCAACTTAAGACCTAGGACCTAGTCACTGATCATGTGTCGGTCGATTTCATCATTGAATTTTTTAGGTAACCAGATAAATCAATACAATGCCCACTAGTTATGAAACCATAGACATATGAATATCGATTTGTATGTGTAGGAATCAATACAACACCCACTGATTAGGAAACCATGGATATATGAATATTGATTTTGTTTTTGGAATGTCGAATTAGATATAAGCACCAAGGCATAAGCGCCGAGATGACTTGAATATCATGTCCATTTTGATATAGCAATTTGTATAAGCATCAAAACATAGACGTTATGATGACCAGAATACACCTTGTGTTTCAAACACATCAAGCAGTCAAGAGATCATTCTAAATCCAATGTGAATTACCCATAGTGACCCTTTATCGTTCACATCCTTAGGTAAGATCACATTTCACAATAGGAGAAAGAACTCACTCAAAAAAGACAATAGTTAGATCAAACTTCCTTGGATTTTCTGGTTATCAATGGTTGAGGTACACATGGCCATCCAATTTGAGATAGAGGCACTTATAGTCAAACACCATTTCAATCCAAAATTTCCAAAGTTGTTAGATTTTCACATACAAACATAAGACAAAGAAAAGATTATGCCCCCGGTCATCACTCTCTAAATCCTATAAAGGACATCATCAAAGAGCTCAAGGGAACATAATATACAAAAATCTCAATGTGAATCAGTAAGCATACAAGGAGATAAAAGCATGTAAAAAGCATAGATTGTTTTCAGTTTGTGTTTGATGTTTGATTGCATTGTTGTAGATGCAAAATCCTTTCTAGAGACAAGAATGACTGACTGGCTCGGATGAAGCTTCAAAGGACTCTGACTGGATATGATATGTCTAAGATACATTAGAGGCCATAGGATATGACTTTGATTGCTCCCAAGTGTTAAGCATTGATAAGATACAGACGCTTGAGCCAATGGTGTACAGATTGACTTATTGAAAACAAGAATGCATAAACAAATTGGGAGATATGTACAAACTAAAGCAAGACTAAAAGCTAGGAAAGACCAAGATTGCGCTAATAGATGGAGCATTTTGAAACAAGTGGCGCTCGTTTGCCGAGTTTTCACCATCTTGGCAAGATTCTATTTTTGCTACCAAGGCGCCTATTTCCAGGTTTTCATCAAGGCACTTTTTCTTTTTCTCTTTTTTTTTTTTTTTTCATTTTTTCAATTTTTTTTTACTTTTGATATTTTATTACTTTTTTTTGTGAATCATCAAGGCACCTATTGCTAGGTTTTTACCAAGATGTTCATTTTTTCAGGACTTTTTCCAAATTTTAAGATGTTTTCAGGACATTTTACCATAGACGGAATGCCTTAGGCATAGAATTTCTTCAGATGGAGAATGTTGACTGGTTCTTGGAGTTGTTCTCCTTCAGTCGTTGAGAGTTGATAGGCACCAAAGCCAAAACTAGCAGTGATAACAAAAGGACCCAGCCAGTTAGGTTCAAACTTCCCCTTGCATTCTCGATGTGATTGATTTTTAAGATTCTCTCTCAAGACTAGATCGCCAACCTAAAATTCTCTATGTCTAACCTTCTTGTTGTAACCTCTAGACATTCTCTTTTGATATACTCTAAGATGATCATACGTTGCTTGTCTGTGCTCATCTAGTAGTTCAAGTTCTTGCAACCTAGACACTCTGTAGTCATCATCAGTTACTAGACCATGCATTCTAATTCTTAGTGATGGGATTTCAACCTCAGTAGGCAGTACTGCTTTAGACCCATAAACTAAAGTGAAAGGTGTAGCCCTAGTGGGTGTTCTGATACTTGTTTTGTAGGCCCAAAGAGCTGGATTGATCATGAGATGCCAGTCTCTTCCTATTTTATTAACTGTACGGTGTAAGATTTTCAATAGATTCTTATTAGAAGCTTTTGCTTGTCCATTCCCTTGAGGATAGTAGATAGATGACCAATGTTGTGTAATCTTGAATTTGGCACATAAATCATCTAGATCTTTATTCTTGAATTGTCCACCATTATCTGTGATGATGGAATGAGGTATCCCATATCTGCATATGATATAGTTCAAGATGAACATAGATATCTATTTTCCAGTTGCTTGTGTCAAAGGGACTGCTTCTACCCATTTTGTAAAATAATCTGTAGCTGTGATTATATGGGTATGTCCATTAAAAGAATGAGGATGTATAGCTCCTATAAGATCAAATGCCCATTGGTGAAAAGGCCATTGTGTAGTAAAGGGAATTAGATCTCTCCCTGGAGCATGAATTAAGTTTCCATGCACTTGGCACTTTTGACAGTTCTTAGAAAACTTGATAGACTCTTTCTCCATTTCTGGCCAATAGTACGCAGCCCTAATAAGTTTTCGAACTAGTGTTAGACCATTCGAGTGTGACCCACATATACCCTCATGGACTTCCTCTAACGCATGTTGAGACTCTTCCTGTTGTAAACATCTAAGTAGCGTACCATCTAGACCTCATTTTTACAGATCATGACCAATGATGACATATCGGGAGGCATTATGGATAAGGTATCTCTTTTCATGGTGGTTGAAGGTATCAGGCATGGTTTGGTCTTTGAGATAGGAGAATAGGTTTTTATATCTGGATGAATCATGACCAACAATAGTGCAGATCATGTGGGTTTTAGGGGAATCATATGCATAATAAGATAGTGCTTCCACCAGGAACTCGTAGCGTAGCTCATGTTCAGGTAGCTGTAATAAAGTAGATAATGTTGCCATTGCATCGGTAGCCTTATTCTTTGTTTTAGGTATTTGCTCAAATGTGATAGATATGAAATACTTCTTTAGATCATCTACCATTCTCTTGTATGGGATGAGCTTTTCATCTTTAGTCTAGTACACATCATTGACTTGATGGATTACAAGTTGTGAGTCTCCATGAATGTGTAATTCTGTTACTCTCCACTCAATTGCTATTTTCATACCATTCAAAAGGGCTTCATATTCTGCAATATTGTTTGTGCAAGGGAAATTTAATCTGAATGCTTTAGGTATGGAGTATCCTTGAGGAGTTATAAATAATATGCCTACTCTTGATCCATTCTATGTAGAGGAGCCATCAAAGAATAACTGCCATTCTCTAGAAGAAAGAGTCATGATAGAGGAATCTGGAAATTCCATTTGCATTGGTGGATCATCAATCATGGGTGCATCTGCTAATTGATTAGCAATAACCTATCTTTTTATAGCTTTTCTTTCAACATATTCAATGTCAAATTCACTTAAGAGCATGACCCATTTAGCTAATCTACCCATGAGGGCAACTTTGCTTAGTAGGTACTTTAGTGGATCAATCTTAGCTACCAGATGTGTGGTATGTGCCAACATGTAATGTCTCAATTTCTATGATGCAAAGATCACAACTAGACAAGCCTTCTCAATCATAGAATAATTCTTTTCGTATGCTACCAATGTCCTACTGATATAGTATATAGCTCTTTCCTTTTTGTTCTCATCATGTTGTGCAAGCAATGCCCCTAGTGATGTATTTGTAGCGGAGACATATAAGATCAAAGGCTTCCCTGGAATGGGAGGCATCAAGATAGGAGGATTTGATAGATACTTCTTGATATGATTAAAGTTGTTCTCACATTCTTCGTTCCACACAAATGTCACACCTTTATGTAATGTTTTTGTAAAAGGCTATGATATGTCTGCTAGCTGAGATATGAAGTGTCTGATAGATTGAACTCTTCCTTGCAATGTCCTCATTTGACTGATGTTTTTGGGAGGTTGCATCTCCATGATAGCCTTTACGTTAGCTGGATCAACTTCAATGCCTTTCTTTGAGACTATGTATCCTAAGAGCTTTCCAGAAGTGACACCAAAAGCACACTTCTTAGGATTTAGTCTGAGACTAAATTTTTCCATTCTGTCTAGTATCTTGCTTAAGTCATTTAGATGTTCAACTCTAGTCATAGATTTTTCTAAAGTATCATCAACATAATCCTCCATAGTCCTATGCATCATGTCATGAAAAATAGAAGTCATAGCTCTTTGATATGTAGCACTGGCATTCTTAACCCCAAATGGCATGACATTCCAGCAGAAGGTACCCCATGCACATGTAAAAGCAGTTTTCTCTTGATCCTCTAAAGCAATTTTTATTTGATTATATCTAGAAAAACCATCCATTAAAGAATACATCTCAAAGCCCGCAGTCATGTCCACTATCATATCAATGTTAGGTAGTGGAAAATCATCCTTAGGGCATGCTTTGTTTACATCTTTGAAATTTGTGCACACTCTTATTGATTTGTCTAGTTTAGAAATAGGTACAATATTAGAGATCCATTCTGCATAATCAATAACTCGAATAAATCTGGCTTTTAGGAGCTTCTCTAATTCAGCTTTTACCAAGAGTGCAACATGAGGATGCATCTTTCTCAATTTTTGTTTAACTGGTTTTACTCCAAGAGCTATAGATAAATGGTGCATTATAAGATCACGATCCAACCCTGGCATATCTGAATATTTCCATGCAAAGTTGATCTTCTTCTCTATTAGGGATGTTGTAAATTTTTGCTTTTCATCTTCTGATAAAGATTATGCTACATGGATCAACTGTGGTTCTTTTGTTGTTCCCAAATTGATAGATTGAGTGGGTTCAATTAGAACTGGAGATTTGTCCTGTAAATGACTCGGAAGGACATCAAACATCTCATCCTTAGGTGCCTCAAAGAGGTTTTCACCTTTGGATACGTCTTTTATTTTTACTTTTGTAGGTTCTGAGACTACCACAAAGTGGTTTTCACCCTCAGAATTCTTTTTCTTTTTATTTTTATTCTTATTTTTCTAACTAAGATACTTGATTTCTGACTCTGTCATGCTAATGCTCAGTTCACTGATGGAAGTCCTCATAGGCTCAACTACATTGAGGTACCAAGCAAGGGCATAGTCATTCAAGAAGGTATAAATACCATGGCTCGGATTTGTGGAGGTTTGATCAAGAAGTTCAAGATGTTGGATACTCAAAGTGGTGAAAGATTGGGAAAGAGTGTTTATGGATATGGATCTATCATCATCGGTCCAAACCCGACGCTCGAGTTCAAATGTGATATTACAACTTAAGACATTCAATTTGTGAATAGGCTCAATGTCATTATGATAGTCCACCTCAGCCATCGGTGGATCAGACTCGATAAGTTCATCATTGCGCTCTAGACTTACATTGGGTTTAGGTGCATATTGGTGAATAACATCAACATGTTTCTCTATAATAAGCTCATCTTCTTCTGAATGGCTCCCCATTCATAGTCATTGGATTCTTCATCTATGCCTCTAGGAAATCTAAGAACATGAGTAAAGTCAAGATGAATACCCCAAGAAGGGTTACCCTCAGATTCTAATTTGAATTCATACTCATGGGAATTTGTCTTAGAGTAACTACCACCTTCCTCTTCTTGATTGCCTTCGAGATTAGCTGGTTCTTGTGTTGCAACTATCTCTTGCTCTATAGTAGGTTCTTGTGTTTCTACTACATTAATTATTTTTATTGGATCATCTTTAGCATCAAGAAGGTTTGTGATTTCTTTAGGCAAATGCTCATAAGGAATGAGCTCATCAGTGGTGTCAGAATCATCACTATTAGATTGTTCAGTTATTTCCTTCTTTAGTTGATTTGCTATGGAAGGCTCAATTTGTTCTAGAACATGTGGGGAGTTCTTGCTAAGACAGAAAGGCTTCTTCGTGTATCCTAGACCTATTGTATTTTTGTTGGCTCGACCATGATGTTCAAGAGGTGACAGAAGACCTTTACCCTATAGTCCTAGAGGTCCTTTTCCTTTATATCCCATCTTAGCTATCAGCTTATCCCCTGGGCCATGACTTAGAAGGAAATTTTGATACTTTAGAGTCACTAGGTGGAACAACTTTAGATTCAGGTTCATCCTTGTAAAGCCATGCAAGCACAGCTTCATATTCTTCAAATTCTTGCTTAGGTAATTTCTCTGCAACAAATTTTCCTTTATATGGCTCAAGAGGTTCCTTAGATTTTGGTTTGAACTATTTTTGAGCTTGCCCATAAGACTTAGGCGAGATAGGGAGAGATGTCAAAGACAAGACTGGCTCTATAGTATATTCTCCCATACCATTTTCTTTTATAGTGACCTCTTTTGCAATGTCTTCCATTTTAGATGTTGAAGCAACATCTAGCTGCTTAATGGAAGATTCTCTGTTATTAGGAACAAGTTTATCCACCTTTGCCTTCAATGCATTGCAAGTTGCTGACACGTCAGCTGGAATGGTTACCTCTACTCCATCACAAGGAAATTTCAAGCACTGATGGTATGTAGAAGGAGTAGCTCTCATCTCATGTATCCAGGGTCTCCCTAGAAGGATGTTGTAAGCCAAAGGTATATCAAGAACTTGACATATAGTATCTCTGATGACAGGACCTGTTCTGATAGGAAAGATAGTCATTCCCTTGGAGGATCTTTCTTCTTCATCATACACTTTGATAGTTATTTTCTTTCTAGGATCAATGGTTGTTTTTGAAAATCCGAATTGTGTGATCAAGTTGTAAGAACAAATATTCAGACCTGCGCCCCCATCTATCAACACACGTTTGACATGATGGTTTTGGATCAAGACTTAATATGCAAAGGCTGGTTATGCAGATGACTCAAGGAGTTATCATCATCCTCTGAAAAGGAGATATACTATGGAGACGTAAGATGACCAACCATAGCTTGGAATCTATCTAAATCAAGGTTATCAGGAACATTGGATCCGAGAAAAGCTTTTCTAGAATGGCTCTATGAGCTGGAGATATCCGAAGCAACTCAAACATGGAGATTTTAGCATTAGTATGTTGGAGTTGTTGAATGATACTGTACGAAGTAGGCCTCGTGTCCTTAGGATTTGAAGATTTAGATGTTGCCCTCTGTTTAGAAGTGGAAGATAGATTGAAAGGCACCTTAGGGACATTTGATTAATCTAGGATTTGTCCTTATAGGTGTGCCTGAGCTTGTGATCGAGTAAATACATTAGCTGATTTATTTTCTCTATCTCTTCTTACAATTGTGATGACATTGCAACGCTCAGAAAGGCTTGGTTCAACAATATTGATAACAGTATTATTTCCAGGATAGGCATAATTGACCTTAGCACCCACATTAGGATGAGAAGAAAAATCTCCTTGGCTATGCTTTGGAAATGGTTCGGTGAATGCTATGTGATCATTATTGCTTTTAGGATTATCAATCATGATTTCTCCATTATCAATCTTGTCTTGAATGGTATGCTTCAAACACAAGCAGTTATTAGTTTTGTGACATTTACCCTAATGGAAATCATAGAATTCATTCTCTCTCCACCATTTCAGCTTAGGATTAGGATCAGATTGTCAGATCTTAGGAAAAGAGATGATGTTATTAGCCAACAGAGTTCTCATAGCTAATTCCAAAGATTCTCCAAGAGGAGTGAACTTTCATTTATTATCAGCGGACCAAGATTTGTATTCTGGCTTCTTTTGAGATGATTCAGACACCTTTTGTTATGAGCCTTTGATGGCTTGAGTACCAATGGTTAGATTGAAAGTAGGTGCGATGGGGCATGATTATCAACAACACCATCTGTGATGATGCCCTTATTCTTGTTCCAATTTTTGTTCTTATCCTTAGAACTAGATTCATACTTGTCCTTTTGAAGTGTGACATCTCCTTTTTTCACAAGTACTTTTTCAATTTTGATTGCATTATCCACCATCTTGTCAAAAGATGTATGATTTTGCATTTGTAAAGGGTAGTTGATTTCTAGAACAAGATTGTTGATGAAGATTTCTAGCTTCTCAGTTTCTAGAATAGGCCTAGCATATAGAGAGAATTTCTTTCTCCATCTTTTGAAAAATGTCAAGAATGGTTCTCCTAGATATTGTTTGAGATTGCAGATATCAATCATGGTGATTGGATGTTGGATGTTGTAGGAGTATTACTGATAGAACAATTTGATCAACTCCTCAAAGGTTTTGATTGTAGGTGGCATCCTAGAGAACCAATGAATGGCTGCCCCTCCCAATGATCGAGGAAAAAGATGCATCAGATAGGTCAATTTGTGCATGAACTCCATAGATTGAGTACAGAATTCTCTGACATGATCTTGAGGATCAGAGTTTCCATCATACTTATCATATTTTGGCATTTCCACCCTCCCAGGGAATGGTGGCATATACAAGTCTTTATCGAATGGAAAAGGACATAGGGCCTCCATGGAGAACTCCTTAGGTTCTTTTTCTTTTTCCATTTTGTTAAGTTTTACTTGCATGGCGTGTATTTGTTTCATCATATCCAAGATAGGAGTTTCTTCCTCATGTGCAATGATATCTTCCACATTAAAATTGGGAGGAATTTTAGCTCCTTGATGAGCTAATTGTAAAAAGTATTTTTCTCTATCTTCTTTCAAGAAATGCTTCATCATTCTTTTGAAGTCATCATCATTTTGATACCGAGCAATTTCTTCAGGTGTGGGTTCTTGATCTGCACCATGTTGAGATTGAGCTCTTTGAGAGCCATGGTTTGTCCCTGCTTGAGACATGGTAGGAGTTTTAAGACTCCTTGGGATAAATCGATAAGGGGTTTGTTGATTACCTTCGTGAGTTGGTGGAGGAATGTAACCAATTTTTAATCAAAAGTTGCCAAGACCGTCATCTTCGTAAAGACCAGAATTGTATAGTTGTTCAAAATTTGGACCTTGGATATGAGTCAAAGTTAAGGTATGGGATACTTCTCCAAATTTCTTGTTAGAGGAAGCTCTAGTTTCTACCATTAACCTTGGGTAAAGCAAAAGAATACAATGAAGACAACTGAAGAATGATCTGATTCACGAAGATCAAATGATGCAACCTTGTCAAGGTTTGATTGATTGAAGCTTAGATTAGACATAAATGGTGGATAATGTGCCCTGGATGTATGGGTAGATGCCCAAAAGATAGCGGACACGAGTTCACAACACTTAGCCATTTTGAAGATGGATAGAAGATTGATAGTTATGACAAGGTTTGGACACAAGATGAAAAAGACTCAAATTGATTGAACAGAAGGCTAAATCAAATTCAAAAGGCCACTTTAGGAAAATGATTGGATTCTCAGTAGTTACTACCATTTTCTTGACATAGTGATTTACTTGACAGACTCTGGAAACAGGTTGGAAAAGCTGGGTCTCTGACAATTCTGACAACTTTCTAGCAATTTTTCAAAATTTCTCAAACGACTTTCTATAGGCTCATACGATAATGGGTAGGCTATGAAATGATAATTGAAAAACTAGTACAATAGTTGTAAAACTCGCATGATAGTTGATAACAAGATTTCTGACTTTTTTTTAATTGACTGGCAGCAAAACTCGTACGACAATATACTAGCTACCATACGATAATCTGGGGGTTCTAAAATGACAATAGCCAAAAGTCGTATGACTTTCTGACTTTACAAGATGAATTTTGACTCCAGAAAGGTGTTTGACATTAGATTTTTCAATTTTTAGGTTTTTAGTTTCAAATTGTTCACAAAATTGTCTGTCCGGATTTGAAGATAGTACCAGATTGATTCGTTCTTAGTAACCAAATAGATAAACAAGCACGCAAAATAGCAAGTACGTAATTTCAAGCACGTCTGAAAACAATGAACATGGGACAAAGAAACCCTGTGCATGAACAACCAAGTGACTGAATATGCTAATCCCTAGGAGTGCTAATAGTGTATGTTCCAAAAAGTTTTGCAATAATGCACATACTCCTAGAAAAATGAAAATTTGGCCTCACTAGGGTTTTTAGTAATGGTCTGACTCAGCAACGTTTGTGATCTCAAGAGGGCGAACTCCAATCCAGGCACACTGGGGTTTTGACACAGTCTGAGAAATTAATCAATCAAGAGCTACTAGGGAGATCTGACAGCCCAACAAGAGACCACACCTATGAAGATTTCCTCCACAAGGACATTTATATAGTGGCTACTGCTACCATGGTGAAAATGGCTATTACTGCTTGAAGTTTTGTCAACGTGGTTGACCCAATTAAGGGAATGTCCACTACAGTTAACCCTCTCTAAAGGTGACTCACAAAAGATACCACATGGAGACTAGTTCCAGATTCAAGGATATGAGTTTCTAGTACTACCCAAAAAGGGAGTAGAGCATAGTCCTCTAGCCTTTTCACTTTTAACCCAAACAAAGTAGACAAATTAATCTGACACGCTAAGACCAAGATTATCTCACAAAGATCTATGATGTCAATGACTTATGATCTATCAACCTCTCCAGAGAGAAAATGTATCAATTAGAAGCTGAAGATGCACAAATCTAGTAGAATGTGAGACGCACTCAGTAACCTCCCTACCTACAAGGGTTCCTTCATTGAGAAGAGTTTCGCTGGAAACCCACTCTCTCAAGAACTGCAAATAGTGTTCATAGGGCCTATTTACTATGTGTAACAAAGATGCTGAAAAGCAAATCTATGTTCATTTTTATAGCCCAAAATGAAATCTATGATATGAAAGCAATAAAGGTCACACAAGCCAGACATGTGAGATGTTCATTTTAGTCCAAATTGAAATGTTATTAGCTGAGAAGATTACCTGAATTCCTCACAATGTGCTTAGTAGATTCTTACCTATTTTTAGCAATTCTTACACTTTTTCCCAATCAAAATCAATAGAAATCAATCAGAAACAACAAATTTCAATTGTTAATGTTAGTTGTCAGTCCAAATCAGGAAAACAAATTAGGAAAACTGCCTGAAAATATGAAATGACAATTGAAACTTGGCATTGAAACTCATACGACAGTGGGTCACCTACTAGATGACAATCCAGAAACTTGCACGACAATGGGTATCAGATCATACGATAAAAGAGCTTCCAAATGACACTTTGTTTCTAATGGTATGATCCTTGATCAAATCAACTATCATACGACAATGGGTACCTCCTAATACGAGTTTCTAACAAAACTCATACGAAAATTATACTGACAAAAATTAAAAATCATAGCTTGGAACAAAAAATAACAAAAAGATGATAGAAATTGATAGAAATTGAATGGAAACCCATTTCAAGGCCCCACGGTGGGCACCATAAATGTGTGTGTGAATTTTGTACCTAGTTGTAGACACAACACTTCAGTAAAACATAAGAGGTTAGCAGAAATCAAAATCATGCAATGAAATGGAAACTAATCTAACCAGGCAATTTACTGCCTTCTAGTAGGTGCGAGTATGTTATTCTCAAATTGGACCGAGATCTATACCTTGACGACACCTAAACGAAGGATTTGAATGCAGAATCTAGATATGAGATGAATGTAAATTAATCTATATTTTTGGTTTTTCTATGCAATAAGATGAAACAAATTGATATGAATCTATTCTATATGAGAAACTGATATGACATGCAATTAATCTAACAATGATATGCTAAATGATATGAATGCTTAAAAATAATGAAAATCTCACAACAACTTGGATTCGCAAAGATGGATTCTTTGATCACCAATTTGCCAGCGTGAGGATGCAATTCGTGGAAGGATCCAAAATTAAGAGCTGAGGCCTTAATTTATAGAAATCCAGGACTTTGGAGGTGCATGGAAAAAGCCATAAATCACTCTTGATAAAATTAGGTTGATTTTTGAGTTATCAAGAATTTAGAGATAGATTAACTCACAAAATCACGCAAATCAGCTTTTTGATTTAAATCAGAAGTTGAGATCAACTTTCAACTCAAAAGAGAGTTGAGTTTATTTTTAAAACAACTTGAATTGATTTTTTGATTTAAAGTTTAACTATTTTTTGGATGTGCATAATTAATTATGAATTAATTTAATAAGTAAAGTGATTTATCCTCAACTTAACTGATTTTAAAAATAAAATAATTGATTTATGGGTTAATCAATTACTAAATCAAACTTTTATTGAAAAACTTTATTATTAAATTTGCAATTGACATTAATTAATTAAATAAGAATTTAATCAATTAGTCATAGGATATTTGATTTGTTGTCAAAATGAAATAATACAATTTAGGAATAAATATAATTAAATCCAATTAAATAACTAAGTGGCAGTATTAAATCTAATTAATTAAATATTCAATTAATCAAACTTTAGGATAAATAGGATTTATCACCAAATAATCATTAAATTAAAGATAATTAGATAAATTAGGAATAAGGAATATTCCCCGATGCAAAATTTAGCATAATCAATTAAGATTCGATAATGTGCCGATGTGCCTTAGGTTAGGACTTTGATGTCGATTTCGTTCGATGTGTTGATATAGGAGGTTAATGAACCTATAGCCGATTTTTGGGGTATTACAGCTCTAGGTTTTGGTTTTTTGGTGTCCTTGCATATGTATGTATAAGTGAAGATCCTTGGTTTGGGGGCTTGTGTCCTTAAACCTTCTTACAAATCTCTCTCTCTCTCTCTCTGGTACTTTACAATGAGTATGAGGTAGACTCATACTTCTGCTAAAGTGGAGGATAAATGTACTATCCTAAAAAGTAAGCCACCTACTTAAGTGCTCATTTTTAGCCCCATTATAGTATGTATGGGTTCTCACATTGATTTCACATCCTTCTAGCACTTATGCATTCTTCAAATAAACATTATTTGTTAAAAACTCAAAGTTGGCTCTAACTCCTATGCATGATTTCCCATTTTCCATCCTATCACATAATTCATTTTCCTCCTAGGATGTATGCAATCATTTTCAAATTTTGGGATTGGCCCTGATCTCCTGGTAGGTTGTAATTTTTACCAACACTCATTATCACTCTCCCCAACATCCCAGTTAATTTCAAGGTGATTTTACCTAGACTAGGTCAAATTTGGTGGACTATGTCACATTTTGTGACATAGTTCTAGGACTAGGTTGGCCAAGTTGACCTTGTTCTGGGTTTTAGATCCTAAACTTTGCCCAAATCCTGATGGAGGTATTTTCTTCCAAGGTGTGAAATTATAGTCAAACTTGACAAAATATGAGCCCTGAAATGTGTATAAAAGGAGCCCTCTTCCTCATTTTTACATCATTCATTGTTGTGAGATCTATACACGTCCACAAGCAATTTATCATTATCCATTATGCATTCAAGAGATCCAAGTATGAGAAAGAATCCATTAGTGAATGAATCCATCATCAAGCATTCAAGTGCAAGGAATCCATAAAGAGCCATCAAGAATTTCAAATCTTCATTCTATCATGCATTCAAGGAATTTCCTTCCATAGATCTAACTTTTTAATCCTATTCCAGGTCAAGAAAATGAGTTTTCAATCAAGGGAGGAGATCTACATTCATCTATCAAGACTTCTTCTCTTTCTTCCTCAATCCAACATTATGGAAAACTACAACAATCATCATTCAAGGGTTTGGTTTCATGATTTCCTATTGGGTTTTTGTGGAGTCCAAGCTATTGCATTAATACTTGTGATCACCACTAAAGAGGCACTACATCATTGAGGTATGAGGTGATTTATATTTTAGAAATAGATTTCATTTAATCTTTCCTTGTGAAATTTCAATTTCATTTCAAGATTAATTCCTAAATAGGGGTTTAACCAAGGCAAACCCCTTTCCACAACCTTTTTCCCCTTATTTTCTATGTACATGAGCAATTTTGAGAGTTGAAAATATGGATTCGAGAGTCTCATAACCAGTTGCAAACACTCAAAAAATTTCATCAAATTTGGACCTAAAAGGACTAGGTCAACCATGATGACCTCATCCAAGACTAGGTCAACCAAGTCAACCCCTTCTTGCACATTTTGGCTGAAAATTGTATAGAAGACAGTTGCAAGGCCAAAGTCCCAGATCTGGAGTTCCAGTTGATTCTGACATTCTAGCAATAGCCAAATTTAGATCTGAAGATCATTTTTCCTCTTCTAACTTCAAGGTGAGTTCATTCCTCCTATTTTTCTCTTTCACTTACTTCATAGATCATATTTATCATCATTTACATATCACATCATTTTCTATAAGAATAAAAATACCCCCTTTTACATAGACCTTGCATTAACACCCTTCATCTTTTAGTTATGCTAATCATATTGGTTTAAGGGTGGGTTTGTATTCTAATGCATAATATAATGTACTAAGTGATCTACATATTAGTATTTCTCACCATTTTATATTATGCAATTCCCCAAATTAGAATCTCATGTGCTGGACAGGTCACCACCCATGAAAATAATTGTCATGTTCATTAGAAGAGTCACCACTAACATGTTGTTGCATGACAACCTTGATATACTTGACACACATATAGGAGAAATTAAAAACTATTACTTGGAATCATTGGTCATTCTCCTAGGGGCAAGAACCTTTCTTTGAAAAGGCATGGTCCATGTGTTGATGTGATAGAATTTATAGCAAGAGAAACTCATCACACCCTCTCCAAAATTATATGGATGTAACACGTGTCTGGATCATTTAAAAGCTCATGACTGGAGGAAAGAAAGAGGCCTGCAACCAAAAGGAAACTCTGACTCAAAAAAAGACTCTAACATGAAATAAGCCTACAAAGAAATATGTGTGAACTCAGGTGGTCTATATAAATATATGCAAAAGATATGGCCAAGTCTTTGAAAACACTATTATTTTGTCCCAACGAGTGTGCTAGATGAAGATGGAGGAAATGGGGGTCTATATTTTGTATCTTTCCAACATCAATAATAGAGTACCTTCCAAACACATACACATGCAAAAAAAATTATCTAATCTAAATTATACATGTATACCAATGAATTTTTTATTCCATTACCCTCATGTCTATCAAGGTATTGTGCTCAATAATGAATTCTATTAGAAGCACATGCACAATAATCTATGAAGAATGGAAATTTGAGAGATGAATGCAAATAATGAATATGCAAAGACCAAAATAAGTTGTAATGCAAGTAGGACTAAAACGTAAATGATTGATGTAAAGAAGAATGGATAGAGTTTGAAATGGGAAGGGAAATTTCTTAAACATGTGTTCTTGGGAGGGAATCCCATATCAGGATGTATGTGAGATAAAAGAATGGATATGGAATTGTAAATAGGCTTGTCCCACATGCATTAAGTGGATGTAATTGCTAGAGGTTGGATATTATAAATAAAGGATGAAGTGGATATGAAAGGGATCCATAAAAATGATATTTATTTAATGAATTTAATGGAATAAATATTAATTAATATATTTATTGAATTAATGGAGAAATAAAATAATGATATAAAGTGATAGGGAGATCTTCCTTCCAATAGCCCTACTTCCTCTAGGACTTCTCTAGGTCTTCTCTTGACCTATCTTAGGGTACCTAAGACCCTTCAAACTGAGGGATTCTTCCTAATCTCCTCTACTCCACAAGATCTCACTACCAAGGTCTCAACACACTCTAGTTCCCACAACTCCTTCAATGAATTCAACTAAGGAATTCTTCCATTACTCCAACTTCTTGTTTCCAGTTGATAGACATGGGAGAGGAATCTTTGAGTCTTTATTTGTCTCAATTTGGGGTGCTCTACCTTGTAGTACCTTCATTCTACTACCCGATCTCTAACTTTTAGCCTAAAAAGGCTACTAGGCCTTGTAGGTCTTCTAACACACAAATCAGGGCTTGACTCTGCAATTGTCCACACAAGTGGTCAAAATAATCACCTTTTCAAACACCCTTTTCAAAGATACAAAGGAATCCAAAACCCTTATACCTCCAGATCCTCCGTACATGCCTTTCCTAACTTCTAGCCTTGTTTTTAGGCCTAATTAGGCCTCACTGGTTCTTAGTGAGGGTTTGATCTTTCCACCCCTTTCCAATTTTATCAAGAGCTCTCCTTCATAGGATATAGGTTTTGATCATCATAAAATACATTATAGGTGTTGGATTAGCTTTCCCAATCATAGAGCTCTCTCCCATTTGTTGGATCAAAGCAAGTTCCCTAACCGGGCTAGCTCTGGCTCGCCTAGGGATTGCTTTCAAAATTCATTCCTCTGCAACCTAAAGCACAAAAAAACATATTTAAATAGTATATACATTTCTCTAACATGTTCTAGGTGGCTATGCAAAACCAACCATAGAATCTTAAGTTAGATCCATTTTAAGAGTCTCCACTCTTAACAATCCAACAAGCTGGTCTTATAGGAGATTTTAAGTTTCAATACTTACAATCAAACTAATAATCTTAAACAAATGTCTAAACTAATTCTCACAATATAAATAATGAAAACATGCAAACTTTTTCTCAGGTTCAATCCATGGTTAAGGATGACCGAGTTCTCAATTCAAACCATTCACAGGTACAGTCCTGACAGTCATAAAACTAAATACAAATATTCAAAGAAATATTACTTCCAACCTTTGGTCTCAAAAAAATCAAGCCATAAATAGGATTAGTTAGCCTAGCTTGGTTGATATTTGACCTATAACTAACTCCTAGGCTCAGATAGGCTGAAGACCAAATGTTGTCATGACAACTTTTACATTTTACTCGACAACTTTGTCAAGGTTGAGCCATGAGGTCTAAATAGACTCTCTCAACTATTCCAAGCCTTCTAGGATCCTTTTCCACTTAATAATACTCATTTAATTTCTTTTCACAGTCAAGATACAACTTTGACTAATTTGCAACTCCTAATGGCATACAAGCCATATGCTTTGGGTCTTCACCTAGACTAAAGAGACCATCACTAGAACTTAAACCAACTGCTTAACACTTCCTTATTGGACTACTAAAATACTCACTAACTAAGACACACAACCAAGATTCCTTAAAGGATAGTGACTTCACTAGAGTCACTACAAGCCAAAACTAGGTGTCTAGGAGCTAGGTTGGCCAAGAACCTAGGTGCTCTTGCACCATACTCCCCTGCAAAAAGAACCTAAGTCCCATTAGGAGACAAGAGTGCCACATATATGCCTAACTTCTTGAATTTTGTCTCTTCAATCCATTGAGTCTTTGATTCAGGGAGAGACTTCCACTTCACAAGGTGCTCCATGTACACTCCATGTCTAGTTTGCTTCTTGATCCTTGAGTCTGGGATCTTCTCAACTTGAGGCTTCACTTGTACTGGTAGTCTGAGATCTTTCACATTAGTATGAACATCTAGGATGTGTTCTTCATCCTTCACATTAGGTCCTTTGTATTTCACCAAGTCTTGAACATTAAAAACCAGAGAGATAGATAGGTCACTAGGTAGGCCTATCTTATAAGCATTTAAGCCATACTTGCCTAGAACCTTACAAGGTCCAACTCTCCTCATTTGCAACTTGCTAGGTATGAATTTTTGAGGCCTTTCTTTATTTAGGTGTGCCATCACCCAATCTCCCACTTCAAATTGAAGATCTTTCCTCCTTTCATCAACTCTAGCCTTCACCTTTTGATTGGCTTCTACCAATGTCCTTCTAACCTTCTCATGGACTTCTTGCATGGATTGGGCAAAATCGTCAGCATGTCCACTCACTCCACCTTGATTACCAAGTTCTCTTAACTCACACACACCTCTTGGGTGCATGACATACACCACTTCAAATGGACTCTTACTGGTAGACCTGTTTATGCTATCATTATAGAAAAATTTAGCTTGTGGTAATACCTGGTCCCACACTTGTCCATACTCCTTGGTAAGACATCTTAAGAGGTTCCCCAAAACTCTATTAATAACCTCTGTTTGACCATCGATTTGAGGATGATAGGCTGACCCAAAAGTAAGGTTAGTTCCCAATCTCTTCCACAAAGTCTTCCAAAAATGCCCCATGATTTTTACATCCCTATCTGAGACTATGTTGATCGGTAGGCCATGAATCCTTACCACTTCTTTAAAGAATAGGTGTGCTATATAGTTGGCATCATGTGTGGTCTTGCATGGTATGAAATGGCTCATTTTTATGAATCTATCTACCACCACATAGATACTATCAAAACCAGTAGTTGTCTTTGGCAAACCAACTATAAAGTCCATACGTAGACACTCCCATGGCCTCCTAGGGATTGGTAAAGGCTGGTATAACCCTGCATTTGAAGATGCACCCTTAGCCTTTTGACAAACAATACATTTTTCTACATATCTCCTCACATCTCTTGGCATCTTGGGCCAATAGTAGAACCTTTGCACTAGGTCCAATGTCTTGTTCAAGCCAAAGTGTCCACTAAAGCTTCCATTATGCTTTTCTTGTATAAGGTTCTCCCTCATGGAACCTCTAGGTACACATAACTAGTTACCCTTGAATAAAAATCCATTTTGTAATGTGTAATTAGAAAACTCACTATGAAAGTGATTCTCAAAAACTTCACATACCTTGTAGGCTTTGGAGAAATCCTCATCCTACTTATAAAGTCCTTTGAATCCTTCTATGCCAATGCTTTGGAGCTGGATTTCTTGGACAGTCAACAAAATTCTACTTAAGGCATCAACTACCTTGTATAGTAAAAGTATAGGCTTGGAGGAACTCCATCCACTTGATGTGCCTATGACTTAGCTTATCTTGAGTGTTGATGTACCTCAATGCTTGATTGTCTGTATAGACTACAAACTCCTTAGGCAATAGGTAGTGCCTCCACTTTTTAAGTGCTTGAACCAATGCATATATCTCTAAATCATATAAGGAATATTTTGATTTAGCCTCATTTAGCCTTTCACTAAAAAATGCAACTGGTCTCCCTTCTTGATTCAACACTGCTCCCCCTACTATATTGCTTGCATCACATTCAACAATGAACAACTTGTCAAAGCTTGGTAATACAAAAATAGGTCGAGTTTCTATTCTTTCCTTCAACTTCTCAAATCCTTCTTGAGCTGCCTTCATCCACACAAACTTAGTTTTAACTCCACCTTTGATAGTGTTGAGCATAGGTGCACATATCTCACTGAATCCTCTTATGAACTTCCTATATAACTGAGCTAATCCATGGAAGCTCCTCACTTCAATCCCTATTTTAGGAGTGGGCCAACTCACTATGGCTTCCACTTTTCTTGGATCCATCTTGAGGTCACCTTTAGACACCACAAAACCTAGGTACACTAGTTCTTGTTTAAGGAACTCACTCTTCTCTAGGTTGATGACTAGCTTCTCTTCATGTAATCTTCTTAGGACAACTTCTAGGTGCTGCATGTGTTCCTCCTTGGTCTTGTTAAAGATGAGGATGTCATCTAGGTACACCACAACAAACCTACCAATATAGTCTTTTAGGACTTCATTTATTAACCTCATGAAGGTACTAGGTGCATTTGTAAGTCCAAAGGGTATGACTAACCATTCATAAAGACCCTCATTGGTTTTGAAGTCTGACTTCCACTCATCCCCTTCCTTCATCTTAATTTGGTGATACCCACTTTTAAGGTAAATTTTAGTAAAGTACTGGGACCCCCCAAGACAATCCATAAGGTCTTCTATTCTAGTGATAGGAAACCTATATCTAATGGTAATCCTATTGATTACCCTAGAATCAGTACATAACCTCCACTTTCCTCCCTTCTTTGGTGCCAAAACCACAGGGACAACACATGAACTAATGCTTTTCCTTATCAGCCCTTGATCAAGAAGTTCTTGGATCTATCTTGCTATCTCCTTGTTTTGGTGTGGGGTCACTTTGTATGCTACCTTGTTAGGTAAGGATGCTTCGAGTACAAAGTCAATGGAAGGAATGGTGGAGTATGGTGGAGTTCTTCTCATGGTGGGGAATATGGTGCAGGAGCACCTCGAACATTCAAGTCAGGGTGAAGGATTATGAAGACCTTCAAGACTCTCCAAGCAAATTAGGAGGATGGAATGCTTAATCAGGGTAAACAGATCAATTGGAGGATCCTAGCCCCTATAATAGGTTTAAAATAGCGCAATATTTTGATATACTTGTAATGTCTTCAAAGGACCCATTTTTATGTTTGTAATGTCCTTAAAAGGACTAAAAGCTTGATTGTAATGGACTAAGATTGTCGAAGTCTCAAATTATGTTTAAGAAGTCTAGGTTGGGCATGGGATAGGCCTAGGACATTAAGGATCATTTAGATAAGGGTTAAATATACAAATAAAGCCTTTTTTTTACTCTTTAAAAATTCAAATTTTTAAATAATAACGGCTACTTAGCATTTAGAGGGAACTTATAGTTATGGTTTGTTTTGAGTTTAACCTTTCAACTCAACAATGATAGTTGGTTGAAATGGTTATTTAGGAAGTTATAAATTCAATGGGGAGTCTCTATTACGGGCATAAAAGAAAACTGGTGTGTACAGATTTGGCAAATAGTAAGAAATAAACTTTCAAACTTTGCAATTTTCTTGATCTTTTAAGTCTTGAGTTGATTGGTTTGATATTCTTATGAATTGATAGGATTTTCTTAACCATTAAATTTCTTAGTGGATGAGTTTCACATTGTATTGAATTCACTATTGCACCAGTTGAATAATAGTGATCTTTCTTTAACTGTTTTGTTGCTACAGTAGGGTTTTAAGAACAATGGGGATCATTCCATGAGTATGAAGGCTTGATATTCATGGAATGAATTGATCTAACTTTTATATATATAATGCTAACCGTGAATATGCAGAGTTGAAGGAAATCAATGTGATCACAAGCTGAACAGTGGGAAAAATACAAGGAGTTTGGGTGCCAAGTATAGCAGTGGCTAATCTGGCCAAACAAAGGATATATTTTGTGGTTGGGAATGTTATATAATGTTCATTAGATGGTAAATCCATCATCAATTTTTTGCAGGAGTGTGTAGAACCGGGAGATTGAGGAAGCCCTAAGAACTAGGGTTTGAAGACAACAATTTAGAGGTTTTATAATTGCAGAGCACTGGAGTCTAATTCCTTTGATATTTGAGCAATTGAAGACATAAATCCATACTGTCCAGGAGTTGGGGTTGATAGGAGGTCATTGCATGGTACTTCCTTTGTTAAATTAAGCATTTTTCATGCATTGAAACAGGGCACCTGTCATGTTTAGCAGTATTGGTCCAAAGTAACAATATAAAAGCTTTTGGTATGTTGTAGAGTCCTAAAAAGGGTATCTTTAACTGACCCTAAATTGTCAATTTCTTTGAGAGAAAGAAAGTTATTTCAATAACAAGTTTGCTGTAGGGCTACTAGGTGTGTGTGTGAAAATTGTACCTGATATGTAGACACAACACTCAGTAAAACATTAGAGGTTAGTGATAATCAAAATCGTGCAAAATTGAAATCTAATCTAACCAAGCGATTTACTGCCTTCTAGTAGGTGCGAGATTAATGTTCTCAGATTGTAATCGAGATCAGTGACCTAGACGACACCTAAATGAAGGATTTGAATGCAATTGATCTAGATATGAGATTGAATGCAATTAATCTATATTTTTGATGTTTTCTATGCAATAAGAATGATAAACTGATATGAAATGGATGCTAAATGATCTAACAATGAAGATTCTAACAATGATATGAAAACTATGAAATTCTATGCTAAGATATAAAAACTATGCAATTGAAATTGATCTCACAAAGCTTTGAATTCGCAAGTTGATTCCTCAGCCTCCAATTCTCCAGCGTGATTGTGCAAAATATGAGATGATTTGTGAAGAGCTGAAGCCTTAATTTATAGAAATCTAGGGCTTTGGAGGTGCATGAGAAAAAGCCATAAATCACTCAAATTAACTTAGCTTGATTTTTGAGTTATCTGATAATAACAGATAATCAAGTCACAAAAACATGCAAAAGCTAAGCTTTAACTCAAAATAGAGTTTAGCTTTAATTGATAATTGACAGTTGTCTGCTTTTATGATTGTGCATGTTTTAATTATGAATTAATTTAATAATAAAGTGATTTATGCTCAACTTAACTGATTTTTGAAATCAAATAATTAATTTATGGGTTAATTAACTATTTTATCAAACTTTTATTAAAAATTATATTATTAAATAATGACAACATGCTTTAATTAATTAAATAAGAATTTAATCAATTATTCATAAGATATTAGATTTATTGTCAAAATTAAATAATACAATTAATAATAGATAGAATTAAATTTAATTACACAATTAAGTGGCAAGATATTAAATCTAATTAATTAAATATGAAAATATTCAATTAATCAAACTTTAAGATAAATGTGATTTATTGCCAAATAATTATAAAATTAAAGATAATTATGATGATTAGGAATATTGCTAGGAATATTCCCTGATGCAGAATTTAAGATAATCAATTATGATTCGATGATGTTTAGATGTGCCTTAGGTTAGGACTTTGATGTCGATTTCGTTCGAATTGAAGATGTAGGATATTAATGAACTTATAGCCCATTTTTGGGGTATTACATTTTGCCCCTCTTTGAATTACTATGCGAGGTGCAGTGGTTCAAAGATAGTCTGCGTTTGATAGAGATATGAAACTTATGTTTGAAATTGAGACAGAAGCTGACTGATATTGATTTGATATGGAGATAATAGGTCCTGAATGACCAAAGATAATGTTCACTATAACAGAAAATGAACCTATGATTGTGAAAAAGTGTCCAAAATGCCTGATTCCAAACCTTAGGATTGCAAAGAAGTGAGTGACCCGTTCTAGACTCGATTGTCTTAGCAGAACTAGCAGGTATCACATCCAAACCCTTCAGTTGCCGAAGAACCAAGGAAAGAACACTATGATCTGATGGTTGCAAAAACTGATACAGTTTACAAGATTAGGAGAATACCAGATTGATATGGATCTTGATGAATCTGATATGCCCCAAGTGATGATAGATTTGCCCCGAGCGATGAGGACTTTTGATGAATCAGCGACTAGACGTGATTGTTGTCTTGATCACTGATGAAAGATATTGATAGATTTGATCGATAGAATTTTGATTTACAGACTTTGAATGATGTGCAATACCATGCCCCCTTCGGGATGAAAATTGAAATCTGACAAGAAAAAGTCAGCGTTGATAGTTCAGAAGCATGCTAATTGATTTGAAAAGTGGTTATACACGTTCGAGAACGCATTCTGCATCGTTTGGAGGTCCTAAAGACCAAGTTTGACTAGGTTAAACCATGAGTTGACCATGGTTGACCAAGTTGAAATTTCAATAGTTTGATGTAAGCTAATCAGTTAAGTTGAATACTAGATTTCTGTGATGATAGAAGGTCGAATATGCAAGCAATAGACCGTCCTGGTTCCAAAAATTTTAAATCACGATTTTGACATAATAAACAATCTCATATTTCAATTTTGATCCCGAAAATGGATTCAAAATGTCGAAATTAGCCAGGGGTGCAATTTTCATGGAAAACGGAGCACTTTTAAAAATTAGGTCGAAAGCTATATAAAGGTCAGAAGGGTCATTTTCAATTCATTTCAACCCTTTGACTTTAGAGATTCTGTGGAGCCCTCTGAATGAGAAAAATGGTAGACCAGTGAGAACTGAAGGTACCTGTGAGTTCGCACCATTTTGAGCGTAGCCGGAGACATGACAGACCTTGACAGTATGGACATCCGGTAGGTGGACCTCTGTTCCCCTCTGAAAATGCATGTTTTTGATTATTTATAGCATTTTAAAATTTTTCCATACGCGTTTTTAGCTTTAGAATTTCGCATGTGTGGAAACTCGTACGAGTCCCAGTCCAGACTCGTACGACATTTCATTTGAATTTAGTTTGTCGTTTCAACCATGCCCAAGTGTCGTATGAGAGGGACCCTTGTGTTGTACGACATTTCATCGGGTCCCTCGAAACTCGTATGAATCCGGGCAAAGTGTCGTATGACTATGCATTGTCGTTTGGTCTGTTGTGGAATGTCGTACGACATTTGATGCCAGTCTGGAATGTCGTTTGAAAAATAGAGTATTAAAAACTCATTTTTAGGGCAAAAATCTAACTTTTCTCATCCTTTTGCCGGATTGCGAACACTTTGCCCCACCTTCTGAAACTTCAAAACTGTGTCATTCTGATACTTTTGGCTTGATTTTGAACTGAATTTCTGATAAAACACCCTGTTTCTTTATGATTTAGGTCACATATCCTAATGTACATGTTCGCCATTCTTATCCGGCCACCCAGAGATTGTGTGTTGCCTTGCCAGACCCTATGAGGGTTCATCTTGCTACATGTGGTTTTGAGCACTTGATACATTTACCCGATATTAAGGTAAATCATGGCCTACTGACTGCGCTGATAGAGCGATACCATTCTGAGACCCAGACCTTTCACCTGCCTACCGGAGAGATCACTGTTACACCAGAGGACGTGTATAGGATCCTTCATATTCCATTTCATAGTCCTCATCGGCCTGAGTATGTGAGCGGAGGATCCACTGGTCTGCATGCTTTCAAATGACTATTCGATGATGATACCCAGCTGACTGGGTCTATATCCTGGGAGACACTCGTGCAGAGATATGGGTAGACACATCGTCTAGAGTGTATCATTGTGGGGATGATTGGAGAGTTGATTATGCCTGGCTGTCAGCAGAATGACTTCTTGATGGGATGGGCACCTATGATAGCACTCTTGATGGCTACACCTACTGAGCTTGCTTGGGGTCAGTGTCTGCTGGCTCACTTGTATTCTGAGATGCACGAGGTCGTGTATCAGGATTGCAAGACATTTTCTTCAGGAGTGTTGGTACTGCAGATATGGGCTTGGGAGCATATCCCAGTTTTGAGGCTAGTTTTTCAGACGCAGAGGTAGCCACAGGACCCTGTCATTTATGCTTATGCCAGCTATGTCACATAGGTTCGCATGGGACACACCAAGTACTTCTGCCGGTGTTTAGATGATATGACCTTCGTGATCTGGAGGCCATATTTACAGATAGAGGCCTGGCCTACTGCGAGAGAGCAATTTTCATTCTTTTTCCAGAGCAGGGTACTGATAGGACGGACCTCCACCATTTTGGAGAGATTTTTGATTACGAGAGTCTGGCGTCAGTATGGACGTATTCAGGATGTCCCTCAGGATTATACTGCTTATGCCTGCATTGTGCGTGAGATAGGGCTCAGATGGGCACCACGGCTTAGTTATGCTTTATGGGCTGATGAGTACCGTCATATCATTGGGAGAGACTGGGAGTATCACCCAGAGGTGGTGGATGCAGGGGTTACAGATGCATATGTGGCATGGCTCGCTGATCACTAGATTCACCAATTTTTTGATCCGACAGAGCTGATACCCTCCATGGAGGAGGCTATGGATGTTACAGGGGCTCCTATGAGAGCAGGACCAAGACCATAGGTGGTACACCCTACTCCTCCGAGATAGAGAGCCATGGCTCCTTCACAGAGAGCACCAGGACATGTGAGGCCTCCTTGTCCTTCTACAATGGGTACATCTTCTGGGACACAAAGACGGAGCAGAGGTGAGAGTGGTACACTGGGCGGAGTAGGATCTGCAAATGATGTTCTAGGAGCTGAGCAGTTTCCAGGTGGTATAGGTGTGGATGACACATTTGATTTGGGTGCTGAGGTTAGACGCCGTAAGGCGCACAGGGTTAGCATTCCTTCACATACAGATCAGCCAGCACAGGACACAGATATGCCAGCAGCTGATGCAGAGCCTGCAGTTCCTCTTACTTCGGCTGAGATTATCAGACGGCTCACAGTCCAGGTTTGGGACTTGAATATAGAGAATTCCAGATTAGAGGAGAGGCATCGAGAGGCAGATAGGTAGCATACAGAGTAGCGTGCAGAGATGCAGAGATTACAAGTAGAGGTGATTCATCAGACTGCGAGGGCCTCATATTATGTATCTGCTTACTATGCAGTAGTCCCTGCTGCACAGAGAGTGCCCACCTATTCTCAGTACATGGCAGCATCAGAGGGAGCTAGGGCACTGAGAGCGGAGGCGATACCAGATGCACCACCTCCTCCTCCACCAGATGCAGAGGAGCATGCTGATAGTTGATTTCTCTTCTCATCTGTTACGTTCTCACTGATACATTATTGTGTCTGATAGCTCTATGGAGCTCATTTGTTTGTACCCTGTGCCAGTAGTGCACCCCTGACTATTTGAGATTTTTGATATATAGATGAGATCAATATTTTTGGTTGTGACATCATGTGTACTTGTCATTTTTGTTATGTATGATGATATCATGTGATGTTAATGCTATGAGTAGTGTAGAATGTATGTATGGATCAATGCAATGCAATGATTTCTTTCATATGTATGAATATTATGCAAATGTAATGATTATGGAAACATGTATGTTTATGAAATGGATGTAAATGTAATGCAATAAATGTTTATGATATGATATGTAAATGCAATGATATACATGATATGTTTTGCAGGTTGATGAAGACAAGTACTCAGTCTTATGTCAAAAAGATGGTTAACCCAGGAGGATCATTGCTTGCGATTCTCTGAAGAGACCTTCGAGTTAGGTTCAGCTCTTGTTAGATTTGAAGATGTGATTGAAGAATCATTTAAGCTTTGAAGTTCATTTAGTCATTGTGAGATCATGCAAACATGCAAAATGCAAAGAGACATGCAAGATGAAATGCAACCTAAGACCTAGGACCTAGTCACTGATCATATGTCGATTTGTTATCATCATTGAACTTTTTAGGTAACCGGATAAATCAATACAATGTCCACTAGCTATGAAACCATAGACATATGAATATCGATTTGTATGGGCAAGAATAAATACAACACCCACTGATCAAACAACCATGGACATATGAATATTGATTTTATTTTCAGAATGTCAGATTAGATATAAGTACCAAGGCACAAACGCTAGGATGACCTGAATATCATGTCTATTTTGATATAGCAATTTGTACAAGCATCAAAACATAAATGTCATGATGACTTGAGTACGCCTTGCATTGCAAACACATCAAATAGTCAAGAGATCATTCTAAATCCAATGTGAATTACCTGTAGTGACCCTTTATCATTCACATCCTTAGGCAAGATCGTGTTTCACAGTAGGAGAAAGAATTCACTTCAAAAAGACAATAGTTAGATCAAACGTCCTTGAATTTTCCAGGTATCAATGGTCGAGGTACGCATGGCCATCCAATTCGAGATAGAGGCTCTTACAGTCGGACACCATTTCAATCCAAAATTTTCAAAGTTGTTAGATTTTCACATACAAGCAGAAGACAAAGAAAAGATTATGCCCCCAGTCGTCACTCTCTAAATCCTATGAAGGACATCATCGAAGAGCTCGAAGGGACACAATATGCAAAAATCTCAATGTGAATCAGTAAGCATACAAGGAGATAAAAGCATGAAAAGCACATATTGTTTTCAATTTGTTTTGATGTTTGATTGCATTGTTGTAGATGCAAAATCCTTTTTGGAGACGAGACAGACAGACAGACTCAACTTGAAGCTTCAAAGGACTCTGACTGGATAGGATACGTCTAAGATACATGGGAGACCATAGGATATGACATTGATTGCCCCCAAGTGTGAACATTGATAGGATACAGACGCTTGAGTAGATTGGTGGACAAACTGACTTATTGAAAACTGAAAATATTGAAACAAACTGGGAGATATGTACAAACTAAAGCAAGACTGAAAGCTGGGAAAGACCAAGATTATGCTGATAGATGGAGCATTTGGAACAAAAGGCACCTGTTTGCCAGGTTTTCACCATCTTGGTAGAGATTCTATTTTTGCTACCAAGGTGCCTGTTTCTAGGTTTTCACCAAGGCACTTTTTTCTTTTTTTTTTAAATTTTTTTTTGTATTTTTTCAATTTTTTTGTACTTTTAATATTTTTTTGATTTTTTTGTGAATCATCAAAGCACCTATTGCTAGGTTTTCACCAAGATGTTCATTTTTTTCAGGACTTTTTTCGATTTTTAAGATTTTTTTAGGACATTTACCAAGCACTGAATGTCTTAGGTGTAGAATTTCTTCAGATGGAGAACGTTGATTGGTTCTCGGAGCAGTTCTCCTTTAGTCATTGAGAGTTGATAGGCACTAGAGCCAAAAGTAGCAGTGATTACAAAGGGACCCAACCAGTTGGGTTCAAACTTCCCCTTGCGTTCTCGATGGGATTGATTTTTAGGATTTTTTCTCAAGACTAGATCACCAACCTGAAATTCTATGTGTCGAACTTTCTTGTTGTAGCCTCTAAACATTCTTTTCTTATACACTCTGAGATGATCATACGCTGCTTGCCTGCGCTCATCTAGTAATTCTAGTTCTTGTAACCTAGACACTCTGTAGTCTTCATCAGTGACAAGTCCATGCATTCTGATTCTAAGTGATGGGATTTCAACCTCAATAGGCAGTACCGCTTCAGACCCATAAACTAAAGCGAAAGGTGTAGCCCCTGTAGGCATTCTGATACTAGTTCTGTATACCTAGAGAGCTAGATTGATCATGAGATGCCAGTCTCTTCCTGTTTTATTCACTATTCTGTGCAAGATCTTCAGGAGATTTTTGTTTGAAGCCTCAGCTTGTCCATTCCCTTGAGGATAGTAAATAGAAGACCAATGTTGTGTAATCTTGAATTTAGCACATAAGTCATCTAGATCCTTGTTTTTGAATTGTCCCCCGTTATCTGTGATTATAGAGTGAGGGATCCCATATCTGCAAATGATGTAGTTCAGGATGAACATAGAGATCTATTTCCCCATTGCTTGTGTTAGAGGAACTGCTTCTACCCATTTTGTAAAATAATCTGTAGCTGTGATTATATGGGTATGTCCATTAGAAGAGTGTGGATGGATAGCACCTATGAGATCAAATGCCCATTGTTGAAAAGGCCATTGTGTAGTAAAGGGAATCAGATCTCTCCTTGGAGCATGAATCAAGTTGCCATGTACTTGACACTGTTGACAGTTTTTAGCAAATTTAATAGCCTCTTTCTCCATTTCAGGCCAATAGTACCCAGCCCTAATAAGTTTTCGAGCTAACGTTAAACCATTCGAGTGTGACCCACATATACCCTCGTGGACTTCCTCTAATGCACATTGAGACTCTTCCTGTTCTAAACATCTAAGCAGTGTACCATCTAGACCTCGTTTGTACAAATCATTACCAATGATGACATATCAGGATGCGGATCGGATAAGGTTTCATTTCTCAAAATGGTTAAAGGACTCAGGGATGATTTGGTCGTGGAGATAGGAGAATAGATTTTTGTAGTGAGATGAGTCATAACCTACAATAGTGCAGATCATGTGGGTTTCAGGGGAGTCATATGCAGGATAGGATAGGGCTTCCACCAGGAACTCGTAGCGTAGTTCATGTTCGGGCTGCTGTAAGAGAGTAGATAATGTTGCCATTGCATCGGCAGCCTTATTCTCTGTTCTGGGTATTTTCTCAAATGTGATAGAGATGAAGTATTTCTTTAAATCATCTACCATTCTCTTGTAAGGAATGAGCTTTTCATCTTTGGTTTGGTACACATCATTGACTTGGTGGATAACCAGTTGTGAGTCTCCATGGATGTGTGTCTCTGTAACTCTCCACTATATTGCCATTTTCATACCATTGAGAAGTGTCTCATATTCAGCAATATTGTTTGTGCAAGGAAATTTTAGTCTGAATGCTTTGGGTATTGAGTATCCTTGAAGAGTGATGAACAATATGCCTTCTCTAGATCCATTCTGTGTGTAGGAGCCATCAAAGAATAACCGCCATGCTCTAGAAGAGAGGTGCATGATAGAGGAATCAGGAAATTCCATTTGCATGGGTGTATCATCAAACATGGGTGCATCTGCTAGTTGATCAACAATAACTTGACCTTTTATAGCTTTTCTTTCAACATATTCAATGTCAAATTCGCTTAGAAGCATGACCCATTTAGCTAGTCTACCGGTGAGGGCCGCCTTGCTTAGTAGGTATTTCAGTGGATCAATTTTTGCTACTAGATGCGTGGTATGAGCTAACATATAGTGTCTCAGTTTCTGTGATGCAAAGATCACAGCTAGACATGCCTTCTCTATCATTGAGTAGTTTTTCTCATAGGCCACTAAAGTTCTGCTAATATAGTAGATGGCTCTTTCTTTCTTGTCTTCATCATGTTGCGCTAGCAATGCCCCCAGTGATGTGGCTATTGCAGAGACATACAAGATTAATGGCTTCCCATGAATAGGAGGCATCAAGATAGGCGGATTTGATAGATACTTCTTGATATGGTTAAATTTGTGCTCGCATTCTTCATTCCATGCAAAGGTCACGCCTTTATGTAATGTTTTTGTAAAAGGGTGTGATATGTCAGCTAACTGTGATATGAATCTTCTGATGGACTGTACTCTGCCTTGCAACATCCTCATTTGACTGATATTTGTGGGAGGTTGCATCTCTATTATAGCCTTGACTTTAGCCGAATCAACTTCAATGCCTTTCTTTGAAACTATGTATCCTAAGAGCTTTCTAGAAGTGACACCAAAAGCACACTTCTTAGGATTTAGTTGGAGACTAAACTGTTCCATTCTGTTTAGGATCATGCTCAGGTCTGTTAGATGTTCAGTTCTAATCATGGATTTTGCCAAGGTATCATCCACGTAATCCTCCATTGTTTTATGCATCATATCATGAAAAATAGATGTCATTGTTCTTTGATATGTAGCTCCAGCATTTTTGAGTCCGAATGGCATAACATTCCAACAGAAGGTTCCCCACGCACATGTGAAAGCTATTTTCTCTTGATCTTCTGGAGCAATTTTGATTTGGTTGTACCCAGAAAAGCCATCCATTAAGGAATACATTTCATAGCCCGCAGTCATGTCCACTATCATATCAATGTTAGGCAGCGGAAAATCATCCTTAGGGCATGCTCTGTTCACATCTCTAAAGTCCGTGCACACTCTGATTGAACCATCTAGTTTTGAAATAGGTACAATGTTAGAGATCCACTCAACATAGTCTATGACATGGATGAATCTAGCTTTTAGGAGTTTTTCTAGTTCTTCTTTGACTAAGAGTGCAACATAAGGATGCATCTTTCTCAATTTTTGTTTGATTGGTTTTACTCCGGGAGCAATGGATAGATGGTGCATAATGAGATTGGGATCCAATCCTGGCATATCTGAATATTTCCATGCAAAGTTGATCTTTTTGTCTGATAAGAATGTAGTGAATTTCTGTTTCTCTTCTTCTGATAGAGATTGTGCTACATGTACCAATTGTGGTTCCTCTGTTGTACCCAAATTGATGGATTGAGTGGGCTCAATCAGAATTGGAGATCTATCCTGTAAATGACTCGGAAGGACATCAAATATCTCATCTGTAGGCACCTTAGAGAGGTTTTCACCTTTAGATACGTCTTTTCTTTTTACTTTTGTCGATTCTGAGACTGCCACAAAGTGGTTTTCACCCTCAGAACTCTTTTTATTTTTCTTTTTACTCTTGTTTTTCTGACTAAGATATTTGATGTCTGACTCGGTCATGCTGACGCTCGGTTCACTGATGGAAGTACTCATAGGCTCAACTACATTGAAGTAGCAAGCAAGGGCATAGTTAGTCGGGAAGGTATAAATACCATGGTTTGGGTTTGTGGAAGTTTGGTCGATAAGATCAGGGCATTGGATAGTCAAAGCGGGAAAGGCTTGGGATATGGTGTTCACAGTCATGGATATGTCATCATTGGTCCTAACTCGACGCTCAAGTTCAAAGGTGATATTACAGCTCAAAATGTTCAATTCGTGAATAGGCTCAACATCATCATGGGAGTCCTCTTCATCCATAGGTGGATCCGACATGTTAAGTTCATTATTTTTCTCTAGACCTACGTTGGGTTGAGATAGTACATATTGGTGAATAACATCAATATATTTCTCCGTTATAAGCTCATCTTCTTCTGGAATGGCACCCCATTCATAGTCATTTGACTCAGCTTCTGATTCAGGATCTCTAGGAAATCTGAGAAAATGTGTGAAGTCAGGATGAATACCCCAAGAAGGATTACCCTCAGTCTCTGACTTGAATTCATATTCATGGGAATCAGTGTCAGAATAACTACCCCCATCTTCTTGATCAGTTTGATTGTCGTCGAGATTAGCTGGTTCTTGTGGTGCAACCATCTCTTGCGCTATAGTAGGTTCTTGTGTTTTTACTACATTAATTCTTTTGATAGGATCATCTTTATCATCAAGAAGATCTTTGATCTCTTTAGGCAATTTTTCATAGGGGATGAGTTCTGAACTATCTGAATCATCATCTGAGGGTTCTGTCTCTTCTTTCTTGAGAAGGGGTTCTCCTGGTGCAATTTGTTCTATGACATGAGAACAATCACCTTTGAGATGATAGGGTTTCTTCTTAAAGCCTAAGCCACCAGTATCTTTGTTGGCTCTACCAATATGTGAAATGGGTGCCACAAGACCCTTACCTCTGATTCCTAGAGGTCCTTGATTGGAATATCCCATCTTGGCTATCAATTTTTTCCCTGGACCATATGAATTAGAAGGGATTGTAGGTGCTATTGATTCACTAGGTTGAACAATTTTAGATTCAGAATCCTCTTTGTATAGCCATGCCAGCACAGCTTCATCCTCTTCAAATTCTTGTTTGGATACTTGCTCCGCCACAAAATTTCTTTTGTATGTTTCCATAGGTTCCTTAGGTTCTGATTTAGACTGCTTCAAGGATTGTCCATAGGACTTCAGTGAGATTGGGAGAGATGTCAGAGACAAGACTAGCTCTATAGTGTATTCTCCCATCCCATTTTCTTTGATATTGATCTCTTTAGCAATGTCATCCATCTTAGATGTGGAAGCAACATTTAGCTGCTTGATGGAAGATTCTCTGTTATTGAGAACAAGCTTATCGGCACTTTCCTTCAATGTATTACAAGTTGTACTCAGATCTAATGGGATAGTAACCTCCACTCCTTCATAGGGAAATTTCAAGCATTGATGGTACATAGAAGGAATAGCTTGCATTTCATGTATCCAGGGTCTCCCTAGAAGGATATTGTAAGCCAATGGTAGATCAAGCACCTGACATGTGGTATCTTTGATGACCAGACCCACTTAGATAGGTAAGACAATGGTGCCTTTAGAAGCTCTTTCTTGTTCATCATAGGCTTTTATGGTGATCTTCTTTCGAGGATCAATAGCAATCTCTGAGAATCCCAACTGTGTGATTAAGTTGTAAGAACAAATGTTGAGGCCTGCGCCCCCATCTATCAACACACATTTGACTCGACGGTTCTGGATCAAGACTTCTATGTGTAAGGGCTGATTATGTGGGTGACTCAAAGAGTTGTCATCTTCCTTTGAAAAGGAGATATATTGCGGAGATGTTAGATGACCAACCATAGTCTGGAACCTGTCTAGATCTAGATCATCAGGAACATTAGAGTCGAGAAAAGCTCTATTTAAGATATCTCTGTGAGCTGGAGATATTCAAAGTAACTCAAACATAGAGATTTTGGCATTGGTATGTTGGAGTTGTTGGACGACGCTGTAAGATGTAGGTCTTGTATCCTTTGGATTGGAAGATTTTAAGGCAGCCTTCTGTCTAGAAGCAGATGTGAGATTGAAAGGTATCTTAGGGACATTAGATGAACTTGGTGTTTGTCCTTTCAGATGAGCCTGAGCTTGTGATCTGGTAACCACATTAGTTGAGGAATGATTTCTATCTCTTCATATAATCATGATGACATTGCAGCTCTCAGAAAGACATGGTTCAACCATATTGATGATAGCATTGTTTCCAGGGTAGGCATAGTTGACTTTTGCCCCCATGTTAGGCTAAGAAGTGGAAACTCCCTTGCCATGTTGTGGAAATAGTTTTGTAAATGCTGTGTGATCATTATTGCTGGTAGGATTATCGATCGTGATGTCCCCTTGATCTATCAAGTCTTGAATGGTATGCTTCAAGTGGAAGCATCCATTAGTTTTGTGGCCTTTAGTCCGATGGAAAGCACATAATTCATTATCTTTCCACCAATATGGTTTTGGATCTGGATCAGGGTTTCAGATTGGTGGTAAAGAGATCATGTTATCAACTATCAGGGTTCTCAGGGCAGATTCCAAAGATTCTCCCAGGGGAGTAAAATTTTATTTATTATCCCATCGTTTGAATGGCTTCTTTGGAGATGGTTCAGTAGATTTTTGCTCTGAAGCTTCAATGGCTTTGGTGGCAAGGGTGAGATTGTAGGCCGGTGCCTTTGATGGGGTGCGAATAGTGTCAACAACACCATCAGAGACGATACCTTTGTTTCTATTCCAGCTCTTATTTTTATCTTTTGAGCTAGGTCCAGATTCAGACTTGTCCTTTTGAAGTGTGATTTCTCCTTTCTTGACAAGTACTTTCTCAATCTTGATTGCATTATCCACCATTTTATCGAAAGATACATGATCTTGCATTTGTAATGGATAATTGAGCTCTGGAACAAGGTTATTGATAAAGATTTCAAGTTTCTCCATTTCGAGAATTTGTCTAGCATATAGAGAGAACTTCTTTCTCCACCTCTTAAGGAAAGTTAGGAATGATTCCCCTGGATATTGCTTGAGGTTATAGATATCGATCATGGTGACCGGATGTTGAATATTGTAGGAATATTATTGATAAAACAATTTAATCAATTCCTCAAAAGTTTTGATCGTAGAAGGTAATCTTGAAAACCACTGAATGGATGCTCCTCCCAAGGATTTAGGAAAAAGACGCATTAGATAAGTCGGTTCATGCATGAATTCCATGGATTGCGTACAGAACTCTCTGACATGATCTTGAGGATCAGAGTGTCTGTCATATTTTTCGTACTTTGGCATCTCCACTCTTTTTGGGAATGGAGGCATATACAAGTCTTTGTCAAAAGGGAAAGGACAAAGGGCCTCCATGGAGAATTCCTTGGGTTCCTTCTCCTTCTTAAGATTGTTAAATTCGACTTGTATAGCATGCATCTATTTTTTCATAGCTGTGAGTGGAGTTTCTTCCTCATGTGTGATTATATCATTAATGTTAAAGTTGGGAGGAAGCTTAGCCCCTTCCTGGGCTAATTGTAAAAAGTATGCCTCTCTATCCACTTTCAAGAAATGCCTCATCATTCTCTTGAATTCATCGTCATTTTGACATTGATGGATTTCAGAGGGTGTAGGGTCTTGGTCGACATTATGTTGAGAATGGTGTCCTTGGGATCCTCCTCCTAGAGAACCGTGGTTTATCCCTACTTGAGACATGGTAGGAGTCTTTGGGCTCCCTGGAATAGATTGAGGAGGAGTTTGCTGATTACCTTTGTGAGTTGATAGAGGAGGTATGTAACCAGTTTTCAATCGAAAGTTATCGACACCGTCGTCTTTGTAGATACCTGACTTGATGAGTTGTTCAAGAGTTGGACCTGGGGTATTGGTCAAAAGTAAGTGCTGAGATGTTTCTTCTGATTTCTTGTGTGAAGAAGCTCTGGTCTCCACCATTAACTTTGAATGAAACAGAAGAAAAGGACGAAGACAACTGAAGAACAATTTGATTCGAGAAAATCGGATGACGCAACCTTGTCAAGATTATGATAGTTTTGAAGATCTGATGAGATGTGGGTGAAGGAAACTGTGCCCTGGATGTATGGGATAGATCACCCAAAAGATAGCGGACATGAGTTCTCAACACTTAGTCTATTTTTGAAGATTGATTGAAGATTGATAGTTATGACAAGGTTTTGACACGAGATAAAAAGGACTCAAATTGATCAAACATAAGACTAGATCGGATTCAAAAGATCAAACTTAGAAAATGGTAGAATGTGCAATAGCTACTGCTCTGTTCCTGACACAATGATATTTTTGACAGATTCTGGAACTAGACTGGAAACATTGGATATCTTGCAATTTGACAATTTCTGACAATTCTCTCAAATTTTTCCAAATGACACTCTGCAGACTCGTACGACACTGGGTAGTCTATGAAATGACAGTTGCTAAACTCATACGACAGTTGGGTAGCAATGAAATGATAGTTGCCAAAACTCGTACGATAGTTGCTAACAGGGTTTTGACTTTCTTGAATTTGCTAGTTTGAAAACTCGTACGACACTGGGTTCTCAATCATACGACAGATGGGCAATACTGAAATGACATTTGACAAAAAGTCATACGACTTTTGACTTTTTGAAATGACTTTTGACTCCAGAAAGAATTTACGTCAATTTTTGCAAAATTTAAGGTCTTCAGTTCTGGATTGTTTGCAAATTGTACTATCCAGATTTTGAAGGTTATACCAGATTTGATCATTTTTAATAGCCAAGTAGATAAACAAACATGCAGAATAGCAAGAAAGTGATTCCAAGCACGTTTGAAAACAATGAACAAGGGCAAAAGCAACCTTGCACATGAACAATCAAGTGACCAAATTGTGCTAATCCCTGAGAGTACTAATTGTGTATGTTCTGAAAAGTTTTGCAATAACACACATATACCTGAAAGTGAAAATTGGCCTCTCTAGGGTTTTTAGTAATGGTTTGACTCTGCAAATTTTATGATTCAAAGGGGTGAACTCCAATCCCAGTGCACCAAGGTTTTGACACAGTCCGAGAACTTAATCTTCAAGATCTACTAGGGAGATCTGACAACCCAACAATGAACCATACCCATGGAGATTTCTTCCACAAGGACATTTATATAGCGGCTGTCACTACCACGGAAAAAATGGCTATGACCGCTTGAGGTTCCATCAACGCAGTTTTCCCTGTGAAGGGATTGTCCGCTACAGTTAACCCTCTCTAAAGATGACTCACAATAGTATACCACAAGGGGACTTGGCTCCAGATCCAAGGTTTTTGACACCTTTTCACTTTTAACCCAAACAAAGCAAGCAAATTAATCCGACACGCTAAGACAAAGTTTTGTTCCACCAAGGTCTGTGATATCAACTCCACATGATCTATCAACCTCTCTGAGGAGAGAATGTATCAATCAATAAGAGAAGATGCACTAACCAATTTTGATTCACCAAAGCTCGTGATATCAACCCTAGGTGATCTATCAACCTCTCTAGAGAGAGAATGTGTCGATCAATAAGAGAAGACGCACCAACCAAGTTGAATGTGAAACGCACTAAGTATCCTCCCTACCTACAAGGATTCTGTCATCAAGAAAGATTTCTCTAGGAATCCAATCTCTCAAGAATCACGAATAGTGTTCATAGGGCCTAATTACTATGTGAGCACGAATATATTCCTGAAAGCAAATCTACCAAAAGCATCCAAAAAGGAGAAAGAGGAACACTTAACGCTTAAAGCAAATATGAGATGAGTCCACAAGGTGGAACACTTAACACCTCACACAAGCTGAAAATGAGTCCACAACTTAGAAAACAAGTGAGTTCCTAAAAGCACAAAAGGGTTGCCAAGTGGAACACTTAACGCTTTTATCCTGTTGACCCCCTTTATGGCGCTGAGATTGCAACCACGGGGCAGAAATGAGGGGCCGGTGGATTAGCGAGTCCAATAACCCAAGATAGCGATCAAGATCAATCACAAGTATTCTAAGACTACTTAATGAATCCTTAAGGGGTCACAACCTAGTATCAAACTATGCAAGTGTGTAGAAATATATCAAAAGCATGAAAAGATGCACACAAGCTTGACACGTGAGAGATTTATTTTAAGTCCAAATTGAAATGTTTTCAGAAGAAGGAGAATACCTCATGATCCTCGCAACGCGCTTAGTAGATTTTACCTGATTTTTAGCAATTCTTGCACTTTTCCCAATCAAAACTAGCAGAGAGCAATCAAAAACAGAGAATTTTAATTGTCAAAATTAGCAGTTAGCTGAAATATAAAAATAAAATCTGATACTTTGCTGTGAAAAATGAAACGACAGTCCAAAATTGGTATGGAAACTCGTACGATAGTGGGTATGCTCCCAGATGACAGTCCTGAAACTCGTACGACACTGGGTATGCTACCATATGACAGTTGAGCTCCCAAATGATAGTGGGTATGTAATTAAATGAGTCTTGATCTGATAGATTGTTGTACGACAGTGGGTCCAGTATCATACGATAGTGGGTATGCTCCCATACGACATTTGTCAGAAACTCGTACGACAGATGTACGGACAAAAATTAGAAATCATAGTTTTGCATAGATCCCGAGAAGAAAAAGATAGAAATTGATAGAATTGAATTGGAAACCCGTTTCAGGGCCCCACGGTGGGCGCCAGAAATGTGTGTGTGAAAATTGTACCTGATCTGTAGACACAACACTCAGTAAAACATTAGAGGTTAGTGATAATCAAAATCATGCAAAATTGAAATCTAATCTAACCAAGCGATTTACTACATTCTAGTAGGTGCGAGATTAATGTTCTCAGATTGTAATCGAGATCAGTGACCTAGACGACACCTAAATGAAGGATTTGAATGCAATTGATCTAGATATGAGATTGAATGCAATTAATCTATATTTTTGATGTTTTCTATGCAATAAGAATGATAAACTGATATGAAATGGATGCTAAATGATCTAACAATGAAGATTCTAACAATGATATGAAAACTATGAAATTCTATGCTAAGATATAAAAACTATGCAATTGAAATTGATCTCACAAAGCTTTGAATTCGCAAGTTGATTCCTCAGCCTCCAATTCTCCAGCATGATTGTGCAAAATATGAGATGATTTGTGAAGAGCTGAAGCCTTAATTTATAGAAATCCAGGGCTTTGGAGGTGCATGAGAAAAAGCCATAAATCACTCAAATTAACTTAGCTTGATTTTTGAGTTATCTGATAATAACAGATAATCAAGTCACAAAAACATGCAAAAGCTAAGCTTTAACTCAAAATAGAGTTTAGCTTTAATTGATAATTGACAGTTGTCTGCTTTTATGATTGTGCATGTTTTAATTATGAATTAATTTAATAATAAAGTGATTTATGCTCAACTTAACTGATTTTTGAAATAAAATAATTAATTTATGGGTTAATTAACTATTTTATCAAACTTTTATTAAAAATTTATATTATTAAATAATGACAACATGCTTTAATTAATTAAATAAGAATTTAATCAATTATTCATAAGATATTAGATTTATTGTCAAAATTAAATAATACAATTAATAATAGATAGAATTAAATTTAATTACACAATTAAGTGGCAAGATATTAAATCTAATTAATTAAATATGAAAATATTCAATTAATCAAACTTTAAGATAAATGTGATTTATTGCCAAATAATTATAAAATTAAAGATAATTATGATGATTAGGAATATTGCTAGGAATATTCCCTGATGCAGAATTTAAGATAATCAATTATGATTCGATGATGTTTAGATGTGCCTTAGGTTAGGACTTTGATGTCGATTTCATTCGAATTGAAGATGTAAGATATTAATGAACTTATAGCCCATTTTTGGGGTATTACATTTTGCCCCTCTTTGAATTACTATGCGAGGTGCAGTGGTTCAAAGATAGTCTGCGTTTGATAGAGATATGAAACTTATGTTTGAAATTGAGACAGAAGCTGACTGATATTGATTTGATATGGAGATATTTGATTTGATATTGAAAATTGCTTTGAGTGTGAAGGGATAGAAGAGAAGGACAAAGTGAAGATAGAAAAGTCCAGGTTGAAGGGACATACTTTTTTGTGGTGGGATTATATCTAGGCAGATAGATGGAAGAATGGGAAACCCAAGATCACTTCTTAGTATACCATGATGGACAAAATGAAGGCAAAATTTTTGCCAAGAGATTATAGAGTACATTTGTACAAGAAGATGAGGGATTTTAGGAAAAAGGAGATGGATGTATAGAAGTACACAAAGGAATTCCACAAGCTTGATATTAGAGTGGATCATGAGGAAGAGATGGAAGAAAAGATTTCAAGGTATATGGGGGGGCTAAGGTTCAATATCCAGGATGAACTTAGTCTTTCTACCCCAAGGTCGGTTGATGAATGCTATCAATTAGCCTTGAAGGCTGAAGAGAAGATAAGAAGGAGACAAGAGAAGCAAAGCAGCACTAGAGGTGAATCTTCCATGAGAGGAAGAGGGGGAAGAGGTACTACTGATTCTCAGAATCAGAATGACAAGGACAAGGACAAGTCCTATCCATCTGACACAAGGGGTGGATATAGAGGTGGAAGAAGTGGAGGAAGAGGTAGTGGAGTGTTCACAGGAAGATCCTTCAATCGTAGTGAAGTGGGCCATCAGTCCTTTAGGTGTCCTAAATGGCATGAAGACAAAGGGAGAGATAGAAGAGTGAACTTGGTTGATGAAGAATCAAGAAAAGATGAGCAAAAAGAACCCATTGAAATTCATCCAGAAGAAGGAGAGTACTTACTAATGGGAAGAAGCAATCAAGCACCAAAAGATCTAGGTATATTCTGATCAAATTGTCTCATTCAAGGCAAGGTATGCAAATTTATAGTTGATTCAGGGGCAAGTCATAATGTGTTGTCTTATGAGGTTGTTAGGAGATTGAATCTAAAAACTTTTACACATACTACACCTTATTATGCCACTTGGGTGAATGAGAGTTAGAATTTTTTGGTTAAGGATCAAGTGATGGTTGAGTTTTCAGTTGGGAGTTATAGGAACAAGGTATTGTGTGATGTCATGCACATGACTTGTGGGCATCTAATTTTAGGAAGATCTTGGCAATGTTCAAGGAGAGTTATGCATGATGGCTATGAAAATACATATGTAGTTACACAAGGAAAGATGAGGTATAAGTTGCACCCATTGGTAAGGAGTCACAAGGAGTCTATACTGATGTGTTTTGGAAGGGATGTTCCAGTGTAGGGTCAGAGTACTCTGTAGTATGATACTGGTTGGGGTTTGAAACAATGCTAGATGAAGGGGCAGGATAGTCCAAGGGGAGCAGGGCTGTTTGAACAACCTTTTGTATTGGTTGGAGTACTGAAGTGTCCTATTGGGGAATAGGTAGATGAAGATGAACTAGTGATAGGACAAAGACTAATAAAGTCAGTACAAGGGTCTACAAGGCAGCAGCAGTACTATCCTGCAAGAGGACAGTCTAATCCATTTTTTTTTTAAATCTAAACCTTGGTGTGTGATTGTAGGAACTTTGATGAAGGAGCAGGTCACTTTGGGGGACTATTTAATCCCTCAGCAACATATAGGAGCAAGGGACAATAGGTCACAAACACAGGTCAACTCTTGGGGCAAGAGTTCTTCTCATGGTGGGGAGTATGGTGCAAAAGCACCTCAAACATTCAAGTTAGGGTTAAGGATTATGAAGACCTTCAAGACTCTCCAAGAAAATTAGGAGGATGGAATGCTTAATCAGGGTCAATAGATCAACTGGAGGATCCTAGCACATATTATGGGCTTAAAATAGTGCAATATTTTGATATACTTGTAATGTCTTCAAAGGACCCATTTTTATGTTTATAATGTCCTTAAAAGGACTAAAAGCTTGATTGTAATGGACTAAGATTGTCCAAGTCTCAAATTATGTTTAAGAAGTCTAGGTTGGGCATGGGATAGGCCTAGGACATTAAGGATCATTTAGATAAGGGTTAAATATACAAATAAAGCCTTTTTTTTGTTATTTAAAAATTCAAATTTTTAAATAATAACAGCTACTTAGCATTTAGAGGGAACTTATAGTTATGGTTTGTTTTGAGTTTAACCTTTCAACTCAATGATGATAGTTGGTTGAAATGGTTATTTAGGAAGTTATAAATTCAATGGGGAGTCTCTATTACGAGCATAAAAGAAAACTGGTGTGTACAGATTTGGCAAACAGTAAGAAATAAACTTTCAAACTTTGCAATTTTCTTGATCTTTTAAGTCTCAAGTTGATTGGTTTGATATTCTTATGAATTGATAGGATTTTCTTAACCATTAAATTTCTTAGTGGATGAGTTTCACATTGTATTGAGTTCACTGTTGTGCCAGTTGAATAACAATGATCTTTCTTTAACTGTTTTGTTGCTACAGTAGGGTTTTAAGAACAATGGGGATCATTCCATGAGTATGAAGGCCTGATATTCATGGAATGAATTGATCTAACTTGTATATATATAATGCTAATAGTGCATATGCAGAGTCGAAGGAAATCAATGTGATCACAAGTTGAACAATGGGAAAAATACAAGGAGTTTGGGTGCCAAGTATAGCTCAGTGGCTAATCTGGCCAAACAAAGGATATATTTTGTGGTTGAGAACATTATATAATGTTCATTAGATGGTGAATCCATCATAAATTTGTCATAGGATTATGTAGAATCGGGAGATTGAGGAAGCCCTAACAACCAGGGTTTAAAGACAACAATTTAGGGGTTTTATAATTGTAGAGCACTGGAGTCTAATTACTTCAAGATTTGAGCAATTGAAGACATAAATCCATACTGTCCAAGAGTTGGGTTGATAGGAGGTCATTTCATGGTACTTCCTTTGTTAAATTGAGCATTTTTCATGCATTGAAATAGGGCGCCTATCATGTTTAGCAGTATTGGTCCAAAGTAACAATATAAAAGCTTTTGGTATGTTATAGAGTCTTGAAAAGGGTATCTATAAATGACCCTAACTTGTCAATTTATTTGAGAGAAAGAAAGTTATTTCAATAAGAAGTCTGCTGCAAGGCTACTAGGAAGGTTATTAGGCCTTTTGGTTCAGTTTAAAAAAGCTTTGTGGATTGGGAGCTTGGGATTGTATTAGAATCCTAGAATTCCTTGAAATGTAGTAAATTAAAGACCATAAACCCAAATTCATCCTTTAGGAACCTTGAGGATAACCTTGGTAAGTCAGGTCTTTGAAACACTTAAGGGTTTGGGTAGGCTACAGTGCCTAAACCTCTAAAATTTTCAATTCTCATTATGTTTTGAATACCACCACCCTTCCCTCTACATTAGGGAGAGTGGCTGGTGTCCCTTCACTTATGATATCCTTAAACTGATTCAATAATTGTTGCACTTATTTGGGTAAAGTAGTGTGTAGTACCTTGGTCTCCTCCTTGGGTTTCAAGACTATAGCTAGTCCCACTTCTTCTTATTCATTGAGTTCGTGCAAGAAATCCTTCCCACTCATCAAGAGTACATTAGGATCAATTGAACTTGTAGCTCCTTCCTCCACAAGTGACTAAATTTTATAAGTCACTCCATCCTTCTTGAAGTTATACACATTTCTCTTTCCATGGTAAACAACATCCCGATCATATTGCCATGGCCTTTCTAGTAGCAAATGGTAAGCATACATTGGTAGGATGTCACATAACATCTTATCTTAGTAGCCACCAATCATAAAGTCTACCCATGCTTGTTCATTCATAAGAACATTCTGCCCCTTATCCAACCAAGTCACTTTGTAAGGGTGAGTATGAGGTATCCTCTCAAGTTTGAGCTTTTGGACTACCTCCTCTGATATTATGTTATCAGTTGAGCCTCAATCAATGATGAATTTGCAAACTTTTCCAAGGATCTTGCACTTGATCCTAAAAAGAGCCCTCCTATGTTTAGGTTCTTCTTTAACAGGTGCCTTGAGTAGAACTCTCTGAAACATGAAGTTCTCTCCATATTCTAAATCCATGTTCACTTCAGGTAACTTCACACTACTTTATTCCTCTTGAGCATATGCTATCTTCTTCTCTCCTTGAGAACTTGAGGCCTTATTCAAACACCTATATGTAGGATGGCCTAGCTACCCACAATTGTAACACTTCATGCTTGCAAAGTGTGATCCCCTACAGAAGCCACTTGATCTTCCTCTACCACCTTGGAACCCTCTACCTTTGCCATAGTTTCCTCTTGTACTTGGTTCACTGATTTGTTCCACCAACTTGGAGTCTCCCTGATTTCTAGGTTCATTACTCCTACCACCATAGCCACCTCTATGTCCTCTAGAATCTCTTCCTCTACCTCTACCTTTGGAGATGGAGTCTTGTTTCTTTTTGTTTTTTTCTTCTACCTTTAGTGATAATTGGAAGCACTTGTGGACAGTAGTAGGAGTCCAAAAACTTATTTCTTTTTGGATACTCCATCTCAAACCACTCAAGTATCTAGCAACTCAGATACTTTCCTCTTCTTGAACTTTAGACCTCAAATAGAGTTTTTGAAACTCCTCGGTGTAAGAAGTCACATCCATCTCTTTTTGTCTGAGATTCTTCCTTTTCTTATGCATTTGGATCTCATGATCCTCTAGAAAGTAATTCTCCTTGATCTTTATGACCATAGCATTTCAATTTGTAATGGGTCTCTTCCCTTCTCTTTCCCTCTCTTGTTGAAGGAACTTCCACCATGTTAGGGTTGGTCCCCTTAGTCTTGATTTGGCTACCTTCACTCTTTGTGCCTCTGAGACATCTTCACATTCAAAGTGATTCTCCATCCCTTCAACCCACTCCATCACTAGCTCTGAATCTATCTTGCTAGTGAATAGGGGTATTCCTTCTAATGCTTTGCCTCCCAATGCCTTGATGGCTTTTAGGAAGGGTTCTTATTGGATAGGTGGATCAGGTTTAGGAACATAATCTTCATCAGCAATACCTTGCCCTTGTCATCTTCTACATCCATCTTTTCTTTCATCTTTTCAGAAGCCTCTACCACTAGCTCAAGCTTATCTTTCAAAGCTTCCACAGTCTCCTCTAGGAGCCTATTTCTTTCTTTTTGGTCCACCACTTCTCTGGCCAATTCAAAATTGGTCACCATTGTGTTATCTCCAATGGATTCACTCCTTTCTGACATACAACTTTACCAAAGCCTTTCAATGGCTCTGATACCAATTTGATAGGGAGATTTTCCTTCCAATAGCCCTACTTCCTCTAGGACTTCTCTAGGTCTTCTCTTGACCTATCTTAGGGTTCCTAAGACCCTTCAAACTAAGGGATTCTTCCTAATCTCCTCTACTCCACAATATCTCACTACCAAGGTCTCAACTCACTCTAGTTCCCACAACTCCTTCAATGAATTCAACTAAGGAATTCTTCCATTACTCCAACTTCTTGTTTCCAGTTGATAGACATGGGAGATGACTCTTTTAGTCTTTATTTGTCTCAATTTGGGGTTCTCTACCTTGTAGTACCTTCCTTCTACTACCCGATCTCCAACTTTTAGCCTAAAAAGGCTACTAGGCCTTGTAGGTCTTCTAACACACAAATCAGGGCTTAACTCTACAACTGTCCACACAAGTGGTCAAAAGAATCACCTTTTTAGACACCCTTTTCAAAGATACAAAGGATTCCAAAACCTTATACCTCCAAATCCTTCGTACAGGCCTTTCCTAACTTCTAGCCTTGTTTTTAGGCCTAATTAGGCCTCATTGGTTCTCAGTGAGGGTTTGATCTTTCTACCCATTTCCAATTTGATCAAGAGCTCTCCTTCACATGATAGAGGCTCTGATCATCATAGAACACTTTCTAGGTGTTGGATTGTCTTTCCCAATCACCGAGCTCTCTCCCATTCATTGAATCAAAGCAAGTTCCCTAATTGGGCTAGCTCTGGCTCGGCTAGGGATTGCTTTCAAAATTCATTCATCTACAACCTAAAGCACAAAAACACATATTTTCATAGTATATACATTTCTCTAAAATGTTCCAGGTGGCCGTGCAAAACCAACCATAGAATCTTAAGTTATAACCATTTTAAGAGTCTCCACTCTGAACAATCCAACAAGCTAGTCTCAGAGGAGATTTTAAGTTTCAATAATTACAATCAAACTAATAAAATTAAACAAAGGTCTAAACTAATGCTCACAACACAAAGAATGAAAACATGCAAACTTTTTCTTAGGTTCAATCCATGGTTAAGGATGACCGAGTTCTCAATTCAAACCATTCACGGGTACAATCCTGATAGTCATAAAACTAATACAAATATTGAAAGAAATCTTACTTCCAACCTTTGGTCTTGAAAAAATAAATCCATAAATTGGCTTAGTCACCCTATCTTGGTTGTTATTTAACCTATAACTAGCTCATAGGCTCGGACAGGCTGAAGACCAAATGTTGTCATGACAACTTTCAAAGTTGTCATGACAACTTTTACATTTTACTTGAGAACTTTGTCAAGGTTGAGCCATGAGGTCTAAATAGACTCTCTCAACTATTCCAAGCCTTCTAGGACCCTTTTTACACTTAATAATACTCATTTAATTCATTTTCACAGTTAAGATACACCTTTGACTGATTTGCAACTCCCAATGGCATACAAGCCATATGCTTTGGGTCTTCACCTAGACTAAAGAGACCATCACTAGGACTTAAACCAAATACTTAACACTTCCTTTTGAGCTACTAACATACTCACTAAATAAGACACACAACCAAAATTCCTTAAAGGACAGTGATTTGGCTAGAGTCAGTACAAGCCAAAACTAGGTGTCTAGGAGCTAGGTTGGCCAAGAACATAGGTGCTCCTGCACCATAAAGATGAATAATATTATGATAAAATATAGGATTAATATAATGGAAGATTAACTTATTAAATAATGGATCCACCTAGTTAATGGAAAAATTGATAATAAGAGGATAATTTTTACATGTCTACATTTTGCCTCTCTTTGAAATTTTACTATCCTAAAAAATTAGAACCCATAATTAGATGCTTTATTAGGACTTATTAGATCCTATTTTGTTGATATTGAGATATGAATGCCTATTATGATTGATTCTAGAAACATGTTCTTCTCCCCCCCACATATTTTCACCTATCATAACATCCCTTTAAAATTTTGGCCCATTCTCCAATATACAGAATGCCAATGGCATTCTGTCCTTGAGGATCGAGGCCCAAATTTGGCCCCGTGCCTGATATCTAGATATTAGTAGAATATTTGATTTTGTGGTCGGCCTGGATTATTTTTGAATCCAAAAATTATGGATTGAGTATAAAAAACCCCTATTTATCCTCATGGTAACTCTATTCAAACATTTAAAATCAAGCTATCAAGATTTTCAAGCAATCAAGATAAATTGGGCATTTAGATTCAAGATTTGAAGGAAAGCATCCAAGATCAAGATCTGCAAGTCTCTAATTCTTCAAGATCATTCAAGTCAATTTAAATCTTCTCCATTTGAAGCAATTTTCTTTCCCATGATGACTAAATATAGGAATTTTCAATCAAGCAAGAATATTCTTCCTTTTGCTTACATTCTCTCTCCTTGAGTGCAAGTGGTTTATCAAGCTTATCTACATTCAAGATCTAGTAATGACATTCATAGATATATGTATTTGTGAGGGAATCCTTGATTCTTCATAACATTCTAAGGTCAACTATTTGTATTTCAATTACATTCAATCATATTCATGGGTATGAGTAATTTCTACATTTGTCCATGAAGGTTTATGAAAGGTGAATCAAACATTTTCCTTTTTACATACTTTCCTTTATGAAATTTCTTTTCATTTTGAATTTTGATTCCTAAATAGGGGTTTGAACAATGAAAACCCCTTTATAAAAACTTTTCCATGTTTTTAAATGTGTATGAACATGTTACAAAGCCATCAAATAAAATCAAGGAAGATAAGATACAGTAAGAGGAACCCAGAAAATTTTAGCCAAAATCACCTGGTACAGAATACCATTTGTTACCAATGATAGGTATAGGGTGAGTACCCACCCATTCCCCTAAATTTTTAGCTCATACTTCACACCAAGTCAGATCCATGCTCCGGTTTCTATTTTTGTACATTTCTACTCAATGTTAGTTTGTATTAGTTAGTTATTTATAATTTTTTAGTAACTTGTCTAATTTGTCATTTACATTATATCATTGCATCATTTATATTTTTATCATTACATGTTTTAGAGAAGGATCATTGTCCCACTTATCTTTTTAGTATCCTCTTGAAACTAGTGGGGCATCTTCCTTTTGAAATGTGCAATTCATGAAAAGGATAAGTGATTTACCCATTTACATATTGCTTCAACATTTTATTTATTGTACATTTTTGGTGAGACCAAATATTCATACATAATTCTAATTTTGGTGGTTAGATCATCTTCACATATCTAGATCTAATTTGCATGCTTCACATTAAATCTCTCTATACTTAATGGTTAGATGTTCTTTTCATTAAATTTGTTGTTTTTCCTAGTTGAATTGCATATCTCTTTCAAAATTTTACAATTACATTAGATCTAAATTTATATTATTCTATTTTCATGAGTTTTATTACCTTGATTCCTACTTATAACATTTCAATTAGAAGAATCCATAGATTTATAGGTTCCTTTGATCTTGAGTCCTCTATTTTTCCTATAAATCTTGATTAGATTGATATGCCTACCAATGATATTAATCATATTGTTGAGAATAATTCTTCCCACTCTTATCATGATGAAGACGAGGTATTAAGAGTCCCTCCTATACACATTCAAAACCTTTCTCATGACTTTGAAAAATTTGAGCAATGGTTAGGACAATAAATCTCCAATCCCAAGGTCATATCCATCATAGAGGGTTTGAGAAAGATAGTTCATAATGATGAACATGGTGTAAATATCTCGTGTATTATCTCAAATCTCATTGATAGCATTTTTAAACCTATTAGAGATTGTGCTCAAGTCCTAGGTTTTATTCCACATACCACTCATATTGAGACCTCTATGCCTATTTCTACCTCCATTCCTTGTTGGTATTAAGGAACACTAAGAGGAGGGTAAATCAATGTTAAGTGCTTTTTAACATTATTAAATTGATTAAACAAGCATAACCTAACCACAATGAAAATTAAAAAGATACAAAATGAAGTAAGCATCCACAAATTCATTACACCATGATTTTTGTGTGGAAATCTAGTTAAGGGAAAAGCCACAATGGGGATGGAACCCACAAATATCTCAACAAAAAAATAATTTAACCCTATTAAGGGTGATATTACAAAATGGGAATCCAATATCATTCATACATGCTTCCTAGAGCACACTGCTCAATTATAAAAGAGGGCTACAACCCTTAAGAAATCTTAATGCTTACAGATAATTTTGGACTATAATCCAGAATGATGAACTGAGAAATAGCATCATATATGCCAATACAGCTCCATGAAATTACATCAAATAAACATCAACCTAGCCTCTGTAACAATTTACATAATATCCTTAACCTTCACATAATATCCTATGACCATCACATCATCTCAATCAACACAAACACTTGAGCTTATATACTTATCATCAAAATATAATAAGTTCAGTATCAACTCCAATAACAAAGTATGTAACATGTGAAACCTTGAGCAATACATTGATCAAATATCCATGCTAACCTCTACCAAGATGTAGATAATGTGTAACATGTCATCTCTACCAAAATATATGATCAAATTGATCAGATCATCGATTTGGTAGGATTTCTAATCGATCCACCTATTGTCTATCTCTAACTTCTACACTTCTCTGCCAATCCAATACTCAGAACATCAAAACTTAACAACAATATAATATCACTTGTTGTAATCATATGTTTCCATATGATATACTCCAAACAACCTTCAACTAACTTATCTACTTATAATTGAACATAACCTCTTCATACTAAACCTTTTATTGATCATGTATATTCATGCATGTTCATCCATACTTAGTTGATTTTAACTGTTGCTTTTATTGTAAACAAAAAAATTGGGAGACCACATGAAATGAGTATAGTTTCCATCAATGAAAAATACAATCATTGTGTAACAATGTCTCTTTCCCAACAATCTCTCCCTTTGGTATTTATGGAAACACTTAAAGAAAAATGAATAAGTGTTCTAGCAAAATCCAAGCTCCAAAACCATCTCTTCTTACCAAAAATTTCTACTCCCCCTGAGCTAATCAATTCATTTTTCTCACATTATCTCTCCCCCTTTTACTCAATGAAAAAGGCAGGGAACAACACCAAAATTTGACTACCAAAACCCTAATCATCTACCTATATACACAGGTATGTAAAGTGTACTTAAATTTTTTTTTAAATATTTGAAAAGTTGCTCTTCAAAGCTGTAAAATAAACATCCCAACTTTTCTTTAGAATCTTAGCAATCTAAATTTACCCACAAACTACATATGCCAATTTCTCTACTTCACCAACATTAGGTGCATTTGGGTATTCATGTGTTGTAGTAGCTTCTTTCACACCTCTTGTGAGAATATTGAGCTTAGGAACAATTTGATTCATCAACTCTCCAATCCTTCCCTTCATTCTTTCCTTCTCAATGATAAGTGTCTTAATCTTATCATTCATTTTAGTCACCCAAGCTATATGTACAAAAGCTAATTCCTTCATAGGATCAAATCCTTGAGATATCTCAAGCGGTTTGGCTTCACTCTCCTTGACTTTCTTATCAAGATTAGCTACATATTTGGAATAATCAATACATGACTGATATATTTGATTCCTTCTCCCAAAGAGTCTTTTAAACCTTTAATAGCAATGACTAATGATGTCTTAACCCACACAATCATCACATTCAACTGATTAAACCTTCTTACATTGAATTCATTGTGTACCTTTACCATAGCTAATTTATCAATAAATTGAAAGTGAGAATCAACTACATCCAAAAGTATTTCTAACTGACTAAATGTAGAGTAATTATGATCTAATGCATAGTCTGGCATGATTTTTCTCAACACATTTGTTTCCCTTGCTAAGATTTTATTTCTCTTCTCACTAGACTTTAAGATGCACTCTCTTTATTTGGCATGAGATACCAAAGTAATTCCAATAAACTAATCATCACTAAGAGTATCCAATTCAATTAGACCTTGTAACTACACATCAATGATCTCTTTTCCTAACAATGCAGGTATTTCCTTTGTATTTTATCTTGCCTCCTCAAATTTTTTAACATTTACTTCCTTAGTCTTCTTAAGAGTCTACTAATCCATAGGTTCTAGTTTAGTTTTGACCTCATCTTCTTTCTGATCATCTATATGATTTAATTCTATATCAGGTTGTCCTTGATCAGGATCAATAGGTCTTTCGTCAGTATTCTCCTCTTATTCTCCTATGATCTCCTTATATTCATATTTTGTTACTATTTCTTTGTAGTTTTTTACACTAGGTATATCTTCTTCTTCATCTTGACCTGTAGAAAGTGAAATGAGTACACCAGAAATAAAGAAATTTGGTTATGCAATTGTGGAGTAAAAACTTGTATGCATTGTATATTCTCAAGTTGCCTTCTTGTGTTCCTTTAGTATAATACCTAAATGTTGATTCTCCAAAACTATTTTACTCATCTTTTCCTCTATTTCCTCAAAAAATTCATCAATTTTACAACTCATAATCAGGTTTATTTGCGTTTTAGTCAATAATTATCTTTTTTCTTCCCAAAGGACCTTCTTACGAACTCTGGTTGTAATAATTAGACATATCTTGTTCATAACTCCTATGATTTTCCAATCTTCCTCTAATAAAATCAGTCTTCTTTCTTCATCATCAAGGATTTCCCCTTTGATCTCAAAAAGTTCTTTATTGAATCTATTAAAATAGTTTATTGTTTGTTCCTCTTATTTACTCTTTTCTTCTTCATTATACTTATGATAATACTTATTTACTTGAACTAAAATGCCATGCTTAAGCAATTTGTTTAATACTACAGAGAATGGTGGCTTACCAATTGTAACTTCTTTAGGTACTTTTCCAATCACCACTTTGGCTTCCTTAAATCCTTCATATCTAAAATTCTTTGAGTCATCTGATTCTATGGATTCATCTTTGTTTTCTTGTTTTTCTCTCTTCTTACTAGGCTTGACTCCTTTTCTTGCCGATTCATAAAATTACTTTCATTTTGTTGTCTTTGGTGGAGTGACTTTCAGAGTAGATGGTTTGGGTGTCATTGCCTTCTTATAAGTCTCTTCCTAAGATATCTTTATGGAACTCCTAGTAAATCTACTCTTGAATGGTATGTAGGGAGGTGGTCCATCATCATCATCATCCTCTACATGAATAGGTTTTTCTTCCTCTTATTTCTTCTTCTCTTCTTTGAGCTTTGTCCTAGTTTATGTTATCTTTTTTTTGGTAAAATCCATTTTTTCTCCCACAATTTCAAATTATCTTCTAACTTTACTCTTCATAGGTATCCTATATATTCAATGCAATATGTACCTCAAGACTCTTTTCTTTGTAGCTACTAAACCTCTTTTTATTTGGGTCAACTAGTTTATTCAGAAGATCTTCTACATGTTATTCCACAATTATAGGATCAACCTCATATCCCATTGGTAAGATCCAAGAATTTCTTGGCTCCACTACTTCCATCTCACATTCATCAATCTTAACCATGAAGAAAATAGTACCTTCATATTTATCAAATAGCTATCTAGGAATTCACCATCTCAATTGCATTTATTCCTGAAATGTCTTAAAGTATCCCCAAAGTTATCTTTTCCTAGATGATTTATCTAGAATTAGGTAGTATTTAGTGATCTTCTTTGCAACAGGTATATGTTTCCTCCATATTGTGTCACCGAACCCTAGAAAGTGGTTCATAAAGTAGAAAAATGTGTAGACCACTAGTGATCCATACTTGAAAATATTCTTCTTATCCTTCTTAATCTTTTATAGATTATGCATGAGTTGTACCCTTAGGGATTCACACATATCATATTAAATCCATTCCTTCGCCATTCTGTAAGTTTTGTAGATGATAGTATTGAAAATGGAAGTTTCTTAGCTAGAATGGAAAACCTTATAGCCAAACACCATAGATGCAAATTTGACATTTGTATTCTTGATATCATTGAGTGTTGTCACTCTCATGTTCCACTGAGACTCAGTCAGTTCTCTCACTAGGTTTTGTCAAGTTGATTTCAAGGATAAGACTTCACCATTAGCACATAATTTGGTTATAGCTTCCAAAACTCTCTTAGTAATGTTGTAGGGTTTTTCTATCCAAATAAACTGATCATGTATTCTACTCAAAATAATCTACGTCCACTCCAATTCATCAAAAGTAATTAACTCCATAATCTAAGATATTTTCATGGTTTCTAGTGATTTAAATTCCTCCTTCAATGTTACTTCTTCACATAGAGACTCATATGTCTGATGAATTGCATTAGCTCCTAACTCCTCAATGTGGCAATGAATGTAGGCTCTGATATCTTCAACATGTAAAACTTTGTATGGAAATTTAGAGAACGTACCCTTGGGAATTTTTTCCATAGATTTGTAAGGATTTTTCTTGAAAATAGGACAAGGTCTATCCTTGACATCTATTACCATAGGTGTATCCATAATTTCATAAAATATTTCAACAAGATTTGAAATGGTAAATACCTTTTGCATCGACGATAGGGTTTGCAAATTTGATCTTTGAAAATGGTTTGTGATTTCTGCTCAAATCCCTTTTAGTCCTAGAAAGTTTATTCACAAGATAACACAATGCAAAATGATGTCTCAAAAACTCTTTTTATTCCTTTTCATGCTCCAAAAATCAATCACAATAAATGCTACCAATCCCTAGCTCATAAAGCTATTCACAACCAATGAAATAAATTTTGCTTGTGATCCTCGAGATCTTAATAAAGTTTATCAAATAAGATATCAATAGGATCCAAAATCAATTCCTCAACTATCTGAGTCAATTACTTCCTCTTATCCTTCCAAGTTAGGGGTAGGGTGAGATTTTTCATATAAAACTCCACCTTAGGTCTTAGACCTAATTAATTTGCTAAAGAAATATCCACACCAAGAACTGGCGTGATTAGTCTTGTATCATCAATCTACTCTTTTCACATTCATATCTTCTTCATTTCCTTTTTTACCTCTTCAACATCAACAATTTTATTTCCCTTATTGTTTGTACCATTTTTTTTGTCTATCGAACCTCTATCTTTATTATATCTATAATTCTTATTAATGTAACCAACTTTTTTTGCAATTGAAACACATCACATTTGGTTTTCCATAACTTAGATTTTTCTGGTTTAATCTGCATTGCTTCACCAAGTGTCCAAATTTGTTGCATTTGTAATATGTGACATTTCCTTGCCTTATCTTAGTTTTGTACTCACTTGAATTATGCTCATAATTGATGAAAGTATAAAAATAGCCTAAGAAGAATATAGAATTGGATCTTCTTCTGCACTCCTTTTCTCTACGAACAACTTTTTTGTATGTAAATCATCTTCCGTTGAAATTTGGTTGTCTCATAGGTTTCTCCTTTACTTTTTCTATTTGATTTTCTGATTAATTGGTCTACCCTACTTATCCAAAAATTTCTCCTTTTTCAAATCCTAATCCATGTGTGTTCCCTACTACTCTTTATCTCTCAATATGTTCATCAAGCTTCACCAAATTGGATTTGAATTTCTCTTTGAATTCATTAGCTACTACAAGTTCTCTTCTCAGAACTTCATTAAACTTTTCGAGTTCTTTCTCATTGTATCTAGACTCTTCAAGATCAAGATGTAGTTGACCAATCTCACAATTCAGTTTGCATTATTCCTCAAATTTTTCTTTCAAGGATTTCTCAATATTCTTCCTTGTCTCAACTTCCTTAGTCATCTTCACGATCGTGGCTTCCATCTCATGCTTTAGGTTATCTTTATCTTTAGCAAGTTATTCATATTCATTTGATTTATCTTTTAGGGCTTGTGAATTATTCATACTTCCTTTCAGCTACAATTGTTTAACAAGATCTTTCCTCTTTTCTCTAGATTTGTTCAGTTGTTCCTTTAGACTCTCTATAAATATTTCTACCTCTTTGAGTTTTTCTTTCAATTTAATGTTCTCAAAATTTGATTTTTCAACATCTTCAAGTGCAATAAAGATTTATTTATGAATACTGATATAAACTATTGAATCACCCATCAAGACCTTCCTCAAGAAATTAGACTTCTTCTGAGGCACTAGGATCTGATACCAATTGTTGGTATTGAGGAACACTGAGGGGGGGGGGGGTGGGTGAATCAATGTTTGGTGATTTTTAACTTCATTAAACTGATTGCACAACCATAAGCTAACCACAATGAAAAATAAATAGGTACAAAACAAAGTAAGCATCCAACAACTCATGACACCATAATTTTTGTGTGGAAACTTAGTTACGGGGAAAAACATGATGGAGATGGAACCCACAAATATCTCTACATAAATATAGTTAACCTAGTTAAGGGTGATATTACAAAATGGGAATGTAATAGCATTCAGGAACACTACATGGAGCACACTTCTAATTACAAAAGAGAGCTACAACCCTTAATAAAATTTATTTCTTACAGATAATGTTTGACTATAATCCAAAATGATGAACTGGGAAATAACATAATATATGCCAATATAGTTCCATGAAAGTACATAAAATAAACATCAACCTAACCTATGTAAGCACATACATAACATCTCTTACTTTCACACAATATCCTCTAACTATCACATCATCTCAATCAACACAAAAACTCAAGCTTATATACTTAATCATCAAAATATAATAACTTCATTGTCGGTTCCAATAGAAAAGTATGTAACATGTGCAACCTCAATAAATAAGCCAATGAAATCTCCATGCTAACCTATACCACTATGTAGATAACATGTAGCATGTTGGATCTATAAAAATATATGATCAAACTGATTGGATCATCGATCTGGTATGATCAATGTTCGATCCACATGTTGACTGTCTCAGTTGTTGCAATCATAGAGTACAATAGGATACTCCAAACAAACTTTAACTAACTTTTCTACTTATAATTCAATAAAACATCTTCATACTGAACCTTTTTCCAAATCTATATACTACTTATTTATTCATACTTAGTAAATTTGCATTGTTGTCTTTGGTGTAAACAAAATAGGTTGGGAGACCATATGAAATGAGTATAGTTTTCATCAATGAAAATATACAAACATCATGTAACGGTGTCTCTTTCCTAACATTTCTAGTGTGACTACTTCTCACTACTTTTATTCAAAATTTCAGTCCTACACATGTTTGCATTCCTAATTCTATTATTACCACCATTCCTACAAGTCTTCCATGTGTTTATTTACCTTAATCAATGCCTACTTACAATAGTTTTCCTTTTTTATACTCCACCATTCCTTCCATTTCTCATAATGGTGCAAAAATTTCAAACATATCACCCACCACTCTTTCTATTGATTCTACTATTAGTAGCTTGGCTCAAATTGTGTCTTCCTTGCACCAAAAAATTGCTTCATGACCCAATCCAAGTTCAACATTCCTAATTGTGACATTGCTAATCCCTTTTCCTTGGATATCAGATATCTTCTTATTCCTTAATACATTTAAATTCCTCACCTAGAGACTTATAATGGTAAAGATGATCCTTTGACACATGTAAAAAACCTTTCAAACATTGTGTAGCGAGTTCTCTCATGATCATAGGTTCATGGATAATTTTTTTACTAGAACCTTTCAATATAAAGCCTTGCAATGGTATTATTATTTTCCTTCTTATTATATCGACTCTTCTCAAAAGCTTGTTAATTCTTTTATCCAGTGATTTCAAAATAATATTGGTCTTAAGATTTCTTTGAATGATTTAATGCATTATAAATAAGGTGTTAAAGAAAAAGTGACTAATTTAATTAGTATATTTAAGCATTTGTATACTCATATATCTTACATTTGCTTAATATTGATGTACAATGTATTTTAATTTCTAATTTATAAGAAGACTTTATAGATGAAATTTTTCTTTCTAAATTTTCTTCTTTTACTCAATTCTTTGTAGTGTTTCATATTTATCAACTTCAAGTGAGTCAGTTTAAGAGAACCACTCCAATGGCTCTAGTTGATAAGAGTGATGTCGCATTCCAATCCCATAACAAGTTTCAAATTCCCAAGAACTTCATCAAAATCAATAATTTATCCAACAATATTGATGAGCAAGTGGCAATAATGCCCAAAGGTGTAGCTCCTTTGTCATCTATTTTTATACCTTCTCATAATTTTACTCAACTTTTTGAATCTTTGTAGAATGTGATGTTGAAGTTAATTAATGCTAAAGTTTTAACTCTTCCTCCCATTAAACCAATTGACACATCTAAAATTTTACCCAAATTCTTTGATCAAAAAACTTTTTTCCAATACCATCATCAACTTGATCATGATATTGAAAAGTATTTCCGTTTAAAATCTATTATTCAATACCTCATTGATTCTAATACTATATTTGTTAAGGGTGTTAATGATGAATTAAATAAATCTATAGCACCTCTCCCAACCAAAACTTGCAAATCTATACCAATCCTTTATCATCTCATTCAACCAATACCATTGAGTCTACCCAATCTTTACCTTCTTCAACTCATGATGATAAGTGAATTGAAGCCAATAGTATTTTCAACCTCATTGATCAATCCAAATCTGAACCTAAACTAGAAATTGAACCTTAGCTTTCCATTACTTTTGATACTAATGAGAGAATTAAAGAACCTAATGGTCCTCCTTATATTTTTGGGAAGTTTAATGATCTCTATTCTTGTGGTGTCCTTATTTACCATACTTGCATGGTGATTGTGATAATTGAAGAACATCTTTACAATAAACAATTTCAATGTGATTTCTATGAAAAATCTAATGCTATGAACCAAAGTTTCAATGGTTTCATATTTCCTACCCATGGTTCTATTTCATTCCCCATAGAAGTTGGTGGTAAGAGTCTACATGTCACCTTTGTTGTCATCTCAACTTTTGATCAGCTTCAAGTCAAACTTGGTCTTCTGTGGATTATTTCCATGAAATCTATAACCTTTCCTATCCATGGGTTTTTTAAGTTTCCTCACAATGGATAAATCATTACTATTAATCATAGTATCTATCAACCTTCAGTACCTCAATATTATATTTACCTTGACTTATTTTGGCCATCTATGCATCAAACAACTCAATATCACAAAGACAATCTCTTTCAATCATATAAAAATTACAAAATCCAAAATATTTGTTAGCTTATCAATCGTAGGGATGTTCCATCTCCTTTTCTAGGACCTCGACTTCTCCCTACACCACCTACACCTCCTATATATGATTATTTTTCACCTCATATATCTTATAAATATTCTACAAATGCTATATCTCAACCTAGTGCAGTTCATTTTGTTCTTCTTCCTATAGAAGAAAAGGGCATGATGTTGATTGATCCTAAACCAAACCAAATTCCAACAAAAATAAGTGTAACCATTGCGCTTGTGATCGCCATCATAAATTTCATGCTAGATGCAATCAACGTGCTTCCCAAAACCTCTCTTCCCCTAAAAAACCTACTAATTCTTTTATTCCCTTTGATCAACCTATGCGTATCCCAAAGGAGGAAGTGAATTTGAAAAAGATGAAATTTAACAAACATGATAATTCTATTCATATCTTGGAATCTATTATAATTAATTTGGATGAAGAAGATACTCTTGATGATGATTGTTTTATGTTCCCAATTCAACTAATGATGATATTCATATTTGCATTTACTTTTTGTAATGTGCTTCCCCAATGATTATTTCTTGATATATGTCTTGTTTACATTTCTTTAGATGACCATTGTTGCTATGTTTGTGCAAGGTGATAAAAGAATTGATCTATCATGACATTCCTCTATTTGTATCTCATTTCTTCTATATGTTATTACATGTTATGCCATACATGTATTTCTATTCACAGATAGTCCTTTGTGTTCTTTGATTAGTAATGATGAAAAATGGTAGCTACCTAGTCTTTTTGGTCTCTGTGATGCTGGCCCAAAAAGACTCTTCTTTGTGACTTTTATGTGCTCTTCTAGTTCTACTATATTTGGAATATGATGACATTGATCATCTTGGTGATCATATATATTCCTAAGCTAGTATATCCCTTCATGTTTCTTTGTCATGTATTTCATTTCCCTTGGTATGTCCTTTATCGGGGGCATCTCATAGTAGAAATTTTTCTTGTGGGTGCATGTATGCTCCATTTAATCCATTTCTCTTGTTAATGCATTTTTAATTGATTTAATGTGGGGGCATATGCTCTGCTCCTTGTTTTACATTTTGCACACACACATAATGATTCAATGCAATCTCTCTTGAAAATGGCTAAGGAACAATGCTTTCCTTAAGGACTGATCTTCCTTTCTTCAATCCCCTTAGGGACAATGATTTCCTTAGGCCTGATCATTTTATTTGATGCCTTAATGGAGACAATTCTTTCCTAAAGCCTTGATCTTCCTTTGATCCCTTTGGAGATAATTCTTTCCTTAGGCTTGATTTCCCTTTTAGACCCCTTAACGAAGATAATGCTTTCCTTAAGGAGTGATCCTCTTTGATGGGTTGACAAGCATAAAAAAACTTGCTATACTTTCAATGTCATCTTTTTTAGTTTTTTTTAATTTTTGTGATCCATATTAAGGTAATACCTTACTAGGCTAGTGGTCCTCTCTCTCTCTCTCTCTCTCTCTCTCTCTCTCTCTCTCTCTCAGATTTGATGAGGAATTAAGTCACTTAGGGGATTATGTTTCTTTGTCTCCTTGACCTTGATAATATTGTTCTTATGCATTTATCTACTTTATCATGAGCATGAGATTGTCTCATACTCCTACTAAAGTGGGGGCTAGATGTATCATCCTAAAAAAATTTCACCCATAATTGCATGCTTTATTAGGATCTATTAGACCCCATTTTGGTAATTTCAAGTTCTAAATACCTATAATGCTTTATCATAATAACCTATTCTTCTTCTCCTCACATCTTTTTACGCATCCTTAAATCTCATTCAAATTCTAGCTCATTCTCTAGGGTATAGAATGCCAATATCATTATGTCCCTAAGGCTCAATGCCCAAATTTGATCTAGGGCCTAATATTGGCCCTTGGGGTATTAACAAGAGATTAGATTTTGTGGTCGGTCTAGATCATTTTTGAATCCTAAAATGATGGATTTAGTATAAAATACCCTATCTCTCCTCATGATAACTCAACTCAAGCATTTTCAATCAACCTATCAATATTTTCAAGCAATCAAGAGCAATTGAGCATTTGATTCAAGATTTGAAGGTAAGCATCAAAGATCAAGATCTCCAAGTCTCCAATTATTCAATATCATTCAAGTAAAAGGCAACAAAGGTTCTCTCCCATTATGTCCAAATAGAGGAATTATCAATCAAGCAAGAAGATTCTTCCTTCCATTCATATTCTCTCTCCTTGATTGCAAGCTATTTATCAAGCATATATACATTCAAGTTCTAGGAGTGGCATTCATAGGTCTATGAATTTGTGAGGTAATATTTGATTATACATCACATTCCAAGGTAAATTCTTTGAACTTCAAGTACATTCAATCATCCTAATGTGTATGAGAGATTTATACATCTGTCCATGAGGGTTTATGCAAGGTGAATGAAACAATTATATTTTTACATACTTTCCTTTATAAAATTTCTTTCCATTTTCAAAGTTGTTTCCTAAATAGGGTTTTGAACAAGGAAAACCCCTTTATACAATTGTTTCCCCATATTTATGTGTGCAGGAATAGGTTACATATCCATTAGACAAAATCAGAGAAGATCAAATATAGTTGGAGGAATCTAAAAAGTTTTAGCCAAAATGACCTAGTACAAAATACCATTGGCATCTTGTGCTAGGTACAGGGAAGTTCTCACCTTTAATCCTACATTTTTAGATCATATTTTATACACAAGTTATATTTATGCTTTGGTTTCCATTTCTATACATTTATATTGACTGTCAATATGTACTAATCTATTATTTCTAGTTTTTTAGTAACTTGTCTAATTTGTCATTTAAATTACATCATTGCATCATTTCTATTTTCATAATTGCATATTTTATCATAGGATCATCATCCCATTTAGGGTTTGAGTCTCCTCTTGAACCTCATGGGGAATCTTACTTTTGAAATGTGAAATTCATGAAAAGTAGAAGTGATTTACCCATTTACATATTGCTTCACCCTTTTCTTTATTGAACAAAGTTTAATGAATCTTGTCACATTGTTTCAAAGAAAATTTGTTCTTGCAAAAAAAAGTGATTGTTGATTTATGTCCCTATTGATCGAGTATGGGTGATAGGTATGTTCCCTCAAGAGATTGTGTGAGACATCCAAAGGATAATCTCTCGATAGATCATAGGGAAGATTTGATTTTATGTTGCATGATTGATTAAGCTGCATGAAATAATAAGATACACCATTGAGGAAATGATAAACTAGACATATGATAAGTGTAACCAAGCAATTGAAGAAAATGATCATGATAACTAGATGAAATGTATTGATTGGGCTAGTTGATAATTGATTTATCTGATAAGGCTAGTTTATAGCCAATAAAGTTGATTGAACTAGTTGACAATTGATTGTGCAAATTAGAATGGATTTGCAGCAACTTGATTGATTTTAGAAAAATAAACTGATGTGGATGATGATTGTAGGATAATGCCCTAGTATTGATGTAGGTTGATAAAATGATTAAGCTGATTGAGATTGATACTAGCAGAAGACAAGTTATGGATTGCATCACAAAATTGGATAGATATAAAGATGAATACTATTATGATGAAAGATATGATTAATATAATGGAAGATGAGATTATTAAATAATGGGTCCACTTGATTAATGAAAAAATTGAAAAATAAGAGGATAATCTCTACATGTCTATGGGGGCCTAATCAAGAATCCAATTATGGGTGATACCTTTTTAGGATGATACATTTATCCCCCAATTTAGAGAGAGTATGAGACAACCTCTTTCTCATAGTAAAGTATATCAATGCATTAGAGAAATTACATCAAGGTAAAGGAAACAAGAAAACACCAAGCACCCAAGTAACTTAGGTCCTCATCAAATCCAAAACCAAGATAAAAGAGACAATGCTGAGAGAGAGAGAGAGAGAGAGAGAGAGAGAGAGAGAGAGAGAGAGAGAGAGAGAGAGAGAGAGAGAGAGAGAGAGAGAGAGAGAGAGAGAGAGAGAGAGAGAGAGAGAGAGAGGACCAACTAGCCTAGTAATTTATTTCCTTACCATGGATCATACAAAGGGAAAACACTGCAAAAGATGGAATTGATAGTCTAACAATATATGAGATGCTAGTTAACCTATCATAAGGGATCAATCCTTAAGGAAATAATTTCTCCATTAAGTGATTTAGAAAAGTGGTTAATCTAAGGACCAAATAAAGGTTGTCATTCAAAGTAACAAATTAAAATAAGAAAGGATTAGTCTTAGGATCCACCGAATAATACTTGGGCATAATAGAGAAAAGATGAATGCAAAGAACTTGTTATTTCCTTATCCATCTATACATAAGATATTGCATTATGTATGTGTGTAAATATGAAACAAGGAGCTAAGTGTATGCCCATGCATTGAAGTGATAACAAATGCCTTAATGGGATAAATGGATTTAATAGAGCATACATGCACCCACAAGAAATGTTTCCACTATGATATTCCCCAAAGCAAGGACAAGCCAATAAAAGTGAACACGTGACAAAAGAGAGCACAAAAATGGATTTACTAACTCTGAGGTTAGAATGATAACATGATAACTCATGTATATTAAAATTATATCAAAATTAATTGTCATCTTCCTTCAGAATGTGCAACTTTGAAAAGGAGAAGTGATATCACTCTTTGCTTTGCTTCCCTTTACTTATTGTGTACAAACATTATAGACTACAGACTATGTATATATTTCTTGACATATTTTTATAGGACTGATATATACATATTGATGGAGAGTTGGTGGGGGATCATGTGTATGGATTCCTTTTTTATATTTTTTATGATGTATAAATGCATAGTTTTAGAGTGATGTACTGACATATTTGTGATGCAAGATATAGTATGCATATGATATGACTTATATGATGCAATGTGTATGGTTATGCATATGTATACATGATTATGATATGTGACTGACATGTGATGTAAGATGCGATGGTGGATGATTGTTTTAGTCTATGTACTAACATGATAGTTTTGTAGGACGTGATGGTTTCATTGAGTATTTGTTTATTAACGGGTATGTGTATGAGTTTTTAGATTTATGATTCTAGATTTATGATAGTGATGAAGGGTACTCCCATTATTCAACCAAACACACACAACACAAGAGGAAAATAAATAAAAAATTACAATAATAGAACAATGGAAAGAATAGAAATACTTTCTTTCTATTATCTTCAATGAAATGGTATTACAATATTAAGAAAAATTGTATGCTACAACCACATGGGCATTTTCATTATAATAATCTACAAGAGAAAACCACAACCTACCCTTTTGGAACTAAACCTCAAAATCCTCCTTCATGTTGGAATTAGGAGAGATAGGTACTGAGAGGGGAGGGGTGAATTAGTGCCTTCAAAAAATTTACTTGTAAATCTTTCAGATCTATGACTGTAAATAGTGATAACCTTGCAAAATAACTTGTATCTAATTGCATGTATCAATCATCCATTTAACTTATGAAAGTAAACAACATGAAATCAAAATAGCAATCACATAACACAAGTATTTTGGTAACGTAGAAACCCTTGTTAGAAGGTAAAAACTACGGTGGGGATGACACTCAAAAATTCTTCACTACTGCAGATAGAAAAGGTTTGCTTGTTAGGGCTACAAGTTTTGATCACTTTTGGTGATCTTACCCTGTTAGGAGTAACATGTTAGATCAACTAGATCTACCTAGTTATAGGATTTTAACAACACTAATGAAGTGTGCACTTGGTTAAGAGATTTACATAAGACTATTAAGTCTACTCTGTTAAGAGATTTATCCAAAAACTCTATTACAATTGTTAGAAAGCAATAGGCAATTATCTGCTAAGTGACAACTCAATTGTCTGATACAAATCTATAAGTTCTGAATGTATTTCACCTTTACTATGATGAATCTTTTCTCTGAACTACTCGGTAGCCTTTTCTGATTCTGCTTAATCTGATATCCTCTGCAATCTACTTTGTTAACTAATAGACTTGAAGTTAGGCAAGTGCTTCAAGTTTCTCCTTGAGTCATATATCTATTCTCACATCAGTTCACACCACAAATGATGTAAACATACATTTATATAGCGATCTTCTTTTGTTGCTTTAACAAAATTAGGTTACACAACGTAGTCATAACCCTAAGATCTACAGTGTACAAAAATGACCTAGATCATACTATTACATAAGATATACATTGAATTTAATGAATATCATAACAATAAATATTCCTCGATCTTGGTAAAATGTTTTCCAATATGTTGTAACTATTTGCATAGAAGAATGTGCCAATTTAGATTACTATGCCATTTTCTGTGATCCTTAGTAAACACTGTATAAACTATTTGGTGTATATTGTGATGCTTAGTGTTTAATGTCTATCGGTGTCGGTGATGTTGTTGCTCAGTAAACTATGTAGTGCTCGGTGTGTAAGATTTACCGACTAGTCTTTCTTGCTTCTAGTTATCAATTTTCTCAATGTAAGTGACCGACCGATATCTTTGATAACCTTTGATACTAATGACAACCTTGAATGCTCAATAGAGATAACAATCTCCCCCTTTGGCATTAGTATCAATACTCAAATGTATATAGACAAATTTTTTCTATATATAAATTATATCTCCACCATATACATATATGCTTATCAAAATTTCTAAGTAAGTACTCCCCCTCGGTGCATGCTCCCGGTTAATATGTAGTATACGTAGCATCTATGTACATATTATTTGGCATGTGGACATATACATTGCTTTCCCCCTTTTTGATAGTAATGCCAAATACAAAAATTTAACAGTATGTGGACATATACATTACTTTCCCCCTTTCAAGTTGGTGAGAGAAATGTGCTCAAGACCGACTTGTGCATGCATGTCAAAGATGTTATCCAACACAAAAATTTTAGGTGTTGCAACAAGTTTTTCTGCTTTGACAATGTGTGCCTAAAAAATTTTCAGGTATGGCAGGAGTTCTATCTGTAACTCAGTGACCTGATCAGTTATGTGCTCTTCTTGTTTCTTTAAATCTGCTATTAACCACCTAAGTTCTTGAACTCGGTGAATGTGCTTTGTGAAAGCATTTGGCTCGGTTATAGCTATAGTTGTACTAACCTTGATTTCTACTTCCAGTCCTTTTATCTTTTCATTGACTTCAACAGTGAAGGTGTCTATAGTACAAAGCTTTAGTAAGAGCTGACAAATTATCTAGGTGATAGATTTTATCTCGGTGATTACCTCAGATAAGTTGACCTTCTTAATTGCCATTTCTTAGCTAATTTTCTCTGCTAGTTTATTCTGTATCCTTGACTCTGCCCTTTCTTCAATCTATTTGTCTGCATCGGTATTCGGGGCATTGATCTTCTCTATTAATATAGCAAGTTGATCTATGATGGGAGTATCTTCATCAATATTTACCTCAGGTACTACCTATTGTAGGATATCCCTCACATCTGCTAGAATTTCTTTTCTCTTAGTTTCTTGTTTTAGCTTCTCTTGAGTTGCCTTCCTTGAACATAATTCCCCATATTTTCTTAGTTCTTCGGGGGTCCGGGTCCTCGGATCACACTCAAGAATAATTATCACTTCATCTAGAGTGACTGACCCTTTTCCTTTCTTTTTATTCTTCTTCTCCAATACTAATGGTGATTTCTTCTCAATAACAACAAGAGATTTGTCTCCAATATTCAGAGTATCCTTCCTGGTTGACACACTCTCTTCCTTCTTCTGCTCCTCAGTGGCCGTTGTCTCGATTGATGGAGTGGGAGCCTCGAATGTGGTGTTGGTTGTCTTTGTCTCATCTATTACCTTTGTCTCAGTGGAAGGTGCCTCTATTTTGTTAGGCTCATCTGTCTCTGCAGGTTTCTCAGTTTCTTCTACCCCTGTGGTGTCATTGTGTTGCTCAGGGTCTGAGCCGTTGAGTTGTACTTGTGAAATGATTTCAGCTACTTCTGCAAGTACAAGAAGCTTACCCAGTAATTATGTAAATGCACATTCAATGGCTTGAGCCCCATCTTGAGTATGTGTAGGTGCAATGTTTACATCCTCATCTTCCTTATCATTAGGATCACCATTTTTGATGTCCTCAATGAGTACATCTTCATCGATTTTCTTCTTCAGTTGGATCTCTACTAGATCCGGTGCATCCTATGAAACATTTATTTCTTCCTTTTGCTCAATGATATCAATTACCTTGGTAACTGATATACTAGTGTCCTTTGACTTCTTTGTTGTGCCATCATCAATATAAATACCTTTACGTTTGGAATCTTGTCTCTTCTTAGACAGGTTTAAGAAAGCCTTTTGCTTAGCTTTTTCTCTGGCCTCAAAAATAGATCTCCATAGAGAATCGCCAGCCTCATCTACATCTGCCATGTTCTCATCTAGTATTGTCATGGCTCGGTGCTTTACCATAAATCTTGCTTGATAGTTAGCTATGTGTTATCAATTTTTGGTATACTAAGATGTGGGGCTGCCCGAACTAGAGATCTTTCTCTCTTTCTTTTCTCAATTTCAAGTGCATAAGCCCACTTTTGATTTATCCTGTCATCCAAATCCTTCGGTAATGAACATGAAAATTCCAATGGAACTCTCTTGAATTTTATCATCATTTGGATGACTGCCTCTTCTATCTTGGTTTGATCCTCAGTTGACATCTTGTCAAATTTGCCTATTTCTAGATTAGCAAGGTCTTCATTCTCAATTATATTTTCAATGACTTCATCTATTGACCTTACCTTGTTTCTGACCACCTTGAATTGATTGATGTCATCTTCATTTTTAGTGTCATCAAGGTCTTCTCTAACTCTTATCAGTCTTCTCCTTTTCTTCGATGCTTCAGCTGCAACCTTGGATCCTTTCTTTGCGTAAGTCTTAGTCGGCGTAGCTTCCTTTCATTTTATTACCTTTTCTACTTCCTTCTTTTGTGGTGGTGAAGCTACAGTTGATGATCTTGTCCTTATACCTTCTTGTACTAGTAACTGCTTCTTCTTAGGAACTTTGGGAGGAGGAACCAGTGTGGGATCTTTTTCTTCTTCAGACTTAGTTTCCTCACTATCATATGGCTTGTCAGCTAACATTAACTAACCTTTAGTTGCTTGTTCAATTGGTGTCTCCTTAGATGAGTCAGAGACATCTCAAAATATAGTAGTAAGATCTTTCTTCATCTTCTTTTCCCTTCTAGACATTTTACCGATCTCTATGCCTGTAGTGATTCTAGATTTGGCCTCTTCATATGTTCTGAACCTAGTGGTAGTGGGATCTTTTGGTAATGCAAGCATTGCATTAATAGATTTCAATGCAAAATCATGGTTCATTTCATAACCCATAGGTGCCAACCATTTTGATCTAGGTTCAACTACTCTTATCATGGAATGATCTGTGTCGACTACAAAACAAATGTCTGTCTCAAAATTTTCAACTAATTCCCTTGGAATTCTACTTCTTTGATGCATTTTGGTCTGAAATTATTTGAAGTATGCATCAAATTCTATATTCAATTTATCTCCTAACTTACTTATCATCTCGGTAATCTGTGCAGTTATTGGTTTATCTGTTGTCCATTTTACTTTACCGACGCCAGGTACATACTTTTATAGATAGAAAAATATACAAACAAGTAGTGATCCAAACTTACATGTGTTTGACTTCTTTGACCTTATAGTCTTCATGTTTTCCTGTAGTTGATGTAACATTACCTCGGCAAGATCAACCTGGTGACCTTTCTCCACAATTTTGTATGCCATGTCTACTGCGCTGTAGGGTACACTGTTGAGTCTGCTCGATTGAAATATTTTGTACCCCATTACATGTGCTGTGAACTTAACTGCTGGGTCTTTGATTGATGAAATTTTCAGTGCTCGACTGTCCCATTGAGCTCCAATGTTCTTCTCAACATCAAGTCATGATGAACTATGAAAGGCTTTTGCCTTGTTGGTTGTAGGGAAGCCAGTAACCCTAATGATCATTTTCTTAGTGACCTCTATTGGTTTATCCAACCAGAATTTTCCATCATGATACCTACTCAATACGATTCTAATCCAATCTATCTTAAATGAATGTGGATAGTATGTGACACATGATAACCCCAATTCCTTAATCTTCTTGTATTCTTGTTTTAATTTTCCATCGGTGCCACATATTAGTTGAAGTGCTGCAACAGTTTCAAAGTCTCCTACTTCTCTAATTTTGCAATGAATATACGCTCTTATGTCTTCTTTAAATAAAACCCTATATGGTATGCTTGAGAAAGCACCCATTGAATCTATTTGTGATGCGACCTTGGGATGTGGCTTGAACTTAGGTTCATCAAAATTTGCCCTAACAATCAAATTAACTTCTTCCTCAACACTTTGTGATTTGCTAGCGGATGATGTAGATGCCATAAATTGATTTAGGGTTTCAGCTAGCAGGAGGTAAATAAAGTGTTTGATAGAAAATGAACTTACTCGGAATCATCAAAGAGTGATGTTGGTTCAATCTACAATAGCCTTGAATCCTTCTAAAAATATTTTAGCTCGAACTCTTCTCTGTGAAATCTTCGCTCTTCAAAATCACAATGTAAAAATGAACTCTATTTCTTGTGTATTTATAAAAAAAAATTATATTCCCACTCAAAATTTCATGCATTTAATGCTTGACCTAACTTTTGATACATAATAGCTGTCAACTTGGTGATGATAACAATTTACTTGTCACTCGATTAACATAGGATTTCTATATCAGTTTGCACTATTGTCTGATTAACCTTGTGTAGTGATTACCGAAGGGTAACCAACTCTCGGTCTCTCTTTTACCAACTATATAACATTGTTAGCTCATAACATATAAACCATAATGCATCTTTATTCATGTTGATTTGGTATTTGTACATCATATATAAGGAACTGTATGTAAAATTTGATCATTTTGAAATGTCAGTCCCATACATACCTATATCACCTTAAGTGGAGGTACCGATGTCACCCAATCCGATGGATGAGGTTTCATCGACAACATTACTTGACTCAGCATTCTCATTAGATGCCTTCTTCCACATAGTGTTCCTTAACTTCATGATATATGCAATAGTGTATCCACTCTCAAATACATGATCTTCCTTTAATGCTCAGTCTCTGCAGTCTTTGCTTAAATGACCAACTTTATGATAGTGCATACATGCCATTCTAGTGCTTGTACAACTTCTCGATTGTCCAATCCATCTCTTTCTATAACAATTCACTGCAATGTTCCCATATCTTCCACATACAACATAGTTAGACCATGTATTATAATCCCAAACATAAGAATTTCCTTGTCTCTTTGGTTGATAAGGCTTTCATTATGTTTTTTGCTTAGGATTCCATACTTGTTTCATCTTAGCCTTACACTCTCATGTAGTATGTCCATGTTTATTACAAGTATAGCATATTTTCTCCATAGTAGTATTGTTAGCAATATCATTCTATTTATCTCTACACTCATAAGCTTGGTGTCCAAACCTACCACAATAATAACAATATCCATTGAATTTAGGAGTGACAAGAGGTTTACTTTGTGCTTTGCTTCTACACACATTAGATGTATGTCTTGGTTTTCCATAATGATAACATGTCAACACTTTAGGTCTTTGACTTTGATTGTTGTTGACTTGTTCAACTTGATGTGATGATTCTCCTTCACCGGTATAGCCTATCCCAGCTCTACTCCCAAATCTTCTTTGATTAATCAGAAAGTCATCAATCTTCTTATAACTATCCTCAACCAATTTATTCATTTCATTATGTTGCTATTGAGTTTTCACTTCATTCCTTAGCTTTTCATTCTCCTCTCCGAGTCTTGCAACTTCTTCAAGATTCCTTGACAATTCTCCATTTACTCAGTTTACTTCTTGATTCATAGTCATCATTTGATTAGATACTTGGAAGTGACGATCAGTGAGTCTCTGTATTTCATTTTCTTTTGCTTGAAGATGTTCAGTCATTTGTCTTCAGTCATCAATAGCTAGATTCCTTTCTTGCTTGGCTTGTCTAGCATTGTTCATAATCTCAACCATTCTCACCATCTGAGATTCTTGATCGATTTGTAGTGCTTTCACTTGTTCAGTTAAATGTTGATTCTTTTCAGACAAATCTGAGATTATGCTTTCAGATCCATCAGAGATGCTTCCAGAACTAGATCCAATATGCTCAAGCATATCATCAATTGCTTCTTTGTGATAACTGATCTCATTTTACAGAATAGTCAGGTTCTTCCTTTCAACCAGTAGTTTCTTTAGTCCTTCTCTAGCTTGCTTAAACTATTCAACAAACATCTACATTTATATCTTTTGATTCTCGATAGTCTTATCAAGCTTATATCTCTCCATGACTTAGATCTTTACCCTTCAGTGGTTAAACTGTTCAACAAGAGAACTGTGCTCTGATACCAATTGTTGGAATTAGGAGAGATAGGTACTGAGAGGGGAGGGATGAATCAGTTCCTTCAAAAAATTTATTTGTAAACCTTTCAGATCTATGACTGTAAACAGTGATAACCTTGCAAAATAACTTGTATCTAATTGCATGTATCAATCATCCATTTAACTTATGAAAGTAAACAACATGAAATCAAAATAGAAATCACATAACACAAGTATTTTGGTAACACAAAAACCCTTGTTAGAAGGTAAAAATTTGTGGTGGGGATGACACCCACAAATTCTTCACTACTGCAGATAGAAAAGGTTTGCCTGTTAGGGCTACAAGTTTTGATCACTTCTGGTGATCTTACCCTGTTAGGAGTAACATGTTAGATCAGCTAGATCTACCTAGTTATATGATTTTAACAACACTAATGAAGTGTGCACTCGATTAAGAGATTTACATAAGACTGTTAAGTCTACTCTGTTAAGAGATTTATCCAAAAACTCTATTACAATTGTTAGAAAGCAATAGGCAATTATCTGCTAAGTGACAACTCAATTGTTTGATATAGATCTATAAGTTCTGAATGTATTTCACCTTTACTATGATGAATCTCTGCTCTGAATTGCTCGGTAGCCTTTTCTAATTCGCTTAATTTGATATCCTCTGCAATATGCTCTGTTAACTGGTAGACTTGAAGTTAGGCAAGTGCTTCAAGTTTCTCCTTAAGTCATATATCTATTCTCACATCAGTTCACACCACAAATGATGTAAACATACATTTATATAGTGATCTACTTTTGCCACTTTAACAAAATTAGGTTACACAACTTAGTCATAACCCTAAGATCTACGGTGTACAAAAATGACCTAGATCATACTATTACATAAGATATACATTGCATTTAATGAATATCATAACAATAAATATTCCTTGATCTTGGTAAAACATTTTCTGACCTATTTTAACCATTTTCATAGAAGAATGTGCCAATTTAGATTACTATGCCATTTTTTGTGATCCTCGGTAAACACTGTATAAACTGCTTGGTGTATACTATGACACTCGATGTTTACTTTCTGTCAATGTCGGTGATGTTGTTTCTCAGTAAACTATGTAGTGCTCGGTGTGTAAGCTTTACCAACTAGTCTATCTTGCTTCTAGTTACCGATTTGCTCAATGTAAGTGACCAACCGATATCTTTGATAACCTTTGATACTAATGAAAACCTTGAATGCTCAATAGAGATAACACTTCATCCCTATATAAGTAGCACTCTTAGCTATCTTAGACTATTTTGGAAAGTGAAATTTTCCCATTTTGGTGCCCAGTGGTTCAATTTCCCACCTTAAGTGATTTTTCTCTATCTTCCTTTTGTATAGAAACTTGAGTCCTGATGACTCAACTTTTGGAATCCATAACTTGTGAGTCATTGAGTTGATTGACTAATATAACCCCATTTCAAAAACCCCTAGAAGTTCTCTATAGTCTTGGGCTTGCAAAGCACCAACTAATCAAAATTTTACCCCATTTTGGAGCCTCTAAGGCCTTAAAAACTAAGTTCAAAGTTTTTCTACCACCTCACCAAAATAAAATAAAAATTAATATCTTCAAAAGCAGACTTTATCTTGCCACAAAACTTTACCATCAAGCTTATATATCCAAAATGAGCTTCTAGAGAATAAATCGGAACAATATGTGCTCAAATGAACAACCTAATAAAAATAGTAAACATTCCAAAGATGGTAACCCTGCCCAAAGATAGCCCTTATTGAAAAACTAGACAATATTTTTTGGGTGATGCAAGATTTCTCTTACATCCTGTATGCTCTTGCATCAGACACCAATGGTAATTTGAGAAGTGACCTTGTCACATCTCAATTACACAAAGAAAAACCAAGGTAGTCAACCTCAACCTTTGATAGCCATGATAAATCTTCAACAGTCTTTCATTTCCATTTGACCAGATACTCTTCATATTTCATGTTTCTTGTGCTTCTGTCAACATGACTATCCAAGATGTCTTCTATCTCTTCCGCAGCTGAAGTGGGTGCTGGAATATTTCACTATGCTTCTACTATGTCATCTTCCATACTTCCTTCATGAGACTCTATCAAATTTGAAATATCAAACATTGGTGAAATAATGAGTTCATTGGGTAACTCTACTTCATAAGCATTTCTTGAATCATGCTTCTTCAAGATTTTACATGGTCCAAAACTCTTCATCCTCAACTTATTGTAGGTTCCCACTAGAAATATCTCCTTTCTCAAATGAACAATGACTTCATCTCCAATCTAAAATTCCTTATGTCTCATTTATTGATTTTCCTTAGCCTTGTACTGAATATTCATTTTATTAATATGCTTCATCACCTCTTCACACAAATTCTTTTCATGTTCTGCAAAGACTTTAGCTTCGTCACTACTTGTCTCTCCTTTGTCCAAATTCCTTAATTCTGAAGCATTTCTAGGACTACTTGCATATATAACTTGGAATGGTGATTTACTAGTGCTCATATTTATATAATTATTCTATGCAAATTTTATGTATGGTAAAATCATATATCACCCCTTAAATTTATCTCCAACTAAGAATATGAATAGGTAACTCGAACTCCTATTACCACTTCTATTTTCCCATCAGTTTGTGGATGGTGCGCTGAGATGAACTTCAAATCTATCTTTATCTTTTTCCATAATGTCCTCCAAAACTAGCCAACAAACTTAGTGTCTCGATCTAAAACTATGCTCTTTGGTAGACCAGGTAGTCTCACCACTTCTTTGAAAAATAATCCAACCACATAAACAACATAATTAGTCTTTCTGCAAGATTGAAGTGTGTCATCTTCAAGGACCTGTCCACCACCACAAAAATGGAATCACTTCCTCTCCGAGTCTATGGTAACCAAGAACAAAGTCTATATTAATATCCTCCCATGGCCTATTTGGTTTAGGTGATAACTGATATAATCCTATATTCTACTTGGTTCATTTTTTCATATGACATATTCTACAACTCTACAAAAACTTCTTAACATCTTATTGCAACTATGGCCAATAATAATTCTCACTAACCAAAGCAATAGTTTTATCTTGATCAAATTGTCCAACCAATCCTCCACTATGCTTCTTTTTTATTAGGTTATCCCTCATGGAACTCTTTGGAATGTACAGTTGGCTCCCTTTGAATAATATTCTATCTTGGATTATAAAATCCAACCATCTGGTCCTGTCTAGAGTAATAGATTATGTGTAAGCTCTCTAGGCCTTGCCAAAATTAGGATCCTTGGGATACAAACTATTGAGTTCCTTGAACCCAACAACTTCAATCTCCACCTCTATCAATTTTTTTTTCCTTCTCCTTAGGGCATCTGCAACCCTATTAGATTTTCCACTCCTATGCTTCAAAACAAAAGTATAAATCTGCAAAAATTTAACCCATTTTAAATACCTTTAATTCAACATTCCTTAGCTATTCAAATACTATAAAGCTTGATGATCAGTAAACAAAACAAACTCTTTAGGTAAAATATAATGTCTCCACTTCCTCAATACTTGAACTATAGCATAAAAATCTCGATCATAAACACAATATTTTATTTTTGCATCATTTAACTTCTCACTAAAATAAGAAATTAATTTACCTTACTGACTCAAAACAACTCCAATGGCACTGCTGCTAGCATCATAGTCTACTTGAAATACCTTATCAAAATCTACAATTGCAAAAATAGGGTACTTTTTATTTTTTCTTTTCAACAAATCAAAACTCTTTTCTACTCCTACAATCCACTTAAACTATTTTCTATCCCCTCTCATGGTTTCAGTTAAGGGTCCACAAATACTACTGAAATTCTTGATAAACTTTCCATAAAAACTAGCCAAAACATGAAAAGATCTTACCTTAGTAGGACTCCTTGGATTGGGCCATTCGAGGATATCCTTTACTTTCTTTGGGTCCATTTTAAGACCATTTGCTAAGACAACAAATCCCAAGTGCACTAACCCCTTCACAAAACTATACTTCTTCAGATTAATCATCAACTTTTCTTCCCTTGACTTCTCAAATACCCTAGTAATATGCATTATATACTCTTCCAATGTCTCACTAAAGATCAAAATATCATCCAAGTAAATAATAAAAAACTTACTCAAAAATTCTCTCAATACCTCATTCATGAGTTGCATGAATGTTCTTGGTGCGTTAGTTATCCCAAAAGGCATGACTAACCACTCATACAAGCCCTCCTTTGTCTTGAAGGTTGTTTCCCATTCATCTCCTTCTCTAATCTAGATTTGGTGATTTATACTCTTTAAATCTATCTTTGTAAAACACTCAACACCACTCAAACAATCCATAATGTCATCTATCCTTAGAAAGAGAAACCTATACTTGATAGTAATCTTATTGATAGCCAAGGAATTTGTACACATCCTCTATTATCCATTTTTATTTGGTTCTAGAAATGTTGGTACAACACATGGACTCTAACTCTCTTGAATCAACCCATTTTGCAACAACTCTTACACTTGTCTATTCAACTCTTCACTCTATGTTAGAGTCATTCTATGGGTTGCCTTATTCGACAAAATAGCTTTGGGAATCAAGTCCATTTGAAGACTAATATTTTGTATTCGTGGAAATCCATTAGGTACATTATTAGATACAATATCATGAAACTCAACTAGAAAATCTTAAATTTCCATAGGTATATCGTCTACTTCCTCTTTATCAACTTTTGGAATTAAATAATAACACATATGTTCATGCTTCATGCCTTCTAGAAACTTCCTTCCATAAAATAAACACATTCTTGTAGTACTACACACCTTATACTATGTTCCCTTCAATGACTCTAGCTTGTGTCAGACTCCACCCTTTATCAAAGAATAGGTATTTGCATACCCATCAAGTACTGCATGATGATCAAATTTCCAAGGTCTCCCTAACAACATATGACAAACATCCATAGGCATAATATCACATAATACCTCAACGTGATAGTTTTTGATTTTGAGCTTCACCAGGCATTGTTCATTGACCAAATCCTTGTTATTATTTTGCAACCAAGAAATCCAATAGGGATTGAGGTTCTTCGTTCTCTCTAAATTCAATTTATTAACCATTTCCTCTAAAACAAGGTTATTAGTACTACCACCATCAATAATTACATTGCACACTTTACCATTACACTTACACCTTGTGTGAAACAAATTCTTCCTTTTCTCTAGTTCCTTCTCATCATTTAGCAAGGCTCTTTTGGTAACAAGGACCTCTCCTCTTTTTGCATCTTCAATCTCGACATCTTCATCTACATGTGAAAATTGTGAATTTTCATCTAGTCTTCTATTTTTCCTCCATTGATTTTGGGGACACTCATAAGTTTTGTGCCCTTCTTCTCCAAAATGGAAACATGTCCCATGAAAACCTCCTCTTCTCGGTCCTTTCCCCTCTTCCTCTTTCTCTTTCTCTTCCTCTTTGATATTTTTTATTTTGGTCATGAGGATGATAGGAATGATTTCCCCTCTAATTTTGGCTACTACTAGGGTCATTACTCTTCTTTTGATCTTTATTTCAACCTCCATAATACTTTCCACTAGGCTTTCCACCACAATCTCTTCCACTTTTATTGCTCTCAAAATTCTTGTTGATTTTTTCTTCTACCTTCAAAGAAAATTGATATGCATCTTCAATGGTAGAAATTCTTACCATTATCAACTCTTCTTGAATACTCAGCATCAACCCATTTATTTAATGGGCAACTTTCTCCTTGTTAGATTTAGAATGACCCGTTCTGATAAGAACTTGATAAAACTCTTTTGTATACTCTCGAATAGATCTTTTTTCTTGCTTTAACCCTTGCATTTTATTCACTAAATGAATCTCATAGTCAACAAGAATGAATTGTCTCTTCATTTTGTCCATCATCTAATCACACCTTGTTATCTTCTCCTTCTCTCTTCTATTTCTCTCCAACTAAACCTCTTTCCACTAAATTTTAGCATGACTTTTCAGCTTGGCCTGTCTGAATTTGACCCTCTTAGGATCTTCTATTTCCTCAAACTCAAAGTACTCCTCCATATCATTAATCCAATCAATCAGCTCTTCTAGATTAAGATTTCTAGAAAATGTAGAAACTTCAATCTTGGAAATGACCTTAAAAAACCTAGGTTCATTAGGATCCCTACTTGTTTCTTGATCTTCTTCACACTGTCCTTCTTTAGATTCATGATCGCTTGCATCTCTTGCCCTAATATCTGTTCCTCTATGAAAATCCACTTGTAGTGCTTGCACTTGTCTCTACAACGCTCTAAAACCCTCTTCTATCACACTTTCAACTCTTCCACCATGGTTCTTTCATGGAGGCATTTTTTGTACTTATCTCTCAAACCCACAACCATAATCTTAGGGAAAAATGCCTCATGTTCGATGATCTATCTACACACTTAAGAACTTCTTCTCTAATACCACTTAATGAAGGGTATTCCCCTTATTCAACCAAAGACACACAATACAATAAGAAAATAAATAGAAAAATCCAATAACACAACAATGACAAGAACACAAACACTTGCTTTATATTATCTTCACAAAATGACATTATAATATTTAGAAAAATAGCATGCTATAGCCACATGGGCATTTTCATTACAATAATCTACAAGACAGAGCCACAATCTACCCTTTTGGAGTTTAACCCCAAAATACCCCGTATCCTTATAGAAGTAGCACACTTAGCCGCCTTAGAATATTCTGGAAAGTGAAATTTTCTCATTTTGGTAACCAATAGTTCAATTTCCCACCTTAAGTATTTTCTCTCTCTTCCTTTTGTATTGAAACTTGAGTCTTGATGACTCAACTTCCAAAATCTATAAATTATGATTCTTTGAGTTGATTGACTATTATAACCGCACAAAGCTGTGTACAAACCTAGGTTGATGAAGCACTAGTTGATCAAAGTTTGATCCCATTTCAGAGCCTCTATGTCCTTCAAAATTGAGTTCAAAGTTTTGGTACCACCCCACTAAAATAAAAATATTAATATCTTCAAAACCAAACTTGATCTTTTCATGAAACTTTATTGACAGGCTTATATATCCAAAATGAACCTCCGGGGAAGTAATTGGAAAAATCCATAATCAAATGAACAACATACTAAAAATAATAAACTTTCCAAAAATAGTAACCCTGCCCAAAGATAACCCTTATTGAAAAACAAGATAAGATTTTTGGGTAATGAAATATTGCTCTTACACCCTGGATGCTCTTGCATCATAAATGGGTGTGCGTATGAGTTTTTAGATTTATGATTCTAGATGTATGTGATATGGATGATGGCATGTTAATTAAAATGATGCAGAATGATATGCTCTATATTATTATGGGTAATGTACTGAAATGATCATGATTTATGAAAAATGTAATGTAACTATGATATGATGCAGTTAATATAATATGAGCTAAAATATGATGGAATAATAAGATAATGTGATTAATTATTATAATGAAAAGTGGTAATTAATGATGTGAAAGCTAATGTGGAATGATAATTAAGATGGAATATAGGAAATGAATTATCATAAATGCAATGATAATGTAATGCGATTAAGATACAATTTGCAACTAATGTTAAATGTAATTAATGAACATGAAATGTTAAGCTAATCAATGCAACGAAATGATTTGAAATGTAATCAATGAAATGATGATGTAATGGTATTTAGGATAAAAATGTAGCTAACAAAATGGTAATGTAATGCAACTGCAATGACCAGTGATAATGGAAATAATGAACAACGTGATTTGATAAAAATGAGCACTAAGATGCATTTATAATCAACATGACACCTAAGATAAAATATACTTAATGTGATATCTAGAATTTAGTTATAATGTAGTAATTATGATAATGAATATCACTAATAATGGTGGAATGATTACAAAATGAACCTAATTATGAATGATATGCAAATGGTCTCAATTATGAAATGAAAATAAAATATATGAATTGAATGCAAAATAAATGTGATCATGAAATGAAAATGAAATATACAAATGAATTCTAATCATGAGTTCTAATGAAATAGAAAGGAATGAAAATGACCAAAATCATAAAAATACAAGAGGATAGGCAAATGAATACAAAATCATGAATGTAAAGGGATTGTGATCTTGAATGAAAATGAAATGAAAATGACCATAATCATGAAAATGTAAGTGGATATGCAAAATGTTTGAGACATCACCCATAGAGGCTGCAAAAAAAGACGGGGGAGAAACCAAAAAATCATTTGCACATTCATAATCCTAAATTTTAAGGATGAATAGAGCAAGAGGAAATGATATAGTGGTGATGGGGAAATGGGGACTTTTTTTAAGCTTGAGTTGGGGTACTCAAATTGAGTACCACAATGTAGTGAGAATTTAGTTTGATTTAGGAATATCTAGGACCTACCAAAGTTATAAAGAACTAGGGATCTATCTAATATGTCACATGGGATTGACAAAACAAATATGCTAGGATATCTCCACCATCATGTATGAGCCATGAAGGACTAGGGTGGATACGATGCAAGGAGAATGCACAAACAAGTGATATTTACCAAGTGTACCATGTGGACATATGGATCACATGTTGGAAATGAAAGGGTCATATCTAATTGACATGAAAATACAAGATCAAGACCTTGCCCTAGGTTCCACCATTTGCAGCGCATCAAGATATAAAGGACCGTAGAGACCTTGAGGAGGTAACAACTAAGGAGTTCAAAAGAAAACCAATAAACTAAGACAAAATCAAAGCCACATTAAATATCCAAAAAAAATATTATTCCAAAGAGGGTGAATGATAGATGAAGATTTGAGTTGGTCTTCCATGAGGAAGGATGCATCCTATAAGGACCAATGATGGGCAAGATTAGAAACTTTTTTTTAACCAAAAAATGAGTGTTGAGGATAATCATGATGGAAAAGTACCTCTCAAGGATACTTTTTAAAGTGTTGAGATAACAAAGGAAAACAAATATTGATCACACTCGGCATTAGGGGCAACCTAGGACAACAATATTTACAAAGAAACCTAAGTGAGAACTGAACTGACATAGTTTATACAACAAACAAACTTGCAACTATTATATACAACCATTATGTAAAAATCTCAAGAATTGGGATAGTAGGATGATATACAATGTATATGTGTGATAATGAAATACCAATAGAATGGGGATTTGTGAGGTTAAGTTACATGGATATGGATATGGAGGATGGTTGCGTGTGGGGTGAGGTCTTGAAAGACAATGGAAAGGCCCTTTACACATGATGCTTGTTTCCATATTTTCACCATATATACTTATCCAAGGCACTTAATTACCAAGTTTTCACCATTGCACACTTATTTCTCTTTACTTTTTTTGTTTTTATTTTTACAATAATTTTTATATTTTTATGATTTTTTAGAAAAGTGGGACACATTGTATGACTCAAGCATAGAACCTTTTTAGATGAAGAATATTTATGGGATCATTTAGTGGTTCACCTTTTGGTATGGATAACTAATATTCCCTTGAGCCATAATTTGTTGTAATCACATAAGGGTTAATCCAAATAGGTTTAAACTTACCCTTCTTTTCATGGTCTTGTTGTACATTTTGGATTTTCCTTTAAAACTAAATCACCCACTTGAAATTGTTGGGGTTGGATCCTTTTTGTTAGCAAGTGATCAGTGCATGAAGGTGTATATGTTGTCATTTTTGGAAACACATACCTCTGTGATGATCTCCTAAAGTAGAGATAAGTTTTTGATAGTCAGTCAAGTGAAAAATGCCCAAGTACATAGACAGTTTCAAGGAAACAGTCATACTATTTTGGTCAACGAACAGGTGATACTTATCCTTATGGTTTGCGAACATAGATATATGTTATATGAGTTATAATAAAAAATAAATTATGATCACTTGATTTTTGGCCTCACCTGAACAGAGTTACTTGCTTCTAAAGTTGTGCGAGCACAGTATGCAGTGAAACCAGGGCACTTGAGTAGAAACGATGATTGGGATAATAACATATGTTATTTTTGTAATGTGCTTTATGATTTATGTTAGGTTCTCACCTATCTTGGCATGTTTATGGCTACATGATATCCTTTTTCTATGAATGAAGTTTAAAGACACATTTTGTGAAGAATTAGTGAGCCGACAAGGAAATTAAAGTTGATCAGGTATATTATATATGAAGGTTTCAAATTGTGAAAGATGATGGATGATATAGCGATGATATGTGATGACTAATTAAGTGGAGATTCTATAATTACTATTGTGAGCTTCAAATAGAACTACTTTGGCATAATAGATGCTATTCTAGTTCACTTTTGTTGTTGTAAATTCATTTTGTAATACTAGACAGTGAGGCCCTTGTATGATCAGTGAGCTCCATTTTGTATTCACCCCTAATAGGGTTGTAGACTCCTTAACAATGTCATTCCTCTAACAAGGACATGTGCTAATGTAATATTCTACTCCTAACAGGATAATGTCTCCTAATAGGGACATTATACTCTTAGTGCATAATTTATGAGTACAATCCCCACTGGGGTTTTCCCTTAGCTAGGGTTTCCTTGATAAAAATTCATAATTATGTAATTTTATCTCTAGCATCTTGATGATGGATCATGTAGTATGATCTGAAACATTGATGAAAAAATTTCTACATAATAGAACCTAGAAACTGGTACAAACAAAAAATCATGGTGTTATGAGTTATTTACTTTGTGTATATTATTTTTATTTCAGTTATTGCATGGTTAAGTTTGAATCAGTTTGGAAAATATAAAAGTATTCTAATACTGATATACCCCCCTATCAATATTGCTTGATTCTAATAATTGGTATCAGAGCACAAGGCCCTTTGAGATAAAGCCTAAAAACTTAAGGGAGATCTAAATGGATTCAATAAGTTTGGAAGAAAACTTCGAGGCAGAACTAGAATACCTCTACAAGGCAAATGTTGAAAATGTTGAATTAAAGTATAAACTAAAGAAGGTTAGAGACTATATCAAGAGGCTCAAAGAGAAGATTGACACTTCAAGGAACAAGAGACAAGAACTTGTTGAGAAGATGAGGGAACTTAAGAATAATTCATCTAATTTGATTGAAAAAATCAAATAAGAAAAGGATGCATTAAAGCATGAATGTGAGATCACCACCTTTCAGATGACTAAAGAAATCCAACAAGAAAAAGAATCAAAGAGAAAACTTTAAGAAGCCTTAAAGAGTGTAAATGTGCAGATGGGAAGAATGTAGCTAGAAATCAATGATGTCAAAACCAATTATGATGAACTAGAGAAGTAAAACATCATCATTAAGGAAGATCTTATGGAGGAAAGGAATCATATTGAAAAATTTCATGCGAGCAGTAACAAAATTAATGAACAACTAGAGAGACAAAAAACTAAAGGTGACAAGATAGGAGTTGGCTTCAATGAAGCTGAATGTTCCAAATCTCGGGAGAAGAAATATGAAGACAAAAAGGAGCAATAATAACCTAACCAAAATGAGAAACCTAGAGAGAAAATAAAACCTTTCAAAGGAAGATTCTTTGAATGCAACAAATTTGGTCACATGAAGAAGGATTGTAGAGGTAAGAGTGTTCCTAAATCTTTTTCTAGTTATTTCTTTAATTGTTGGGCATATGGACATAGAAGAAATGAATGTAGAAAACCAGTTGAAAGATGGAAGATTCAAGATTATGTTAGACAACCTACTGCATCCAATAAGATCATTTGTCATAAGTGCAACAATTTTGGGCACATTGCAAGGAATTATAAGTTGAAGGTTAATCAGAATAGGTCACAACCTGTGAGACCACATGTTACTAGTTTTAAGTGCAAAATCAGGGTCACATAGCCAAGTATTGTAGATATAATGGACCAGTTCATAAAAAAAGACCACCTAAAATAATAAAGCAAAATATTGGTGACATTGGAAATAGATTATCTAAGTATGTGGATGAGTTTAATCACATCTTTGCAAAGAAAGGAAGAAAATTCAATGATAAGGTGTGGAAGGAAAAGAACTAGAGTGAGTCCAATGGTCAGGAAGAGTTAGTAGATGTTACTGGATCTTTACCTGATGATAAAGTTTCTATTCTAGCCTAAATGACCAAGCATGCCCTTAGGGGGAGAATTGGAAGAATTCACTAGTAAAATTATCTAGCCCCTAGTATGCAGGATGAGAGTACGTGAGGTTGTGTGAAGGTGAATGAATGTGTTTTGATGATAGATTCATGTTTGCAAAGGTCTATAATGTGACTAAGATTGATCGCTAGTAGTTTCATGGATGATTGATCTTGTAACAGATTTTTGGAGTACATTTAATGTGTCTAAAATGTTTTATGAACTATATATAAGCATGCTTGATCATTTTTATCTCCATTTGAACAAGGTTGAAGAAGAAAAAAGAGATCTTGGAGAAGTTGGATTGATTTTAGTATTCACGCATTTTGCAACCATAGTTTGGTGAAGAAGGTATTTAGATCTATTTGTGAGCTTGATTTATAGTTTTAGTAGTTTGAAAACATGGATATACCTTAGGTCTTTGATGTAAAAGAGAGGACTAGGTAGAAATTTAAGAAAAATCCATTCAAATCTATGGAAGATGACCCTGAGGTTGCGTTCTCACAACCACCACATGGAGTATTGCACATAGACGATATTATGGCATATATTCACTGTAAGTTGGAGTTCATAGGAGACATTGAGATACACAATGAGCTAGCTAAAATGTTGAATGATGATGAAATACTTAAATCCAACTTTGCAAAGCTGGAAAACTTAAATATATTACAGATGACATAGTTTTATGAGTGTGATGAGCTTGAATGGATTAAGATAGTACTGAGAAGAACCCATGACCAATTCTTCTGGATTGGAGACCAACCAATTAAGATTACCAAGGAACTCATCCATCTGGTAATTGGACTTGATAACATGGGTAAAATAGCTACTACGACAAAGAATACCAAGAAAGAAGTTGAAACAACTAACTAGATCCAAGTGGAACAAGCATGCGATGACAATCACAAACATTAAATAGAAGGATGTGAGAATTGTTTCCATGATCCTAGGCTACAAGATGCATTATAATAGTAGGACAAAATCTATGTCAGTAATTATTATCCACATGGCTTACAAGATGATCACAAAGAATGAGCACTATGATCTATGTGAAGTACTTAGACTACAGTTGCTAGAAATAAATGGATTTAGATTTGGGTCCCTGGTACTACATCTTTTCTTCCATATCATGCATAAGTTTCTTGGCATGCATCCCCATGCATGGAAGGAATATGAACCTACAGATGCTCAGATTAGTAGGTATTATATAATGCAGGATAAGAATTGGGTTGATGGTGAAATATTTAGTATGTTCAAAGTATTTCAAAGAGAAATGAAGAAAAGGGAGAGGATACCCAAGGAGATAGTAAAAAGGTACAAGGATACAATCTACTTCATGGTGGAGGTCGATTACATATGTGTTGAGGTAGTCGAACCAATAGTGTGATGGTGTCCTCCAATGGGGTATGAGGTAATCTCTCAAATTGTTATCCCTCACATTGAACACATCCTTGCATCTAAGAAAGATCCCACAGAGGAAAGATGGGAAACATATGAGGAAAAGTATCTAAAGGTTAGAGATGAATTAAGTAGGGAAGAAAGGAAGAGGAAAATAGAGAAATATGTTGACAAAGTTGTCGAAGGAGAAGGGGTATCTAAAGATCTAATGGAAAAACTAAGTAAAAAGGTCACGAAGAATTCCACTAGATAGATGAGCTTAGAAACTACACCTCTATAGACTGCAAAAAATGTAGACATGTCAGATTCACCTCTACCAGTAATCAAGTGCAAGAGAAAGAACCTGCCCTTCTTAGGAGAACATCATAGAGGACAACAACAGTAAAGATTGAGAAGAAGGAAGGAAAAGCTTTTGCGAGGACAAAAAGGCCCTCTAGAACTAAGGAAATGAGCTTTGGACTTGGTACAAGGAAGAAAATCTTGGTTACTGCACCCAAGGATGAATCCCTAATGAAGAAGGAAAAGATAGAAGTGAAAAAGACTAAAGAAAAGAAGAAAGTTGAGGAGATTATGCAAGAAAAGCCTATAGAGAGATAGCTATGGAAGCCTAACTTGAAGATGCTGAGAAAAAGAATTATTGAACAAGGTAAGATCAATCAACTACCTAACTATTATGATAGATACAAGGATGAAGAAAAAATTTTGATTGAGGATATGGTTATAAATCATATGCAAGTGTTTAAGAAAAAATTGCTAGAGCTAGAGGGTAGCATTCCTAAAGAACTATATGAAAGATCGGAAGTGAGAAAATAGTTAGCCCTTGAGGAAGATGGTGGCATAAAGGTAAAGGCTATAGAAAGAATGTTTCTTGTAATATCACAAAAAGAACATGATAGAATTTTAAAGATAATTAAGCCTTTACTGAGATCAATGACAAGATTAATACAGATAATGGGGAGAAAGTATGGTGATGTGATAGAGGAAACAAACAAAGCTATAGACAAAGTGCTATTAGAAATAGAACCTAAGAAATCCAAGCTTGTTAAGGCTCCCAAGCCCAAATCTATTCAAATGGTGAATTTTCTAAGATTGCACCAACACAAGTTGAACCTTCTAAGGATGAAAATGATAATAAGAAATTTTATAGTGTTGTGAAGGAACCTAATTTATTTGTTATAGGAATTCCTATATCTTTGGACACATTGCAGGAGACTATGGACCCTTTTCAGGATAGTTTACTACATCCTACTGAAGTGGAGACTAAAAATTAAAAGGATAAGGTTCAAGGAGTAGATTCTGAAATTATTACAAAAGAAGAGATAACATAAATCATAGATGAAGGAAAGAAAGAAGGAAAAGGTGAGAAGAAGATAAAATTGACTTCTAATTTTGATCAACCTGATGATAAGAAGGAATTACTTGCGGAGCCATTGTTGGCAAGTCATTTAGGGAAGGCATCGAAAGGTGATAAAGATTGGGACATCATTGATGAGGATCAGTTGATGAGGCTTTCTTTAATGGCCTTTGCTAAGGAAAAAGATAGATCAAAGAAGAAAATAAAGAAGAAGGCTAAAATTCTTGACAGAGCCTTGGGCACTTTGAACAAGCTACTACCAATTCTTCTTACATTCCAAGAAAGTGACATAGTAGACTAGTTGGGAAAAGTATTGGATGACTTTGATGGCCACTTTGCATCCTTGGAAAAGGTTGCAACCACTAGAATGGAGGAAAAATTTATACAAAAGAAGATGATAGAGTTGTGCAAGTCCATTGCTTGGGATACAAAAGTGTTGGAGATCACCATTCAGAAAATCCAAGCATGCATCAATAAAGAAAGAAAGGAGTATAGTTATTGTAGAAATTCCTTTAAGCATGTATAAAATATTGTAGATATTATACATAAGGAGGAAGAAAAATTAGACAAGTTGACGAAGGACTGTGAATCATCTAGACATATGATAACAAATTTTGACAAGGAAGTAACAAGGATCTCGGATAAGTTCAGTGTTCTTGAGATTAAAAAAAGGGTAGAGTGCAAAAAATATTCTCTGAATTAAGGGGTTTGATCACTCCTAAGCTTTCTATTTGGATAATGAGCTGAAAGAAATTAAATTAGTGAAGAATTCCTGCATTGGATTTGTCCCCACAAATTTGTAGGTAGCTGAGACATCCTCTTATGGTTTGCATTTTCTGATCCAAGTTGCATAATCTATAATGAAGACTTGGGAGACTGATTTGTAGACTTTGAAGACAAACTTCATAAATATTATTCATATGGTATAAGTGTATGGTGAGATATTCTCAATTTTTCTTGTATATAATTTTTGTTCATATAATTTCTATTGATGTCAAAGGGGGATTAGTAGTTGTGAAAAATGTATAAGGAGTGTTTAAATAATAGTTTGGTATTGAAAACTTAGTCATTTTTCACTAAGTGTTGCCATCAATGCTAAAGGGGGATATTATTGGAAAGTGAGCAATCCATGAAGGTGTATATGTTTTCATTGCTGGAAACACATGCCTCTTTGATGATAGCCTTAAGTGGAGAAATTTTTTTGATAGTCAGACAAGTGAAAAATGCCTAAGTACAGAGAGACAGTTTCCAAGAAACAATCATACTATTTTGGTTAGCGAGCATGCAATACTCATCCTTATGGTTTTAAAACATAGATATATGTCATATGAGATATAATAAAGCTTCTATTATGATCTCTTAAGTTTTGGCCTCGCTTGGATAGAGGTGTTTTCTTTTGAAGTTGTGCGAGCACAATATGCAGTGAAAATAAGGCACTTGAGTAGACATGATGATTGGGATAATATCATAAGACATTTTTGTAATGTGCTTTATGATTTATGATATGTCCTAACCTATCTTGGCATGTGTATGGCCACATGATATCCTTTTGATGTGAATGAAGTATAAAGACACATTTTGTGAAGATTTAGTAAGCCGACAAGGAAATTAAAGCTGATCAGGTATATATATATATGTGTGTGTGTGTGTGTGTGTGTGTGTGTGTGAAGGTTTTGAATTATGAAAGATGATGGATGATATAGAGATGATATGCGATGACTAATAAAGTGGAGATTTTGTGATTATTTTTGTGAGCTTAAACTAGAACTACTTTGGCATAGCATATGTTGTTCTAGTTCACTTTTTCTATTGTACAATCATTTTGTAATATTGGATAGTGTCCCTTGTATGAGCAGTGAGATCCATTTTGTATTCACCCCTAATAGGGTTACAAAATCTTAAAAAGGCTAGTCCTCTAACAAGGACATGCTAATGTAATATTCTTCTCCTAATAGGGAAAGGTCTCCTAACAAGGACATTATACTCTTAGTGCATAATTTATGGGTACCATCCCCATCAGGGTTTTCCCTTGGCCAAGGTTTCCTTGAGAAAAAATCATGGTATTATGAGTTATTTAATTTATGTTTATGTTCTTCTTATTTTAGTTATTGCATTATTAAGTTTGAATTGGTTTGGAAAATATAAAAGTGTTGCAATATTGATTCACACCCCCCCCCCCCCTCTCAATATTTCTTGTTCCTAACACTTTTTCATAGCTTTTCTTAATCCCATTGTGATATATGACCAAATGATCATATTATTTTTGTCTTCTCTCATCCAACATGTCTATTTGGGTAACTTGTGCCACACAATAATCCTCATCAGTGACTAAATTCTTGAGTGATACATGCAAGGATGGAAATTTGACCTCAATTGGTAAGACTGCTTCAGTACCATAAACAAGGGAGTACAAAGTTGTGCCTATAGGAGTGCAAAAGGAAGTGCGATATGCCCAAAGGGAGGCATTAATATGGGGGTTCTAGTCATAACCAATTTCATTGGTAACCTTTTTGAGGATTTTTAGTATGGTTTTGTTGGTTGTTTCAGCCTAGTCATTACCTTGGGGGTAATATGGGCTGTAATATCGATGTTTTATGTGAAATTGGGCACATAATTCATCAATATGTTAGTTTTTGAATGGTGTACCATTATTTGTGAGGATAGTAGAGGGGATGCCAAAATGGCAGATGATATGATAGATGATGAATTTGGATATTTGGACATCTACAATAAGAGAGGGGAATTGTTTCCACCCAATTTATAAAGTATACTATAGTGGTGATAATGTATTTGTGCACATTGGATGAAGTAGGGTGGATCTTGTTGGAAATTTAGTTGGGAAATGTGATACTAAGAGGGGGGTGAATCAGATATCACCTACTAATCCATTTTATAATTACATAAAACTTTGTATAGCATCAACAAAACTTCATCAATGTAAAGTAACTAATATACTAAACATCATTCAAGAAAGTACTCATAACACAATAATTTTGGTTACCTAGAAACCCTTGAAAGGTAAAACTAGGGTGGGGATGACACCCACAAATATTCACTACTATAGTATAAATTTTTCATGTTAGGGCTACAAATTTGATCACAAAATATGATCTACCCTGTGAGGGGTCTGCCTTGTTAAGACCTAAAATACTTATACAGTCTACCTTGCTAAAGGATTTAAAACTTACAACTAAGTAAGCACTCAGTTAAGATATTACAAAAGGTTTGTTAAAACCGCTCTGTTAAGAGATTTACCCTGATACACTTGTTAGAATGTCTCAATACCTGATCCTTCAGTTTGCATTGTTATGCTGATTATAGATCTCCTCCTTCCAGTATTGATTTGATCTTATCTATCAAGTTTATCTATGTTTTGTCCTTCATTGCAATATTCTGATACACTTGGTCACTGGAATCTATTGGAATGCATCTCTGGTCTGAATGTATTCTTTACTCATTCCTTTCATTCCCTTCACATCCTCTCACACACACTAGGGTTTAGATCTTCTCCTTATATAAAAAACTAGACTTCCTCAAGATTTAAGATCTAAGATCTAGATTTACTCTTTTTGCCACTTAAGCTTTACTAATTTTGATTGGCTCGAAGTATTGCATTTGGATCAATGATTACAAAATAGGTGTGTAATCACCTCTGTGATTTCCTCAACAAACAAAATACAAAACATGAATGTCGGCCAAAACATTTTACCTCGATGATTGTGCCATAATAAACTCATATGTCATTTCTGGTTAACTAAAAAATTGATGTCTCTGGTACTTGGCATTCATTGTACTTGGTGTTCGTTGATATCTCTATCACTCGGTATAAACTTCTTTACATAGCTCGACAAAAACTGACTCAGCTAATACAAACATACATAGTGACCATTGGTTTACTCGACAGTGACTACTACTCGGTAAATATTCATTACATGACTCGGCCTATACATGATGACTCAGTCGTAGTGATGACCGACCAACATTTCCTATAAAATGACTAAGTGTAAGACACTAATAGCCAACATAACAAAATTTTTTATGTATATATATCTTAGGGGGAGTATTCTGCTAATATTATGTACTTTTGTAAATATAATTGTAATGTCATGACAAAGTATTTTTGCCACTAAATGTCAAAGGGGGAGATTGTAGATCTCTATATTTTTGTTGACTATTAGTGTCTTACACTTAGTCATTTTATAGGCAATGTTGGTCTGTCATCACTGCGACCGAGTCATCATGTATAGGCTGAGTCATGTAATGAATATTTATCAAGCAGTAGTCACTGTTGAGTAAACCAATGGTCACTATGTATGTTTGTATTAGCCGATTTAGTTTTTGCTGAGCTATGTAAAGAATTTTATACTGAGCGATAGAGATATCAACAAACACTGAGTACAGTGAATGCCGAGTACCAGAGACATCAATTGTCGAGTTAGCCAGAAATGACATATGAGTTTGTTATAGCACAATCATCGAGGTAAAATGTTTTGGCTGACATTCATGTTTTATATTTTTTTTCTTGAGGAAATCACGGAGGTGATTATGCACCTATTTTGTAATCATTAATCCCAATGCAATACTTCGAGCCAATCAGAATTAGTAAAGCTTAAGTGGAAAAAAGAGTAAATCTGGATCGTAGATCTTAAATCTTGAGGAAGTCTAATTGTCTATATAAGGAGAAGATCTAAACCCTAGTGTGTGTGAGAGGATGCAAAGTATTTCATTGGGATCAATGATTACAAAATAGGTGCGTAATCACCTTTGTGATTTCCTCAAAAAACAAAATACAAAACATGAATGTCGGCCAAAATGTTTTACCTCAATGATTGTGCCATAACAAACTCATATGTCATTTTTGGCTAACTCGGCAATTGATGTCTCTGGTACTCAACATTCACTATACTCAGTGTTCACTGATATCTCTATTGCTTGGTATAAACTTCTTTACATAGCTCAGCAAAAATTGACTCAGCTAATACAAACATACATAGTGACCATTGTTTACTCAACAGTGACTACTACTCAGTAAATATTCATTACATGACTCGACCTATACATGATGACTCGATCGCAGTGATGGCCGACCAACATTGCCTATAAAATGACTAAGTGTAAGACACTAATAGTCAAAAATACTATAGAGATCTACAGACCTTACACCATGAGGTTGAAATCCCAATAGGAGAAGGGACATGGGGTGATCATGATATGGAGATATTATATTGGCATGTGGATGAGATTTTCATGTTGACATTCTAAACATTTTTTGATGAACTAACTAGCATCATGCTCCATGGTAGGCTAATAGCACCCTACTATTAGAAGTTGTTTGGCATGGACCATGCCAAAAGTGTGGGAAATGTAGGATCTTACATGGACCTCATGTAATGATTTGGTAGCCTTCTTAGTTTCTAAAGAGAGAATGTCGTGATAATTTTAATAATATAGGGGATAGTATAACATGAGGATCAAAAAATGAGGTTTTGGCATTGGGTTTGAGTGAGATGGGGGGATATGATACCATCTTTTAAGTAGGCATATATGTCATGGTACCATGGGGACTAGGGACCAACCAAAACATACACACCATTTCAATATCAGTGATTTCATAAGCTAGTGCATGTAGCTTCTTGATTAGGAGTTCATACTTTGTGACGTCATGTAGAACCTCTAGGAGAGATACAATAGTGGCCATAGCATTTGCTAATTTATTCTACAACCTATGAACTTGTGTGAATTACATGATTTGGATGTCTCCTTTCATGCTATCTACCATATCCTTATATGGCAATAATTTATCATCCTTTGTTTTAAACCTATCCATGGCCCGATTGATGATAAGCTACGAATCCCCAAAGACTTGTACCTCTGTAACATTGCATCGAACTATTGTCTTAAGACAAGAGATGAGAACATCATATTCTATGATATTGTTGATGCATAAGAAGTGTAGTTTGAATGCCTTGGGAATGTAATAAACTTGAAGGGTAACAAACATAATACCTTCCCCCAATCCATGAGATGTATAAGAGACATTAAAGTATAATCTCTACACTAGTTGTTCATCAGCCATACACATGTGTTCATATGTGAATTCAATGACCAATGGATAAGTATCTACTAATTGTTTCTCTTCCAACTAATTTGTAATAACCTGCCCCTTGACTATCTTTTGATCTACATTTTAGATATCAAATTCACTCAACAATATGACCCATTTATCCATGTGACCTATAAGTATAGTGTGGTATGATAGTAAGTACTTGAGTCGATTGATCTTTAATATGATCTTTATAGTATGATTGAGCATGTAGTAGGAAAGATTTGGGATGGGAAATACCATTGCAAGACATGATTTTCTATAGGGGAATAGTTGATCTCATATCGTGCAAGAGTTCAAATGCTATAGTAAATGGCATGTTATTTTCCATTGTCATCTTGCCAAGCTAAAATATCCTGAGTTTTTTTGTAGTGGTCACGATATATAGTATCAGGAGATTTCCAAGAATAGGTGATATCAATATGGGTGGATTTTATAGATATTCCTTGATCTTTTTAAAACCTTATTGACAATGAAGATCCTATTTAAATTTGATCTTTGTGTGTAGTAAATGAGTGAAGGGTTGACACTTATCAGCTAGATGTGTAATGAATCTAGAAACTAAGAGAATTTTGTCCTATAGACTACACAACTAATTGAGATTTCTTGGGGGAGTTATTTCTCATATTTATTTGACCTTCGTGGGGTCTACCTCTATGCCTCATTTTGATACAAAAAATTCCAAGAGCTTGCATGATGTAACTCTAAAGATGCACTTTTTGAGATTGAGCCTCAATTGATATTTTTGGAGTCGGTCAAAGATACATTCTAGGACCTTGAGATGGTCTATCCTAGTTTTGGATTTTCCCAAGATATCATCCACATAGTCTTCAAGAAATTTGTGGTTCATTTCATGGAAGATGACTATCATCGCTCTTTGGTATGTTGCCCCTATATTTTTTAGACCGAAGGGCATTACGCTATTGTAGTATGTACCCCATGGAGTTGTAAACATTGTCTTATGTTGATATTCTTATGCAATGCACATATGATTATCTCCAAAGAAAACATCCATGAGTGACATAATCTCATATCCCACAGTGAGGTCAACTAGCATGTCAATATTAGGAAATGGGAAATCATTTTTTGGACATGCATTTTTAGGTCTATGAAATCTATGCATATATTAATATCTTTGATTGGCTTAGATACTGGCACCATACTAGAAATCCATTCTAAATAGTCAATAAGATGGATAAACTTGGAATATAATATATTTTCTAGCTCTTCTTTGACCAGGAGGGCCACCGTAGGATGCATCTTTTTGAGATTTTGTTTAACAGGTTTTGCTTTAGGATCCATAGCAAGAAGTTGGACCACTAGATTAGGTTCTATCCTAGGAATAAGAGTGTAAGACCATGAAAAAATAATGGAGGCCTCATTGAGGAATGCATCAAAGGATATATGTACTTATTTTGATAGGGAAGTTGCAAGGTATGTCATGGGAAAATATTCTTTTGTGCCCAGGTTGATTGGCTTAGTTTCTTCAATCAAAATAGGTAATTTCTTAGATTGATATACATTGATAAGGGGAAGAGGAACATCCTCATCCTCTAGAACATCAAAGAGGTTTTCTCTATTGGATATGTCCTTTGTTTTTACTTTTTTTGGGATCTAGGAGTGTCCCAAAGGGGTTTTCAATAGGAGATCTATGATTTTATCTTTGTTTTTATTTTTGTGACTAAGGAAGTCCTTTCCCCAAAAGTATGCTAGGGAGTCTAGCTTGTAGATATGTGTGGAATCATGCCCCCATTTGTGTTATCATTTTGTAGCTCCCATTAATTCTAGGAGTGTTACCTTGCTTTAAATACATCTATGTGGGTGAGAGTTAATTGGTCCCAATCTATGATTTCAAGATGTACAAGTGAGAGGTTAATGAGGTTAATGGGTAGTTCTTCAAGATTTTTTTTACCATTATGATTTCACCTTTCACATCAAGAAATTTCTATTCAATTAAATTAGTTCCCCCACTTGAGACTTGACCAAATATAAGACCTTGATTTTTAGGGCATTCAAAGGGCTCAAGGGGAGCCTTTATATCTTGTTCTTCATGTCCTAGTCCACCACCTTGGTAATCCCACTTTTCAATAGCTAGTTTGTGAGATTTTGGATATTTTTGTGTGAAATAATTAATGAAGTTGTTGTTTGATGTTGGGGGTCTTACTAAAACCATCTATTTATGTATGTTTCTATTGCCTCATCATTAAAGTTCCCATGTGATTGGAACATTATGGACCCAAATTACTTGACTATGGGTTCCTTTTGTTTTGGTCAATGAGATGGATGCCCATGAATGTAAGCATTAAAGGGAAATTCCCCCATTTCAAATGTGTTAGAGAGCCTATATTTCCTACAACTCTTATTTTTTATCTTGACATTGGATAAGGTGGTTGTGAGTATGGTTTTGGGATCTTCATGGGAGTTGGTAATAGAGGTACAATTATCAATTCCTGGACAATGATGGGAGTGGGGGAATGAAGCCTCAAGTGCATGATAGTGTGTGAAAGGTTGAGGGTCTATGTGAACTTTGTGTTCTTATGTGAGTATTATATCTTTTCTCTTCATACCTTTTGATGATAAATTCAACATGTATATGCATATGTACCATCCTAAAAATTTAGCACCCATACTTGGAGGCTCTAGGACCTATTATACCCAATTTTGGTGATTTGAGGTTTGAATGTCTTTTATGCTTGATTCTCGCAACATTCATTTTATTCATCTGCAATTTATCACACTCCCCTAGACCTAGGAAATTTTTGAGAAAACATTGCATGGGCAAGGCCGGCTAGGTAGGCCTTATCCTAGAAAAGATCATCTAGGTTGGCCTTGTCCTAGGGCATTGTGCTTAATTTTTCTTATCTCAATGTGAGGGTTTTTATCTAAGATTTTTAATTATGGTCAAACCAAATAATATTGAATCCTTAAAAGAGTATAAAAGGGCATCAAAGCTTCTCATTTTCATATAACACATACAAGTGCATTTCAAGAGAAAGTGAATTCTTTAATCAAGCATTCAAGTTGTGTAATTGAGGATTTGGATTCAAGATTTGAAGGAAAGCATCCAATTCAAGATCTCCAAGTCTCCACTTATTCAAGATCCATTCAAGAAAAGAAAATATTCTCTCATTGATGCAAGTTTATATCCCATGATGGACAAGTAGAGGAATTATCAATCAAGCAAGAAGGTCCACATATCCACTCTTCTTTCCTCTCCTCCATTAAGGCTATCAAGCATATCAACATTCTAGATATAGGATTTGGGATCATAGATATATACATTTGTGAAGACATCCTTGATTAAACATTCATTTCAAGATCTACACATACAAACATCTTCATGGTTTTATCAGATCCTAACATCCATCCAGGAGGGTTTCTTATGCAAGATGAATATTTACATTTATCTTTTTCACATTACTTTCCTCATGCAATTTCAATTTAATTTCAAGGTTAATTCCTAATTAGGGGTTTGACCAAGGAAAACCCATTTCCAAAATATTTTCCCCTTCTTTTCTGTGTAGGAACAAGGACAAAAATTATGGGCTCAGATTCAAGAATATGAGTCACAGTCACAAGCCCTTGAGAATTTTCATCATATTTTGAGTTGAAAGGATAAGGTCAGAACAAGCACCATCATCTAGGACTAGGCTGTCCAGGTCGGTCTCGTCCTATACTAGGTCATCCAAGTTGGTCTCATCCTCTGGGATTTATTTTTTACAAAAAGTAGTTACATGCACCAGAAGTCCAGATCTGGAGTTTTACTTGATCATGACATCTCTATGAAATTCAAAATCATATTTGAAGGTTCATTTTCCTCTTATTTCTTCAAGGTGAGTTCATTTTTTCTATTTTCCCCCTTGCACTTACTTTTATACATCATATCTAATATAATATCTTGTTAGTTATCATTTCCTTTATCATAGCATCAATCCCTTTCACACATTTACATATCATATCACATATCTTTATCATTAAAGGAAATAAACCCCAATTGCCCACTCTCACTTAGATCTTGTATTAGCATCCCTTCATCCATTTTGGGTTGTTCTAATTTGATTTGTTTTGAGGGTGAACCTTTTGGGGGACTTTCCTAATACACAATATAATTTTCTAAGTGATCTACATTCCTATCATTGATCACCATTTTCTATTGTATAGCATCAAGTTCACATTTTCTTGTTTGATGCCTTTTATATAAACATTTTTACCTTCAAGTAAAAGAATTTTATTCTTTTTGGCGAGGACAATCAATTTTCATACAATATACTTTGGGAGAAAATAATACTCATTGAGACAAAAACTAGTATTGAGTAAAAGATTTACTTGACTCCGTACTCAACTTACAACTACAAAATATATTTATCCATAGGCCAAAATAATTATTTGTATTTAAATTCATTAATTTCTCTTCTGATAATTATTTTTCCCTTTTGAAAAAATAGTCCTCCACTACATTTTACCTTTGGTTGTAGAAACATTTGTCCCCAGAAATATGAATACTCACTTTGAGGAATGCACATTAATCATCAATAATATATACTCTCAATTTTAGTCCATGCTTAGAAGGTCCATGCCACACTCTATTAATCAATAAATCATGCCTTATCTTTGATTGGCAATTTTTCTTTGCATAATGTTTGCTTCATATGTATATAATGCCAACTATATTCCATGATACTCTCTAACATTGGAGGATGTTGTGAACCCAAAACTTGTACTATGCATTTGTATCATCCTAAAAAGTTAGCACCCATGACTAGATGCTTTATTAAGGCCTATTAGACCCCATGTTGGTGATTTTAAGATCAGATGTTGATTATGCTTGATCCTAGTGAGATGATTCCTCTTTTCTTGCACCTTTTCACTCCTTTCAACACCCCATTTTAATTTTGGCCCATTTCTCATGGGACATGTCTACAATGGCATCATTTCCCTAGGTTTTGAGGCTCATATTTCAACCAAAGCTTGATGTTGGGTTTTTAGCAAGATAAAAGTTTTTGTGGTCAGCCTAGGTTAATTTTGAATCCTACAATTATGGAGTAAGTATAAAAACCCCTTCTCTCCTCATTTTGATATGCATTCATGATCTATAACTTTTTTAATGAAGTTATCCTTATATTTTCAAGCAATCAAGATAAATTGGATTTGATATTTGAAGGAAAGCACCCAAGGTCAAGATCTCCAAGTATCTAATTCTTCAAGATGATTCAAGTCAAAGGAAATATTCTCCATTTTATGAAATTTTGTCTCCCATGATGGACAAGTAGAGGATTTCTAAATCAAGAAAGAAGATTCATCCTTCCATCCACCTTCTTCCTCCTTTGCAAGTGGTTATCAAACATATCTACATTTAAGATCTAGGAGTGAAATTCATAGATCTATGCATTTGTGAGGTCATCCTTGATTATACATCACATTCCAAGGTCAAGTCTTTGGATTTCAAGAACATTCAAGAATCTTCAAGGGTATGAGTGATTTCTATATCCATCCATGAGGGTTTATGCAAGGTGAATCTACTGTAAGGAAACTCAGGTGCGGAAACAGCTTCCTACGCTAATCTCTATAGGAGAGTATTGTGCAAATTCTTATAAATCCTTATAATTTCAGATTCGTTAACTACTTTAACAAAGATATTGCAACCACATACCATACATACAGAAAAAATAGAGAATGACACAATGATATACCCTGGGGAAAACCTTTCCGTAAAAAACCCCAGCACTCCAAAACCTACACAATGTATTATCTTCAACACAAAGATTACAATACCCTTGCAAAGCCAACAAGACTTAAATTTCTGTTATATATCTCCCATAGGAGCAGCATCATATATATAGACTCCTCTGGACCCAAAAATAGGCACAACCACCAAGACCCATGCACAAAGCCACATGTACACAGTTGTTACATGCAATCCCAAGAATAGGCGTCCATCCCTAGAATAGCCTATGACAACTTGTCATAGAATCTGCCAAAAATAATGGTCACAAGAGAAGTGTAAGAGAATCTGTCATACCAACCTATTTTTGGCATATTCTCTTACACACACCAACCACTTCTTCTTGGGTGCCCAAATAGGCCCAAGTCATAAGATGCTCTTACACCTGTCATAGCACATTCTTTAAATAGTTCTTACGCGTCATAGGAATCCGTCATGACCATTTCAGTCATGATCTCCTTACGCACAAGATGCTGACACATCAAGTGGAGTGACACATCAACATGCCAACTAGACATGTACACTCACACTTAATTACATTATTTGCAAAAAATACATTTACAAAAAAAATAATAAGAAAAGGAATTATCCAAGGTTGAGACACCTTATTCCTAACATTCTCCCACTTGTCAAACACCTTGTAAGAGCAACAGGAACATAACAAGAATTTTAACCACTATAGGCCAAAAGGCCCATAGACTCCAAACACCATCTGAACTTCTCAGTGCCCACTAGTTTCGTTAACGCATCTACAACATTCTCCACAGTATCTACCTTCTCCAAATTTACCTTTCCATCTTCCACCATATCTCTCACAAAGTGAAACTGCACATCAATGTGCTTTGTTCTAGCATGGAAAGTTGGATTCTTTGCAAGGCAAATAGTGCTCTGACTGTCACACCAAATAGTAATTTGTTCTGCATCAACACCAACATCAGAACATAATCTTCTAGGCCAAATGGCTTCTTTACAAGCATGAGTAGCAGCCATGTACTCAGCTTCTGTAGTGGACAAAGCAACCACAGGTTGTTGCTTACTCATCCAACTGATGGCACCACCAAACATAGTGAACACATAAGCACTGGTGGATCTCCTGCTGTCAATATCACCTACCCAATCTGAATCCACAAACCCATGAATACAAACTGAATGCGGAGATCTAGAAGAGTTACCATGATAACATATGGAGTAATCTGATGTACCCCTCAAATATCTGAATACTCGCTTAACTACATCCCAATGTACCCATCCAGGATTAGCCATAAACTGACTCAGGACTCCCACTGCTTGGGCAATGTCTGGTCTAGTATAGACCATAGCATACATAAGATTTCCAACTGCACTAGCATAAGGTACTCTACTCATGTCCTCCACCTCACTAGGAGATTTTGGACAATCATCTACAGATAACTTTGTTCCCATAGAAATAGGAACACATAGTGGTCTACAATCTGCTATGTTGAACCTGTCCAACACAGACTTCACATACTTACTCTGACTCAACCAAAGTTTTATGTTAGACCTGTCTCTACTGATTTCCATACCCAAGATGTACCTAGCTACCCTAAGATCTTTCATCTCAAACTGTGCTGACAACTGAGATTTAAAATCAGAAATCATACCCTTACCCTTCCCAAACAACAACATATCATCAACATATAATGCAACAATAAGAAGGTGATCATTTTCAACTCTGAAATAAACACAATGATCTGATTTTGATCTTACAAATCCAATTGACAACACAAAGCCATCAAACTTAAGGTACCACATCCTAGGAGATTGCTTCAAACCATATAGAGATTTCTTTAATCTGCAAACTAAGGATTCTTTACCTTTAACAATGTAGTGCTCAAGCTGTGACATATAAATCTCTTCCTCCAAATCACCATGAAGGAAAGTTGTCTTCACATCCATCTATTCGATCTCTAAATCATATGATGCAGCAAGAGATAACAGAAATCTAATGGATGTCAACTTTGCAACAGGAGAGAATATTTCACCATAATTTATTCCCTCTACCTGTGAATACCCCTTTGCAACCAATCTAGCTTTATACCTTTCAACACTACCATCTGCATAGAATTTCTTCTTGAACACCCATTTATAGCCAATAGATTTTCTCCCTTTAGGCAAAGGTACAAGGTCCCAAGTTTTGTTTTTCTCCAATGAAGCCATCTCATCATCCGTAGCCTCAATCTAGGAACCTGCATCTTCCATGCCCAAAGCCTCTTTCACAGATCTAGGCTCATCAGTGTTAGTAATCAAAGCAAAGGCAAAACTGGAATCTAACATAGAATAACCAAACCTTTTTGGTTGCTTTCTTTCTCTTGTGGATCTCCTCAAGGGCTGTGGTTGAGGTTGTTCTTCCTCTTCTTCTGAACTATTAGAGTTGCTAGAGCTCTCCTCATCATTAGACCCAACATGGTCTCTCTGTTCAGTCTTCTCAGGGGTAGGAGGCAACTGAACAACATCTTTTTCCTTTTCTTTTTCATCTAGTTGTAGCACAATAGGAGAAGATGTTAGCTCTCTAAAAATAACATTTCTACTATACAACACCTTACTAGTCACAGGATCCCAAAGCTTGTATCCTTTCACACCAGCACTATATCCGATGAAAATACATTTAACGGCTTTGTTTTCCAACTTAGATCTTTTCTCCTTTGGAACATGTGCATAAGCTTCACAACCAAAAACATGAAGATGTCTAATTGAAGGCTTCTTACCAGACCACACCTGCATGGGTGTCTTACCAACAAGGGCTGATGTAGGAGATCTGTTAACCAGATAGCAAGCAGTGGCCATAGCTTCAGCCCAAAACCTTTGTTCTAAACCAGCTCCACTAAGCATACTCCTAGCCTTCTCCATATGTGTCCTATTCATTCTCTCTACAACTCCATTTTGCTATGGGGTATAAGGAGTTGTCTTATGCCTCTCGATACCTTGTTCTTTACAGAACTGTTCAAACTCTGCTGAGCAAAACTCACCACCATTGTTAGTTCTCACACACTTAATCTTCTTACTAGTCTGATTCTCTACAAGAGCTTTAAATTCCTTGAACCGACTAAAGACTTGTGTCTTACTTTTAAGGAAATAAATCCACGTCCTTCTACTATAATCATCTATGAAAGATACAAAAAATACAGACTTGGAGATTGAAGGAACTTTTACAGGACCAAATACATCAGAATGAATAAGATCCAAAACATCAGAAGATTTGTGAGAACTAGAGTAAAAATGAACATGATTTTGTTTACCATAGACACAGTGTTCACAGAAGTCGAACTCAAGATTACAATCATTTAACCCCTCAACGAGATTTTTATTTTTCAGGGTTCTGAGACCCTTTTCACCAATGTGGCCAAATCTCATATGCCACAACATTGTCTTTTCTGCAGGAAGCTTAGCTTCCAAAGTGTTTGCACTACCATCGGAACCAATAGCCATAGACTTCTTCACTGCTTGTTCAGATGGTGAGGATGAAGAACTATTACATAGAGGAATACATGCATCTAGCTGAAATAAGGTACCTCTCCTAGTACCCCTTGCAAGCACTATCGATCCTCTCATCATCTTGCATCCTTCTTTCAAAAAAACAACTTGCACACCTACATCATTCAGCATACTTACAGATAATAGGTTTCGTGCCAAACCCAAAATGTGCATAACTCCATTGATTCCCTTTACTCATCCATCAAGAAATTTGATAGTGACCCTTCCGCGTCCAACTATCTTTAGGTGAGAATCATCACCCAAGTACACCTTTCCACCATCGAACTCTTCATATTTTGAGAACCAGTTTCAATGAGAGGTCATGTGAAAAGATGCACCCAAGTCAACCAACCACACATCATTAGATGCATGGGCTGCCAAAGCTACAATGAATGCATCGCCATCTTCTTGAGATCTTTCTAAAGCTGAATCTAAACCTTTCTTCTTCTTCTTCGACTCTTTGCAGTCTTTACAGAAGTGCCCAGATTTATCACAGTTCCAACATTTTTCCTTGGACTTATTGGAAGTCTTTGACTTCCCACGAGATTTGGATCTACCCTTATTGTCAGACTTATTGTCATTTTTCTTCCCTCTTTCAGTGGATCTCCCACGAACAGCAAGGGCTTCTTTTTCTGAAACGGAAGCCTTTCTCTGCATCTCCTCTGATAGCAGTGAAGACACCACATCATCCATTTTGAAGGTGACTAAAGTGCTTCCGAGAGCCATCACAAAATGGTCCCATGAATCCGATAAAGAACACAAAAGTGTGTAGCAACGATCCTCCTCCTCTAACTTGACACCAGCTGATGTCAACTGAGCAGCCAGCAGATTAAATGCATTTAAATGATCCGTTAAGGATCCACCTTCCTCCATTCATAGAGAGTACAACTTCTTCCTCAGGAACAACTTGTTCACCAGAGATTTGGCCTGATACATGGCCGCAAGTCTTTCCCACAAACTATTTGCGATTTTCTCATCTAGAACATTTAGAAGGACTGCATCGGTTAAACAGAGTCTTATGAGACCCTTAGCTTTACGGTCTTTGATATCCCAATCTACTTGAGCTATAGTTGCTGGTCTTGTAGCACTTGAAGTTGCTTCCCATAGGTCACGATCTTCCAACATGTCTTCCATCTTGAGTTTCCACAACTCGAAATTAGTGCCATTAAATTTCTCCACCTCCATTCTTCCATATGATGAACTTGCCATCTCAATCTCCAAATAAGATTCAGAATGCTCTGAAAAAAACTCCCACTCAAACTTGAGATTAGCTCAAAAAACCCTACCCAACAACTAGGATCAAAATTTGATCAAGCTCTGATACCACTTGTAAGGAAACTCAGGTGCGAAAATAGCTTCCTACGCTAATCTCTATAGGAGAGTATTGTGCAAATTCTTATAAATCCTTATAATTTTAGATTCGTTAACTACTTTAACAAAGATATTGCAACCACATACCATACATACAGAAAAAATAGAGAATGACACAATGATATACCCTGGGGAAAACCTTTCGGTAAAAAACCCCAGCACTCCAAAACCTGCACAATGTATTATCTTCAACACAAAGATTACAATACACTTGCAATGCAAGTTCTTTCAAGAAATGAGAGACAAAGCCAACAAGACTTAAATTTCTGTTATATCTCTCCCATAGGAGCAGCATCATATATATAGACTCCTCTGGACTCAAAAATAGGCACAACCACCAAGACCCATGCACAAAGCCACATGTACACAGTTGTTACATGCAATCCCAAGAATAGGCATCCATCCCTAGAATAGACTATGATAGCTTGTCATAGAATCTGCCAAAAATAATGATCACAAGAGAAGTGTAAGAGAATCTATCATACCAACCTATTTTTGCAATATTCTCTTACACACACCAACCACTTCTTCTTGGGTGCACAAATAGGCCCAAGTCATAAGATGCTCTTACACCTGTCATAGCACATTCTTTAAATAGTTCTTATGCATCATAGGAATCTATTATGACCATTTTAGTCATGATCTCCTTACGCACAAGATGTTGACACATCAAGTGGAGTGACACATACACTCACACTTAATTACATTATTTGCAAAAAATACATTTACAAAACAAATAATAAGAATAGGAATTATCCAAGGTTGAGACACCTTATTCCTAACATCTACCATTCACCTTTTTACATACTTTCCTTTATACAATTTCATTTCATTTATAATTTTTATTGATAAATAAGGGTTTGACCAAGGAAAACCCCATAAGACAATGTTTTCCCCATTTTTGTATGTGTAGGAAGAGGTTATAGATATGTTAGACAATATCTAGGTAGATCAAGAACAACCAGATGATCTGTGAAAAATTTAGACAAAAACATTAGGGACAAGTCACCATTCCCATCATGTCCCAAGTACATGTCTTTATTGTCATCATTTCCCTATCATTTTGAGCTCATATTTTAGCCACTAGTCAAACCTATCTCCTAGTTTTCATTTTTGTACATTCTAGCTCGCTGTCTATTTGTATGAATTTATTTTTACCAGTTTCTCAGTAACTTTCTTAATTAATCATTTACATTACTACATTTCTATTTTCATAATCACATATTTCATAGAAGGATCACTCTCCCATTCAATGTTTGAGTTTCCTCTTGAACCTAGGAGGGCATCTTCCTTCTAAAATGTGCAATTCATGAAAATGGGAAGTGATTTGCCTATCTATACATTGCTTCCCTTTTATTTATGTATATTTTTGGTGAGGCCAAATCTTGTTACATACTTTTGATTTTTGGTATATATATCATTTTTTCATTTAGATCTACTTTGTATACTTTACATTTGATAATTAGATGTGGTTATCATTGAAAAAAATGTTATTTTTCTTAATTTGAATTGCATATCTCTTTGAAATATTGCATTTACATTAGATCTATCTTTCTTTTAATTTCTTATGAATGAGTTTTATTAATCTGAGTCCTACATATATCATTCTGGTTAGGAGAAGTCATGGACTTATAGGTTCCTTTGATCCCAAGCCTTCTATTTTTCCTAGGAATATTGATGAGACCAACATGCATACTAATGACCTATCATTCAAAAAAACTCTTCCCACTCTTTTCACGATGAAGATGAGGCCTTAATATTTCTTTATATGCAAGTTCAAAAAGTTTCATATGACTTGAAAAATTTGAACAGTGGTTAGGACAAGAAACCTCTAATCCTTAGGTCATATCCATTATAGAAGGTTTGAGGAAGATAATTTATAATGGTGAACATGTTGTTGATATCTTGCATAGTATCTCTCATCTCGTTGATAACAACGTCAAGCCTATTAGAGATTATGCCCAAGAGATAGGTTTCATTCCACCTACTACTAGTACTGAGACCTCCATGCCTATTTATACCTCAATTCCTAGTGTGTCCACCTATGCTCCACCTATCATAACAACTTCCATTCAAAATCCCAATCCTACACATGTTAGCATTCCTAATCCTATTGTTCCACTATTTATTCAAGTGTTCCATTTGTTTCTTTACCTTCATCAATTCCCAGTTACAATAGTGTTCTTTTTTCATACTCTACGATTCCATCCATTTCTCATAATTCTACAAAATTTCAAATATATCTCCTATTACTCTTTCTACAAATTCTACTATTAGTAGCTTGGTTCAAATTGTGTCTTCCTTGAAACAACAAATTGCTTCCGTGACCCAATCCAAGTTTAGCATTCCTACATGTGACATTTCAATTCCTTTGTCTTTGGATATCATTTGTGTCATTATTTCACAATACATGGAGATTCCCCATCTTGAGATTTATAATGGTGAAGGTGATCCGCTAACCCATGTCAAAACCATTCTAATATTGTGTAGTGATCTATCTCATGATCATAGGTTCATTACTAAACTATTTTCAAGAACCTTTTGAGATAAAGACTTCAAATGGTATTTTTCATTGCCTCCATATTCTATTGAATCCTTTTATAATCTTGCTAATTATTTTATCCAAAAATTCAAAAATAATATCGGTCCTAAAATTTCTCTAACTGATTTAATGCATTGTTAAAAATGAATAAAACAAAAAAGTGACTAAATTCATTGGTAGACTTAAGCATTTTCATTCTTATATTTCTTATCCTATTATTGATATTTATGTACAACATATTTTCATTTCTAATTTACAAAAATACATTAGAGATAAGTTCCTATTTTTTTATTTTTCTTATTTCACTCAAGTATATGCAATGCTTCATAATTATTAGCTTCAAGTGAATTAGTTTGGGAGCACCACTCTAATGGCTCTAGTTGATAAGAGTGATGTCACATCCTATAACATGTTTCATAAATCAAATAAATTCATCAAGATCAATAATTCATCCAACAATGTCGATGAGCAAGTGTCAGCAACATCCAAAGGTGTGGCTTCTTTGTCATATGTTTTTAGACCTTCTTGTAATTTTACACAACTTTGTAAATATTTTCATAATGTGATGTTGAAGCTTCTTAATGATAAGGTGTTGAATCTTCCTCTTTTTAACCCGTGTAACACATCCAAACCTTTTTCCAAGTCCTTTGATCACAAATTTTTTTGCCAATACCATCGTCAACCTAGTAAAGATACTGCAAAGTGTTTCCATTTGAAATATGTTATTGATGCAGTCAAGGATGGTGGATCCAATTAAGGACAATCCAACCTTGTAGCCAACTACCAACACAACATAATAACACAACAAGATATGCTCAAAATTAGATTTTCATTAACATGCCCGACTGTAAGGCCTTCTGGGTTAGGGCCAATTACAATCAAGAACAATTCTGCAAGATAAAAAAAGATCCAAACCAACTCCAGCTAGTCCTGTTCTGAAACAAATCAGCAATTGATGGAAACCCTAAGGTAGATCTGAACTTGAGCTCACAAGCCTCCAAGCAATCTCCTTATCTCCAAGCATGCAACCACTAGCTTTGCTATTACAAACTATCAGATAACAATCTGATCTTCAAGATCTCACAAGATCCAAATCTAGCTTCTATCTTCCCAATCTGATCATGTCAAATCTCCCTCCTAAACAACTACCCAAACACTCCTTAAATACTAATCTTCAGCCACAAGTCGGTAGGATGACATAATTAACTCCTACAAACAAATATTAAATGCAATATAAGTCAGCTCTTCAAATAGCCTTACAAACATTTAATTCTCCATGTCAGCCTCTAGATCTACATAGGAAAATACAAAAAAAAGATACCAATAATAAATGCACCAAGTCGGCCAACCAAATCACCAAGAACTCTAGTCGGTAAACCAGAACTACCGAGCACCAGAGAAATAACTGAGCACCAGTGAAATAACTGACCAAGCCAAGCAACACTGAGCAACATAAGCATCCTTGAGTGTAAGTTCCATTGAGCACATAAGCTTCACTGAGTTCCATCAGTGACCGAGCTTCCTTCAATAACCAAGACCATCGATTAAAGCTACAACCGAGTGCCACAGAACCAAAACAACACACCTCCATGTAGATTCACCGAGTATCCTAGAATGCCCCTACATCAGTTATTCAAGATCTCATTGATTCTAATACTATATCTATTGAGGGTGTTAATGATCAAGGAAACAAATTTGTATTACCTCCCAACCAAAACTTGTAAATTTATACCAACCCTTTTCCATCTCACTTGACCAATAATGGTGAGTCTACCTAGTCTTTGCCTTCTTCTTCCACTCCTGATGTTGACTATGATGATTAGGTGTATTGAAGCTAATAATGTTTTCAACCTCATTGATTAATCCTCACTCAAACCTAAATCCAAACCTAAACTCAAGCTTTGCATTACCTTTGATCCTGGTGAGACAATTAAATCATTTGATGGCCCTCTCTACATTGTTGTAAAGGTTAATGATCTTTATTCACGTGGTGTCCTTATTGATCCTACTTGTATGGTGAATGTGATAACTAAATAAAATCTTTACAATTTATGATTTCAATGTGATTTCTATGAAAAATATAATGTTAATATCCAAACTTACAATAGTTTCCTTTATCCTGCCCATGGTTCTATTACATTTCCCATAAAAGTTGGTGGTAAAACTTTAGATGTCACCTTTGTTGTCATATTAATTTCTAATTAGTTTCAAGTTAATCTTAGTCTTCCTTGTCTTTCCTCCTTGAAATTTTTGGCCTCTCCTATCCATAAGTGTTTAAAGTTTCTCCATAACAGAGAAATGATGACTATTAATCATAATCTCTATCAACCTTTAGTGCCTCAAGAGTGTATTGACCTTGATTTCCTATGACATTTTATGCCTCAACTAACACAATCATGTAGAGATGATATCTTTCAATCATATTAGAAATAAAAAAATCCAAAAGATTTGTGAACTTAGCAATCCTAATAATGTTTCATCTCCTTGCCCTAGACCTAGACTTCTTCCGACACCACCTACACCTCCTATATATGATTATTTTCCACCTCCTATATCTTATAAACATTCTGCCAATGTCATATCTTAACCTAGCGAGGTTCCTTCCATTCTTCCTCTTAAAGAAGAAAAGGGCCCAATGTTGATTGATCCTAAGCAAAGCCAAATTTCTAGAAAAACCAAGTGTAACTTTTTTTCTCATGATTGTTATCATAAACATTGTGCTAGAGTTTGTCAATGTTCTTCCCAAAGCCTCTCTTCACACAAAACTCCTACTAACACTTTGATTACCTTTGACTAGCCTGTGCTTGAACAAAAAGAGGAAGTTAATTTTAAAAAGATGAAATTAAGCAATTATGATGATTCTATTTGTATCTCAGATTCTATTACAGTTAATTTGGATGAAGAAGATACTCTTGATGGTGATGCTTTTGATGTTCCTAATGCAACTAATGATGATATTCATGCTAGTGATTCTAATAATATGAAAAAGATTATTGGTGTTAATCATGATTTAATAGCTACATTTTCACAACAATTATCTCTTGGTCCCATGACATGCAAAGTGACCCATCTTTACAACATGGTCCTTGTTTGGAACTGGCTATTGTTCTATCTATTGTGATTGATGTTTCTTCTCTTACATGTTTCCCACATTCTCTAAACACTATAAAATAAGATGGGGGGAAGGTGATATACTTTAATAACTCCTTATTTAAGGTGGATTCTTAATGCTTTCTTTTGTAATGTTCTTCCCTCGTGATGTGCTACTTGATATATGTTTTGTTTATATTTCTTTAGATGACCCTTGTTGCTTTGTTGGTACAAGGTGATAAAGGAATTGATTTTCATAACATTCCTATGTTTGTATCTCATTTCTTCTATATATTTTTGTATCATATTAAATTTTAATCACCTAAGTTTTCTACAATGTCATGACTTTTTAGCACCGTCCTTCATGTACTTTCATTATAGATTGCATATTAGAACTTCATAATTGTACTTAATGCATACCTAATTTGAATATGGGCTCTCTAATATCTTTGAACTTGTTCAAACTCAAGTTAGTGCCTCATTTATAAGTGGAATCCTCCATTTTCCCTCCAATCACATAATTTATTTCATCTCTTAGGCCCTATTTGACCTTTTGTGGCCTCAAAATGTCATCCCAATATCATAATGAGTTGTCTACCCTAATATCACATTTACTAACTGACCCAAACACCCAGACCAATTTTTGGCCTATTTAGGATGCGATAAATTTCCATTTGTGATGTGTCCCTAAGATATATCACCATTGGCAATGTGTCCTTGTGGTTTTGAGCCCAGATTTGGGGCAGGGTCTCGTCTTGAGGTTTTTGTAGGGTATCAAGATCTACGGTCGACCTGCTCAATTCTATCTCCCAATTTTAGTATAAAATTAACCCTCTCACTTCATTTTGAAATGATGAAAGCAATTTCAAGGCTAGAGAGACAATTTTAAGACATCCCATAAAGTGAAGGTTTGGTACTGAAGGCTACAAAAACTTCTATCAAGAATTTATATTCAAGCATCCAAGTATTCAAGACAACTTTCCTACATCATGAAGGCATAAAATTAATTATGAATATGGCTATGAGATCACCATATGATGATTATATTGTACTCTTCCTTGTAGGCTTAGGTATGGTTTCTTGTTGTTTTCATATCTATACATTTGTGCTTCATATTTAGGTGTTTATATTTTCGATCTATACATTTATACTTCATATTTAGGTGTTTATATTTCATATCTATGTTTATTTGCATGCACTCAATCACACATTGATTGCATTTCATACTAGGGTTTCACTCTATCATACATAGGGTAGATCTGGTCATTTGTTTATGCATTTTATCACATAAGCAATTTATACATACTCTATATTCATGAGCACTAAATATTACCTCTGTTATATTAGTTATTTGTGGAGGTGTGAATCGCCAAAATGAGAGTTTGACCGAGGCAAACCCCCATATAGCCACACAAATACAAAAGCTTAGATTTGCAAGTGCAACCGATCCTATATTGAGTTGTTTGTTTAGGAGATCCTTTTTGAGACTCAGATAGAGAAGTAGTGAAAATTTGAGCATAAAACCCTAGGGATAGGGTGAAACTCGACTTGTACCTGGGTAAAAAGTGACTTTCACTCTACCCCTCCTTGTTTGTAGTGTAATTTCAAGAGCATAAAGCTATAGGTATCTATGTGCCAGATCTGCAAGAATAACTCAATCTAAGACTCTGATAGTTAGGAAATTTTGATTCAAAGTAATTTTTATCCATCCTATTTCCTAGTGCATTTGTTCCTCCTCTTTTTACTTATATATTTCTTTCTTTGACTAGATCAAATATGTTATTAGCATTTCATTTCCAAATCATAGCAACAAAGGAATAGAAAACCTAAAGAGCACAAATCCTGAATTGGCACCCTTATTATTTGGTTGTGCTAATCATATTTGGTTTTAGTGCATTTTGTATTCCAATGAGTGTTATGAATTGGGTGATAGTAGCTTCCATGTTACTTACTATTTCATACATCATATTTTAGTGAACCTGATGTGACCCTCCAATATAATAAATCTCCCCACTACCATATATTTCTCAATGGATATGCAAATGCACATGGATCTATACCATGAGTCTCAATTGGGTATCCAACAAGCTATGTACAACTAATATGCTCAAACATCTATACCTAAAGTATAATGTAGGTAGTAAGGCTCCTCCACTGATAATGGAAAAACTTACCCAGCTCATAGTATAAGTGGGCAAGCATACTCCTCCCCCATGAAAAGATAGTATGATGCTCCTCCTTGCTTCAAACTATATGTGTTAAAGGTGCTTGAAAATTAGTCCCTCTATAAACTTTAGTCACTATCACTATGATGGTATTGATCATCACTTTTTGCACCATGATAATGTCCTTTGCAACATATAAGAGTGCATCTAAAGATATCTAATGATTATGGTCATTTGGGTGAGCATGACCCATAGACTACATCTGATATCTCACAATCTCTACATTACATCGTAACTAAACACACTTGATTTTTCTCCCCCAGATAGGTAATAACATGATGCAATACACATCCTCTATTGTAATGGTGATCTCTCCAATAGGTAGATAGAATGTCGAAGTATCCTCATTTCATCTCTCCATGAGAGGCATCAACATGACATGATGGTATCTCGTGCATGATAAATGGTATGCCTAGTAGATCCAAACATCTCTTAATGAGGCTACATCCTCAAACCATAATCTCATATATGACATAAAATTCAAACATGTGTGTTCTATCATGATGGGGTGTTCTTGCAATCACAAATCACTAAAGAAGTATCAAAACACAAACCATATTTGGCAATCAAATTGAATCACAAAACTAGAATATCTAAACTCTAGGTACACATCGACTTTCCAGGGACATGTCAACTTTCCTGGGACTAGTAAAGTTTCAAGGTACATGTCAACTTTTGTAGGACATGTCAACTTTGTGGGTACATGCCAACTTTTCTAGGTACAGGTTGACTTTCTAGATCTGGTGGCTTGGAAGGTTTGATATTGACATGATAAACATAAAGTGCAATACTATGTCTACTTTAAAAAGTAAAAATGTTGAGAAATAAATTCAGCCATGTGATTTGAGGCTTACTTCATTGAGGGGTGTCTTGTCTTCCACAATATGTCTCAAGACCTTGATCCTTGTCGACTTTAGCTTCTCTCTCCTTGGCATTTTCTTCCTTGTTCATAAGAATAAGAAAAAGGTAACAATAAGAATGAGCTCTTCAAAAAGGTAACCCTCATATTTAAAGACACTTTTATGTTACTTTTTACCTTTTAGTTTATCTTTTAATTAATTATTTAGGTCATTTAATACATACATTCACTTAATTCATCATAACTTGAGCTAGAAAACTCTGATTTCCACACCATTTATCGAATTGGAATCATGAATCAGTTTCCTAGCTATTCAAGTACTTTTTGAAAGGTTTAAAGTTCATTTTGAATCATTTTGATAAGCATTTGTCAACAAAATACATTCACCATTTGCTATGGTATGCATGATTCCCTATTTCACCTCCCTGATAATAAGTCAAAATAGAGGGGCCTATAGCTACCCATGAATTTCATTATTTCTCTAGTAAGACCTAGGTGATTTATGGTTTTTAATTGACATGTGGTTTTGCAAATTGTGGTTCCTAACATTCTTTTGCATGAATTGTGCATTGGGGGCTTTACTATATCCTTTTCATTTACTAATTTCTTATACTTTAGCTTGCATATGCATGCAGTTTCATACACCTATAAAGTGAGGGCTAAATGTATCATCTTAAATTGTAATCACCTAAGTTCTCTACAATTTCATGATTGTTAGGCACTCGCCCTAGTGTACTTTCATTATAGATTGCATATTAGGATTTCATAATTGCACTTAATGCATACCTAATTTGAATATGGGTCCTCTAATCTCTTCAAACTTGTTCAAAATCAAGGTATGACCTTATTTATAGGTGACCTCCTCTATTTTCCCTCCAATCACATAATTCATTTAATCTCCTAGGCCCTATTTGATCTTTTGTGGCCTCAGAATGTTGTTTGATATCATAATGAGTTATTTTCTCTAATCTTACATCTATTGACTAACCAAGAGCCCTTGACTAGAATTTGGCTTATTTAGGGTGGGATAGATTGCCATTGGCGATATGCCCCTAGGGTTTTGAGCCAAGATTTGGGTCAGGGTCATGTCTTGAGGTTTTTGTGGGGTATTAAGATCTATGACCAACCTTCTCAATTGTATCTCTTGATTTTAGTATAAAAGCAACCCTCACACTTCATTTTGGCATGATGAAAGAAATTTCAAGTTTGGAGCCCCAATTTGAAGACATCCCATGAGGTAAAGATTTTCTATTGAAGGCTACAAAAACTTATATCAAGCATTTATATTCAAGCCTCCAAGTATTTAAGACATCTTTCCTACATCATGAAGACACGAATTGATTATGAAAATGGTTAGGAGATCAATGATTGATGATTGGATTGTACTCTTCCTTCTAGGGTTGGGTATGGTTTCTTCTTGTTTCCAAATCTATACATTTATGCTTCAAATTTAGGTGTTTATATTTCATATCTATGTTTATTTTCATGCACTCAATCACACATTGATTTCATTTCATACTAGGGTTTCACTCTATCATACATAGGGTAGATGTAGTCATTTGTTAATGCATTTCAGCTCATAATAAATTTAGAAATACTCTATATTCACTAGCATGTTATCTCTATTTGAGCATTAAGATGTTGTCATTAGTATCAAAGTGGATTAGTTGATTATCTATGCTGATCAATTGGTAAAAGGAAGAACTACAAGCTACATTATGCTAGTCGATTAATCAAATAAGCCTTCATACCAAGTATTCATAAGGCAGTAGCAAGAGCTAAATGGAAACAAGGTTAATTAGGCACCAGAGCAGTTTTACTGAGCATCAGAGTATACCAAGCATTGAGCATCAGTAAACATCGAGCACTAGTATATTCACCAAGCAGTATTGGCTGTGTTTACCAAGCTATCCAGGAAATGGCATAGTAATCTGTTATGACACATTTATCTATGTAAATAGTTACAATAGATTCATTAAACATTTTACCAAGATTGAGGATTATTTATTGTAGATGTAATCATTAATTGTAATGATGATCCCTATGTAATAGTCAGATCTAGGTTAATTTTGTACATCATAGATCGTAAGTTTTTCCTAAGAAGATGTAAACCTAATTAGGTCATGACAGCTATGGAAATCATAGTAGTATGCTATATAATTGTAATTCATGTCATTTCAACATAAGCATGAGAAGGATGACAAGGAGATCTTGAAGCGGTAGCCGTATTCAAGACATCAAAATTCAGACATGATTTGAGTAGTAAGAAGAGATACAATTTAGGTTATTCAGAATCAGTCAAGGCTACTGAGATGAACAAAGGAAAGACTACTACACATTGAGGTGATATTTATTTAGTATATCATAGATCTATTTTAGACAAGTATAGTTCTCATTTACAGATACTTTTTGTTATTCTCTAATCATTGTAACAGAGTTGGCAAAATCTCTTAATAGAGTAGACTTAATAGTTTGATTGTAAATCTCTTAATTGAGTACACACTCAAGTAGTGTTGTTTAAATCATTTTACAAGGTAGATCTAGTCGATCTGATTGTTACTCCTAATAGGGTAAGATCACCAGAAGTGATCACAACTTGTAGCCTTAACTGACATACTTTATTATTTGTAGTAGTGAAGAATTTATGGGTGGCATCCCCACTGCAGTTTTTACCTTCTCACAAGGGTTTCTATGTAACCAAAATATATGTGTTATGCAATTGAATTATTGCTTATTTTCATGCACTTTACATTTACAAGTCAATTGAATGAATGTTGCAAACAATGGATTCAATTGGATAGATTAGTTAACTACTATTTGTAGATTGAGTATTCAGTTAAAAGTTTTTGAGGGTACTAATTCACCCCTCCCCTCTCAATTCCTTATCTTTCCATTCCAACAATTGGTATAAAAGATAGATCTCTTATTGAAAGGTTTAACCACTAAAGAGGAACGATCTAAACATGGAGAGATAAAAGTTGGACAAAACCATAGAAAATCAAAAGATTCAGATGGAGATTCTTGTTGAGAAATACAAGCAATCTAAGAATGCATTGAAAAAGTTACTGGTTCAAAGAAAGAACATGGCTATTATGGAAAGTGAGACTAACTATTATGAAGAATATATTGATGATCTATTTGATAATATTGGATCCAGTTTAGGTAGTTTTTCTGATAGTTTTGAAAGTGCAATTTCTAATTTATCTTAGAAAAATCTTCATTTGATTGAACAAGTAAAAGCCCTGTAGATCGGTCAAGAGACACAAATGGTAAGAATGATTGATGTGATGAACAATGCTAGACAAGCTGAACAAGAGAGAAATTTGGTTGTTAAAGACATAAGACAAATGAATGAATAACTACAAGTGAAGGAAACTGAGATACTAAGACTTACTGAGCATCACTTCAAAATATCCAATCAGATGATTGTTGTAAGCTGGGAGATCAACTGAGTGAATAATGAGTTATCAAGGAAACTTGAAGACATTGGAGTACTCAGGGAAGAAAATGAAAAATTGAGAAATGAAGTGAAGATGCAACAACAACATTATGAGATGATGAAAAAGGTTGAAGATAGTTCTAAGAAAATTGATGATTGTTTGATTAGTCAAAGAGGACTTGGAAGCACTACTGGATTAGGCTACACCAAGCAAGAATAATCATCTAAGAAAGTTGAACAAATGAATAACAACCAGAATTAGAGACCTAAGACATTGACATGCTATTACTGTGGCAAACCGGGCCACACTTCAAATGTTTGCAGGAGTAAAGCACAAGGTAAACCTAAAATGACTCCTAAGTTCAATGGTCATTGTTATAATTGTAACAAGTTTGGACATCAAGCGTATGAATGTAGATCTAAGTTGAATAGGACTCCTAACAAACCCTATGTAGAGAAACACTATCACACTTGCAACATGCATGGACACACCTCACAAGAATGCAAGACAAAGATGAAGCAAGTCTGGACACTGAAAGAACATAATAAATCCTATCAACCGAGAAGACAAGGTAATGCTTACACTTGAGATTACAACACATGGGTTAACTATACAATATGTGGAAGGTATGGACATATTGTAGCTAATTGCATGAGGAAGACATGGGTTGGGAAATCTTGAAGCTGGACAAGAACTAGTATCATATGCTTACACTGTCACAAAGTCGGTGACCTAAGTAAAGATTGCAGAGACCGAGCACCAGAAGCATAAGTTTTTGATAATGGCAATAAAATTGCAAATATCATGAGAATAAGAAACACTATGTAGAGAAAGGCATCAAATGGTAATGCTAATTCAAGAAATGCAGTTGGTGAAACCTCGTCCATTAGATTGGGTGACATCGACACCTCCACCTAAGATGAAAAAGGTATGTATAGAATTGACATTTCAAGACAACCGTATTTTACATACAACTCCTTATATTAGATGTGCACATACCAAATTTGCATAAATTGAGATGCATTATGGTTTTATAAGTTTTGGACTTTAAAGAGTTTACAGTCAGTATATGCTAGACTGAGTAAGAAGTTACCCGCCAATGACTATTATGCAAGCTTAACCAAGTATCAGTATTAATCAAGTGAAAAGTTATGTATTAACTGAGCTATTGGTATTTTGTGGTACTCAACGATTTTGATAGTTGTCATCGAGCTATGATTAGGTCAAGCATTTATTGTAAAAAGATTGAGCGGGAATTTGAAAAAGTTATAAATATGCGATGAACTTAGTTCATGTTTTCACCAATGTTTACAAAGAGCGAAGAGTTTCCAGAGTGATTTTGTGCAAAGGATTTTCAAAGTATTTGAGCGTAGTTTCAAAGTCTTCTGAGTGATTTCTTTGACATTTTCATGTAAGTACTATTATTATCGAGATGTTCATACTCGTACTTACCGAAACCCTATTTTAAGAAATTATGGTATCCACATCAAAAGTGAACAAGTCTAAGTTTGTAGAGGAGGAGGAAGTCAACCTTATTATTTTTGCAACATGTAATGAACCCCGATACAAACTTCATCCCGAAGTTGCATCGAAAATTGATCAAGCAGGAGCTTTCTCAAGCATATCCCCTAGGGTTCTATTGGTCGAGGACGTACGAACATACACTCACTGCAAGATAGGAGAAATTGGAGATTTTGATATGTATGCAACTTATCAGAAGCTATGTGGAGAAGATGGAAAACTGAAATCTGATTATAAGCAACTAGAAGTAATAGGTCTGGTGAATGCCCTAAATTTTCTAAGAGAGTTAAAAAATGAATGGATTAGGGTTGTTCTCAGTCAGTTCCATGATGGAAAGTTTTGGTTGGATAAGCCCATTAGAATAACTAAGAAAATGATTCATGATGTCATTAGGTACCCTACCACTAATAAGGCTAAAGCAATTCACAGTGCACCAAGGATAGAAATTGAGAAGAACATGGGATCCAAGTGGGATGACCGAGCTATGAAGATCAGCACAATCAAAGACCCATAAGTAAAATATGCAACACATATCATTGATTATAAAATTTATTAGTCGAGTAGACTGAATAGTGTGCCATGTGGAGTTGTTGAAATAGCTTACAAAGTGGTTAAGAAAGGTTATCAGTTGGACCTCATCGAGCTTCTTTTGAAGCAGATTGAAGAGAACATAAAGACAATCCGGTTGGTGAAGTCTAACACATGTAAGTTTGGATCCGTGCCGGTTTGCATATTCTTTTATGTGCAAAGATTTTTCCCATTGGTTGGTAATATAGAGTGGTCAACTAACAAGCCAGTTATAGTACAAATTTCAGATTTGATTAAGAATTTGGGAATTAATCTCAGTAGTGTTTTAGATAGTTATTTTGAGAAATTCAAAGGCAAAATAAATTCTCGGAGTAGAATTCCAAGGAAACTAGTAGAAGATTATGAGTAGGACATATGTTTTCTAGTTGACACTAATCACACACTGATTAAGGCTATGGAGCCTAGGAAAAAATGGTTAGCCCCAATGGGATATGAAGTAGACATTGATTTTGCTTCCAAATCAATAAAAGCTTTGTTGGTTGTACCTAAGGATGTTAATGCAGAAAGGTTTGGAACCTATGAAGAGGCCAAGACAAGAATTAAAACAGGCCTAGTTATAGATAAAATAACAAAGAAGTCAAAGAAAATGATGAAAAATATAGTAAAGAAATTTGGTGATGATGCTAGATCATCTGAGAGTACACTGGTTGAGGTAGCAACCAAAGGTCAGTTACTTCTTTCTGACAAACCACATGACAGTGAGGAAACTGAGTCTAACAATGATGTAGATTCTACACCAGTTTCTCCTCCCGCCACTCCAAAGAAGAAGCAATTAGAAGTACAGACAAGGGCATGTACACGGTCAACAACTATAGCTTCACCTCCATTGAAGAAAGGAGTTGTAAAGATATTAAGGCCAACTACAACTACACCGACGAAGACATGCAAAAAGAGAGGTACTACATCTACTACTGAGGCCCCTAAGAAAAGAAGAAAATTAATTAGAGGAAAAGATGATTTAGATGATGATGGAGATGATAATGATTAGTTCAAAGTTATTGTAAATAAGAGTCAGTCAATTGATGAGGTAGTTGAAGTGATAATTGAAAATGGAGGATTAAGTGATCCTGAAATTAGTCAGCTTGAGCACTTGTCAACCGAGGATTAGAATAAAATTGAAGAGGCTATTATACAAATGATGATTAGATTCAAGAGAGTATCGATTGAGTTTACCAAATACTTACCCAAGGAATTAGAAGAAATAATTTCACAAAAGTGGTCCTATGCCTTGAATACTAAGAAAAGAATGAGGGAACAATCCCTAGTTTTGGAAATTCCTACATTGACAATTCCTGAAATTGAGGAATTAATGAGTAAAAATTCAAAGAGATTTCGAGTGAAGAACTGGGCACTGCAGATACTTGATGAAAATATGGTAGACATTGATGAGAATAGTCAACTCATATGGACTTCAATTATACAAGCCTGAGAAGAGTCAGAAAAGATGGCCTTAGCCATTATTCCCAAGAAGAAATTAAAGAGAAAAGGTAAGGGAATTCATATTGATGATGCAAATTTGGCACCAAAACAAAGAATTGATATATCAAATACCAAGGTACTTGATACAAAAGATGCCACCGAGGAAATGAGTTTAACTCAGGATGCACTAGATCAAGTTGAAATCCAAGGGATTGATAATAATGCACTAGATGTACTCATTGAGAACATCACAAATGGTGATCCTAATGACATTGCAGATGATGAGGATATCACTATTGGTGGAGCTAAATCACAAAAAGAGGGAAACATAACCAATCCAGCAATAAGTTCTATACTAGGTGATCTTCCTATCCTGATGGAAGTAGTAGAAATAATTTCCAAGGAGGAACCCAAAGGCTCAATCCCCAAGCAACTGAAGGACACATTAGGGGAACAAAGGACAAGCACACCTGCTGAGATAGAAGAGCCTAAAGAAAAATAGGTAGATACACGGGGCCAAGATGAACCTAAGCCTACTAAGACCACACCACCAGACACTACATCTGAATCTCCCTCTATTTCAACTAACACATAGGTTATCAAGGAGCAGATGAAGGAAGATAATGTGTCTACTGGGAAAGAAACACCAAGTGTTGAGGTAAAGAACATTATTCCTTTTGTTAAGGTTTCACCTCAAGAGCCTAAAAAGAAGAAGAAAAATCATGGTAAAGGGCTAGTCACACTAGATGAAGTCATTATAATACCTGATTGTGACCCGAGGACTTTAGAGCCTGAGGAATTGTGAAAATATGGGGAATTATGCACAAGGAAGGAAGCTCAGGAGAAGTTGAGGAAAGAGTGCAAGAGTAAGCAGATTCTTGAAGATGTAAGAGAGATCTTGCCACAGATTGTAACTGAGGTCCAGATAAATGAAGACACACTGATAATGGACCAGCTTTCCACTCTTGTACAGGAAATAAATGCCCCACACATTGATGCAGAAAAGAGACTTGAAGAAATGGAAGAATCTAAAATATAGGATAAACTGGCAAAAAAGATCAGCTAGGAAGTGGCAATAAACAAGGTAAAGATTTTTGAGGTAATCATTGATGTTCAATCTATTACTCAAAACATGATTCAAATGTTAGTTGAGCTTTTCACTATGGAGAGTTTCACTACTGAGATCAGTGAAAAGATTAAAAATATGGATACTAAAATCCAAGCCAGTGCAAATGCCTCCTTAACTGACCCAGATGCTTTTCACAAGCATATACTTAAAGTTCAAGAACTCAGGTGGTTAAGAGGAGAGTTGAAGAAGTAGGAGGATAAAATAAGTGACCAAGTCACCTAGATACAAGCAGAGTTGCTTCCCCACCTAAAAATAATTGAGCGATATATTGTCAAAGTGCAAGCTTTAGTTGCAACACCAGAAATTTTAGTTTTTGAGAACATCTTTGACATGCCTGCACAAGTCAGTCTTGAGCATATTGCTTTCACCAACTTGAAAGAGGAATGGAAAAACCTCTTAGATTCTCTAAAGAAAACCCATCGGCACATTTTTTACAAGATGTAAGTACATATTTTTGAGTTTGGCATTAATCTCAAAAAGGGGGAAATATAATGTATATGCCAAATTGTATAATTATATGCTAAGTGTACTACATACATACCAAGAGCATGCACTGAGGGGGAGATATGTAAATTTTTGAATAAATTTTGTCATGTATATATGAAGCAAGGATAGTGAAAGATATATCAATGTATACATATTAAAATTTTTGATACTAATGCCAAAGGGGGAGATTGTTATCTCTATTTGAGCATTAAGATGTTGTCATTAGTATCAAAGTGGATCAGTTGGTTATCTATGTTGATCAATTGGTAAAAGGAAGAACTAAAAGCTACATTATGCTAGTGGGTTACTCAAACAAGCCTTCATACCGAGTATTCATAAGGTAGTACTGAGAGCTAAATAGAAATAGGGTTAACCAGGCACTAGAGCAGTTTTATCGAGCATCAGAGTATAGTGAGCACCGAGCATCAGTAAACACCAAGCACACTGGACACCGAACACTAGTATATTCACTGAGCAGTATTGGTTGTATTTACTGAGCTATCCAGGAAATGACATAGTAATCTATTATGATACATTTATCTATGTAAATGGTTACAATAGATTCATTAAATATTTTACCAAGATCGAGGATTATTTATTGTAGATGTAATCATTAATTATAATGATGATCCCTATGTAATAGTCAGATCTAGGTTAATTTTGTACACCATAGATCTTAGGTTTTTCCTAAGAAGATGTAAACCTAAATAGGTCATGAAAGTTATGGATATCATAGTAGTATGCTATCAAATTGTAATTCATGTCATTTATACATAAGCATGAGAAGGATGACAAGGAGATCTTGAAGCAGTAGCCACATTCAAGACATCAGAATTCAGACATGATTTGAGCAGTAAGCAGAGATACAATTCAGGTTATTCAGAATTAGTCAAGGCTACCGAGCTGAGCAGAGGACAGACTACTACACATTAAGGTGATATTTATTTAGTATATCATAGATCTATTTCAGAAAAGTATAGTTATCATTTACATATACTTTTTTTTATTCTCTAATCATTGTAATAGAATTGGCAAAATCTCTTAACAGAGTAGACTTAATAGTCTAATTTTAAATCTCTTAACCGAGTACACACTCAAGTAGTGATGTGTAAATCCTTTTACAAGGTAGATCTAGTCAAGCTAATTATTACTCCTAATAAGGTAAGATCACCAGAAGTGATCACAACTTGTAGCCTTAACCGACATACTTTATTATCTGCAATAGTGAAGAATTTGTGGGTGTCATCCCCACCATAGTTTTTATCTTCTCACAAGGGTTTTTGTGTAACAAAAATATCTATGTTATGTGATTGAATTATTGTTTGTTTTCATGTACTTTACATTTACAAGTCAATTTAATGAATGTTGCAAACTATGGATTCAGTTGGATAGATTAGTTAACTACTATTTGCAGATTGAGTATTCAGTTAAAAGTTTTTGAGGGTACTGATTCACCCATCCCCTCTCAGTTCCTTATCTTTCCATTCCAATATAGCACTACACATTACCTTTGTCACATTGGCTATTCATGGAGGTGGTAATAACCAAAATAGGGGCTTGACCAAGGCAAACCCCTATATATCCACACATACACAAAATCTCATATTTATAGGTACAAGTGGTCCTATATTGAGTTGTCAGTTTAGGAGAGCTTTTATGAGATTGAGACAAAGAAGCCATGAAAATTTGAGTAGAAAACCTGAGGGACAGAGTGAAACTCAACCTATACTTGGGATATAGTGACTTTCAATCTATCCCTTCCTATTTGCAATGAAATTTTAGGAGCATAAAGCTATAGGTATCTATGTGCCAGATTTGCAAGAATGACTTAGTATGAGACTCTGACAGTTGGTAAATTTCAATTCAAAGTACATTTTCTCCATCTTATTTCCATGTTCATTTTTCCTCCTCTTTTTCCATTTACATTACTTGCTTTCACTAGATTAGATTTGTTATTAGCGTTTCATTTCCAAATCATAAATCAAAGGAATAGAAACCCTAAAGATCCTAGATCCTAAATGTGCACTCTTATTCTTTGGTTGTGCTAATCAAATCTTCTTTTAGTGGGTTTTGTATTCTAGTGTGTGTTATGAATTGGGTGATAGTGGCTTTCATGTTTCTTACCATTTCATACATCACATTTTGGTGAACCCGATGTAACCATCCAATATAATAAATCTCCCCACTACCATATTTTTCTCAATGGATATGGAAATGTGCATGGGTTTGTACCATGAGTCTCAACCATAAATCTAATAGGCAAAGTACAACTAATATTCTCAAACATCCATACCTGAAGCAAAGTGTAGGTAGTAAGACTCCTTCACTAATAACGAACAAACATAACCAACTCATAGTATAAGTAGGCAAGCATACTCCTCCTCCATGAAAAGACAATACAATGCTTCTCCATGCTTCAATCTATATGTGATAAAGGTGCCAGAAAGGTAGCCCCTCTAAAATATGGAGTCACTATCATTGTGCTGGTACCAATCATAACTTTCCACACTATAGGAATGTCCTCTACAACATATATGAGTATATCTAAAGATATTTGATGGCTATGGTCATTTGGGTGAGCATGGCCCAAACAATACATCTAATCTCTTACAGTCTTTGAATCAAATCGTGACTTGGAACACCTTACTATCCTCCCCTAGATAGGCAATTGCATGATGTGATACACATCCTCTAATCTAATGATGATCTCTCTGATAGGTAGATGGAATGTCAAAGTATCCTCATCCCATCTCTCCATGAGAGCCACATGGCATGATGAAATCTCACGCATGGCAAATAGTATGTCTAGTATAGCCCAACATCTCTCAATAAGGCTAGATCCTCATTGATTGTCTCTCCAAAAAATCATCTAAAATATGACATAAAACTCACACATGTGTTCTCTTGCATGATAAGACTTTCCTGCAATCACAAAGCAATGAAGTAGTACAAGAACACAAACCATATTTGGCAATCAAACTGAATCACAAAACTAGAAAATATGAACTCTAGGTACACATCAACTTTCCAGTGATAGGTTGAATTTCTTGGGATAGGTCAAATTTTAGGGTACACATTGCCTTTTTTGGGACATGTCCACTTTGTGGGTACATGTCAACTTTGTGGGTACAAGTCTACATTTCTAAGAATAGGGCGACTTTCTAGATCTGATGGCTTGGAAGGTTTTAGACTGACATGACAGACCTACAGTGCAATACTACATCTACTATAAAAAATAAAAATATTGAGAAAGAAATTTAATCACATGTTTTGAGGCTTACCTCATCAAGGGGCGTCCCATCCTCCAAAACATGTCTTAGGACCTTGATCCTCATCAACTTTATCTCCTTTCTCCTTGACATTTTATTCCTCATTCACAAGAACAAGAAAAGGTAACAATAAGAATGAGATCTTCAAAAAGGTAACACCCATATTTAAAGCCACTTTTAGGTTACTTTTTACCTTTTAATTTACATTTTAATTAATTTTTTAGTTCATTTAATACATACATTCACTTAATTGATCGTATCTTGAGTTAGAAAGCTTTGATTTCCACACTGTTTATTGTGCTAGAATTGTGACTTGGTTTCCTAGCTATCCAAGTCCTTTTGAAATGCTTTGAGTTCATCTTGAATCATTTTGATAAGAATTTGTCAATAAAATACATTCACCATTTGCTATGGTATACATGATTCCATGTTTCACCTTCTTGATAGAAAGCTAAAACAGGGGGCATAAAGATACCCACAAATTTTATCATTTCTCTATTAATCCCTAGGTAATTTATGGTTTTTAATTGACATACATAGTTTTGAAGATTATTGTTCCTAATGTTCTTTTGCAAGAATTGAACACTAGGGGATTTACTATATCCTTTTCATTTATTAATTTATTATACTTTGGCTTACATGTGCACACAGTGTCATATACTGCTAAAGTGGGGGATAAATGTATAATCTTAAATTATATGCACCTAAGTGCTCTACAATTTCATGACTGTTTAGCACTTGCCTTAGTGTACTTTCATTATATAATGCATATTAGATCTGTTAGAAAGTAAAGTCCACCAAGATAACTGAGAGGGGGGAGGGTGAATCAGTTATCAGATTAATACAACTTTATCACTGTTAACAAATTTCAACCATGTAACCAATATAATCAATAACCATAAAAAGATAAACATATACAACAACACAATAACACAAGATATGTTGACTAGGGAACCTCTCGATGAGAGAGTAAATCTCAGTGGGAATGATGTCCACAAAAGATGTTCTAATATGAATATTCCTTGTGAGAGGATGGACTCTATTAGGAGCCTTATGAAATACATTCAGAACATACAAGTCCCTGTTAGGAGACTTTGAATCCATGTTAAAAGATTCTAACCCGATTAAGAGTTAAGGAAGACAGAAGGACCCACTATCCAAACAACTTCAAGAGAAAGATCAATGAATACACTATCCAACTGATCTCTATATTATCCAAATAGAATAATACCAAAAATTAATGATCTCAACAAATTATCTTTTCTCCTCTGTCTGTGCCAAACCGCACCAACTGCTTCACCAGATCTCAATACCAGATCTTTGTAATTCACATATCCTCTTACAACATATATTACTCAATTCCACAATTCATAACCACACTCCTCATTAAAATCAAGGAAAAAAATCCTTCCTTTATACCACACTCAAATAATTACAAATGAGTCATCCAACAAGGCTTAAACAATTACAAAAATATAAACCTTCACACATTACATAATATTCTATAGTTACATAGAATTATCGGCTTCCAAACTAAATAATTCTTCACTCATGTAACCTCTAACCATGCTTTCTCATCCAGGTAACCACCACAATGTCTTCAACAACTATATAATTTTTCATGCTCAAATTCTATCCCGATTAGGAGATACAATCTAGTTATCACAAGCCGCTTCTCAGGAACACTGTCTAAATATAGCTTCCACTAAATTAAACATAACTATCATGAATAATTAAATTTCCATATGCACTCTTTACCACAATCTCAGGACACAATAAACAACAAGTCCTCAACTTTTCATAGCTTGATCTTCAATATTCCACGTGCGCTAATTCAAACACTGTCTGTTTCTCTGCTAATCTCTAGTAGATCAATGTGTTGACATCAATGACAATCACAGTCATGAATGCAACATACAACTACTATAGAATGAATCCAAATACTCCCCCATAGGATATATTCAACATTCATTCCTAACAATCTCCCCCATTGGCATTGATGGCAACATAGATGAAAAATATCCAGGTTCCATAAATACCAAACTCCAACACTACTTCTTTGAAATATATTCAAATCCTCTTCATCAATCAACTTTCTAAAGGTTTTTCATTTTATATTGTATTCTTCTCCCCCATTGACATCAATGACAAATAAAGTATCACTATGTCAATTCATTTAAAAACCTCAATGTCCAAAGACACTATTCAAAAAATACATTCACAAGAGTCCTTTATGGCTCAGCTCAAAAAACACATACTCCCCCATAGAGGAAGTATCAAGATACAGTCCAGAAAGGATAGAGCTCATATACCACTAGACTGATGCAACCATCTGCATCACTTCTCAAAAGTAGGTTGGGGCTTAACTTAAGCATACCTCTCAAATACTCAAATGTATCTTTAGGTAATGTATTTGTAAATATATCTACAATCTACTCTTTTGTACTTATATACTCCAGTTTGACTTCTTTCTCTACAAATTTCTCTCTTACAACATGATACTTGATTTCTATATGCTTTGTCTTAGAATGCAATACAGGATTCTTAGACACACTTACTGTACTAGTGTTATCACAATGTATGATAATAGGCTCATCAAATTTGATTCCAATATCCTTCAACATTTGTTTCATCCATATTATTTTATTACAATTGTTTGCTACTACTACATATTATGTTTTTGTTGTGCTCTGTGAAATACAATTATGTTTCTTACTTAGCCAAGAAACCAATCTTCCTCCAAGAAAAAATGCTCCACCACTTGTACTCTTTTTGTCATCAACACTATCTCCCCAATCCACATCTATATATGCACATAGGCTAAAATTATTTGAATTATTATACCATAACCCATAGTCAATTGTGCCTTTCAAATATCTAAATATTCTTTTTACTATTGCCTTATGTGACTCTTTAGGATCAGCTTGAAATCTTGCAACAATTCCAACTGCATGTGATATGTCTAGTCATGTATGAGTTAAATACTACAATCCTCCAATCATGGATCTGTACTTCTTTTGTTCAATTGTAGGAGTTTCATCTATGCTAGATAACTTATGACTAGTTACCATAGGTGTGCCAACCAGCTTACAATTTTCCATTCCAAATCTCTAAAACAAGTCTTTCATATACTTTTCTTGACATAAGAAAATACCATCACTGTTTTATGCTATTTGTAATCCTAAAAAATATTTCATCTCACCAATCATGCTCATTTCAAATTTTGTCTTCATTTCATCAGCAAATTTATCACTAGCTTCATCTTCACCTCCAAAGATAATATCATCAGTACATATAACTACAATCAATAATTCATTCTCAATCTCTTTTAGATATAAATTACTATCTGTTGTGCCTTTAGCAAATCCCAATTTTATCAAATATTTATCTAATCTTGCATACCATGTTCTATGTGCTTGTTTCAATCCATATAAAGCTTTGTTCAGTTTACATACCATATCTCCTTCACGAGTCAAGGGAAAACCTTTAGGCTGATCAATGTAGACTTCTTCCAATTCTCCATTCAGAAATGTTGACTTCACATCTATCTAATACACTTTGAATTTTTTATAAGCTACATAAGCCAAAAGCATTCTTACCGCTTCAATTCTTGCAACAGGTGCAAAAGTCTCTTCATAATCAATTCCTTCTTATTGTGAGTATCCTTTACATACCAATCTTGCTTTGTTCCTTACAACTTCACCTTGTTCATTCATCTTGTTCTTGAATACCCATTTAGTTCCTATAACATTTTTATCTTTAGTTCTAGGGACCAAATTCCAAGTCTTGTTCTTTTCAATTTGATCTAGTTCTTCCTTCATTGATTTAATCCAATTTTCATCTTTAAAAGCTTCAGCAATAGATTTAGGTACAATTTTAGAAATCAAACATAATTTTTCATGTGCCTTATTCCTTGTCATAACTCCTCTTTCTATGCTCCCAATAATCTAATCAACAAGGTGATTCCTTGATAGATTCTTATTAGGTGTCATTGTCTCAGTTCTTGCTTCAACTCCATGTTCTACTCTAGGTTCTTCTCTTATCTCCTCAATGTGACTCTCATTCTACAAATCACTGTCACTTTCATAAAATAATTCAACATTTTCTCGATCAATTCTAGGATGAACTTCTTCATCTAATTCATAATCAAGTATTCTTTCCTGAATTTTGAACTTCTCATCAATTTTAACATTTGCGCTCTCAACAATGGTCTTAGTTCTTTTATTGAAACATATATAAGCTTTTTTTTTCAATGAATAACCAAGAAATTTACCTTCATCACTTCTAGGATCAAACTTGCGAATGCAATCATCTCTCTTAATATAATACTTCCAAAAATTCTAAAATACTTAACTAATGGTGCATGTCCAAACCATAATTCATAAGATGTCTTATTTGTCTTCTTTGATTTGTACTTTGTTCATTGTATATATTGTCGTATTCACTACTGCTCTCCAAAATGTCTTCGCTAAATCATTTTCAAATAACATAGCTCTTGCTTCTTCAGTTACTGATATGTTCCTTCTTTCTGCAATACCATTTTGTTCAAGTGTTCTAGGGGCTAAAAGTTGTCTCTTAACTCCACTTTCTTCACAAAAGATATTAAATTCCTTTGAATTAAATTCTCCACCTCTATCAGACCTTAAACATTTAATATTCATTCGAGATTCATTCTCAACTTTGTTCTTAATCAATTTAAACTTGTCAAATGCTTTAGATTTTTCTTTAAGAAATACTACCCACATCATTCTAGTAAAATCATCAACAAAAATCATTAAATACCTTTCACCATAGAATCCTCTAGTCCTTGTGGGACCGCTCAAATCTATATGAACAATTTCTAACTTTGCTACTATTGTGAACTTCTTACTGGGAAATGAACTTCTCTTCTGCTTATCCATAACACATTCTTTGCAAATCATGTTAGTAGGTTTCATAATCTTAGGCAAATCTCTTACTGCAAATGTAGTACTTACTTTCACAATGTTATCAAAGTTTATATGACAAAACCTTTTGTACCATAACCAACTATCATCAATTTTAGTAATCAAACATGTCATCTGAGCAGGATTCAACTGAAATACATTACCTCTAGTTCTTGATCCAGTTCCAATTAAATTACCATCCTTATCTTTGATCGCACAAGTTTTCTCAGTAAACCAAACTTGATATCCTTTATCAACTAACTATCCAACACTCAAAATATTATGTTTTAATCCATCCACAAAATAAACATCATCAGTGTGAATCTTTCCATCAAGAGTAATAGATCCTATTCCTTTTATCAAGCAAGGTGCATTGTTTCCAACTCTAACAATTCCTCCATCATAGTTATTGAACTTTATAAACTTCTTCATATCTCCAGTCATATGATGTGAACAACCACTATCTATAATCCAATTATTTTTCATTTCTACTTGGAAAACTATATCTTTTTCTTCTCTAACTTCAGTTTCAAAATTTTCTTCTTTTATTGCTACAAATACTATATCATCATTCTCATTATCACTTTCACTTAAGAATTTCTCAACACTAGCCTCAAGTTCTTCATCATTAGCATAGTAACATTCTTTATATCTTCTAGGTTTAAGGTTATTCCTATATTTATTTACTCTCTTAGGAGATTTAGATGCAAAATGACCAAATTATTGACATGTCCAACATTTAAAGATTTTCTTACCTTCTGGTTCTCTTTTTATAAGCAAGGCAATTCCTTCCTCAATCTTTTTGTCTTCTTCGGTCTTAAATCTACTACAAATGGCATAATCTCCACTGACACTAGTACTTCTTGACAAAGTAGGGTGAACACTAAGTGCATTGAATGTTGTCTCCATTCTAGGTAGATCTTCTGACTGTCTCAAGTCAATCTCTGTTGCTTCTAATCTTCCAAGAAGAGGTTCTCTGGTAAACTTTTCAGTACAAGGTATAACTTGTTCAATCATTTGCACTGTATGCTTAAATATAGGGGTCATTATCTTTAAGATCTTCCATATCACTTCATCATTAGTCTTGTTTCCTTCACAAGCTTTAATACCTGCAACAATCTCTGATATCCTACCAATATAACTTCTAACAGATTCATCTTCCATCATTTTTATATCTTCAAATGAACATATCCAATTATGTAATCTAACTCTCTTTGCATGCTTATCACCTTCAAAAGTAGATTTTAAAGCTAACCAAATTTCATGAGATGTCTTTAAAGTTTTTACCTGACTCTATTCATTCTCGGAAAGAGCTTATAACAGTGCTTCTCTGGCAAGTATGTTACACATGAATAGATCTCTTTTCGTATCAATACATTCTTCAATTTTGTCTTCTTTAATGATAGTCTTCTCATACCTTGTGATTAACCAATATCCTGGTCCTAAACATAGAAAATGTGTCTTCATCTTTTCTTCCCAGCTGTCATAGTTAACTCCATCAAACTTAGGGCTTTATTTCCTAGGATGAGTCACCATAGATCTCCTTAAGTTGTTAAACTTTTCCTTCAAGGATCCGTCGCTCTGATACCAATTGTTAGAAAGTAAATTCCACCAACATAATTGAGAGGGGGGGGGGTGAATTAGTTATAAGATAAATACAACATTTATCACTATTAACAGATTTCAACCATGTAACCAATATAAGCAATAACCATAGAAATATAAACATACACAACAACACAATAATACAAGATATGTTGACTAGGGAACTCTTGATCAGAGAGTAAACCCTGGTGGGAATGATGTCCACAAAAGATGTACTAATATGAATATTCCTTGTGAGAGGATGGAATTGGTTAGGAGCCTTATGAAATAAATTTAGTACATATGAGTCCTTGTTAGGAGTCTTTGAATCCCTGTTAAAATAGTCTAACCCAGTTAAGAGTTAAGGAAGATATAAGGACCCACTATCCAAACATCTTCAAGGGAAAGATCACTGAACACACTATCCAACTAATATTTGTATTATCCAAATAGAATAATACCAATAATTACTGATCTCAACAACTTATCTTTGCTCCTTTGTCTGTGCCAAACTGCACCAACTACTTCACCAGATCTCTGCAATTTGCATATCCACTTACAACATATATTGCTCAATTTTGCAATTCATATCCACACTCCTTATTACAATCAATGAAAACAATCCTTCCTTTATAGCACACTCAAATAATTACAAATGAGTTGACCAACAAAGCTTAACCAATTACAAAATATAAACCTTCACACGTTGCATAATATTCCATAGTTACATAAAACTATCGACTTCCAAACTAAATAAATCTTCACTCGTGTGATCTCTGACCATGTTGTCTCATTCAGGTCACCACCACAATGTCTTCAACAACTGTATAACTTCGCATGCCCAAATTCTATCCTGATTAGGAGATATAATCCAATTATCACAAGTCGCTTCTCAAGAACACTGTCTGAATACTGCTTCCACTACATTACACATAATTGTCATGAATAATCAAATTTCCATATGCGCTCTTGACCACAATCTTAGGACACAATATACAATAATTCCTCAACTTCACATAGCTTGATCTTCAATATTACATGTGTGCTAATATCTAATAGATCAATTTGTTGACATCAAATGACAATCAAAGTCATGAATGCAACATACAACTGCTAATCTCCAGTAGATCAATGTGTTGACATCAATGACAATCAAAGTCATGAATGCAACATAAAACTGCTATAGAATGACTCTGAATACTCCTTCATATGATATATTAGCATTCATTCCTAACAAGAACTTCATAATTGCACTTAATGCATACATAATTTGAATATGGGTTCTCTAATCTCTTTAAACTTGTTCAAAATTGAGGTAGGACCTTATTTCTAAGTTCCCTCCTCTATTTTCCCTCCAATCACATAATCTATTTCATCTCCTAGGCCCTATTTGACCTTTTGTGGCCTTAGAATGTTGTCATGATATTCTAATGAGTTATCTGCCCTAATCTTGTATCTACTGACTGACCGAGATGCCTATACCAAAATTTATCTTGTTTAGGGTGGGATAGATCAACATTAGAAATGTGTCCCTAGGGTTTGATCCTAGATTTGGGGTAGGGTCCCATTGCTTGACCAAATAAATGTCTTAGAAACTTAGAGCATAACACTCATGCATTCAAGATCGGAAATCCTAAACAAAAAATCATTGAATCATTTAGCTCATTTGTAGTATCAACCAGGGACGTAAACTTGAAATACTGTCTGCAAGGTATATGCTCCAAACTATCTTAACTGCCACTTGTCTAAACTATGGAATTTAAAATACTTGAAAGCTTGAAAGGCTAAGCTAGGACAAAGAAACAAGTTTATTCTATTGAAAGCAATAATCACATATAGGTACTTCTCTATTTATCTTTTCCCTAGGAATAACTCATTAGTTCTGCTACCAATGGCTATAGGAATATCATAGTTCTTTCTAACTCTAAGAAAGCATGAAATATATTCTAACTAACAATGGTATTCACTCACCAAGTGGCTCCCCTTGGATGAGTTAATAGGACACAATCAAGATTAAAAGATGAAACTTGTAATGTGCATTCTATTCATTCATTTGTAAAGTACTCTTGGAGTAAAACATAACTGAACTCTATTTGTTGTTACAAGATTACAATAACTTTCCTAACTTGAATCTCTTTGAACGTTAATTTAACTACTTATTTATAAGAAAACATTGAAAACTAACTCCTATAACTACAATCACTCAAACAATGAGGATCAATATGATTCATAATGTCTTACAACAGAATTAACAACTTTTGAGAATGAGTCTTCCATAGATATAGCAGGTCGTGCTTATAAATCTGCGCTCAAGTATGATGGAAACCATTTGACCGCTCCAAGAAAGAGTGATGTGCAGTTATGTCTTTATTGCTTCAACTATAGAGTTGATCTTGTCAATTCCACCACACTGCTCAATGAATACGCCATTGACTTGTTCCTATATGGAGTTAGTAACACATGACAAACTTGAAACATATATTTGCATCATTAAATCATAAAAGGCATTATCTCAATAACTAACTCTTGCATGATATGCTGCTGCAAGAATCCTAACCCAAAACAACTTAGGATAGATGAACATTAAATAACACACATGTATATTGACTAATTCATCTGTCATATTATATCCATAAGCTCCAAATTATACCACATATCATATTGATCCATAAAGTATTTAAAGTATTTTCATGCACTTATACATATAATATCATCAAAGTCTACATAAAACCATATAAAAATACCCTACTAAACTATAGAAAAGGCATCATAAAATATGAATAATTTGGCCCATCATTCCCTCCAGCTTAAGGTGTTGTTGGTCCTCCTGCAAGCATGAAGTTTTTAATCCTGGCCTTCATTTGTAAGTCATTTGCAATCTATTGTCTAGATGCTCCCTCCTTGTAATTCATGTAGTCCTTGTCCACTTCTAACCTATTCCACCTACTCACCTTAGCTTCCATGTCATAATCATCTACATCTTTGTTCATTCCTAACAAAGGGTGCATAAGAATTGGTGGCTGAGATTATAAGGGAAACTAGTAACTAGTTTTGGTTCTACCCAACATAATATACCAAGGAGCTATGTGACTTGCCAAGGTCAAATTCTGTGGTGAATGGGGATCTTTAGCCCTTAACTCTTTAGGCATCCTGACCCATCTATAGGTCCTGGTTGTAATGGCTGCAAGGATCTTTATAGCAGTAAATTCTTCATAATCTTTAAAAGCCCTTTCCCTGAAGGGATAAATTTTGTGTTTCCTACTGTCAGTCAATGTAACCTTTACCCAATCATAGAATGTTCTGCTAGACTCCTTAGTCTCAGGTCTAACATAGAGTGGAATATCCATCTCATCACCCCTGTAGGGTCTAGCTTGGTGCTCCCTAATGATTTTGTTCTGTACCCAAGACATAAAGGCCTTGAGTTCGCTATCTCCCACATACATGAGTGAGATCCAATATCTATTATTAGGGACTTCTAGGTTGTGTAGGTATAATTCACATAATAGATTCTTAATGTGCATTGGAGAGGAATGAAATGAATGATAAAATTCATGTGGTGTATAAACTGAAGGACTAAGTCCTTGGACTATTCTAGTCAATTGAAAGTTCGAAAGTTGTTCCTTTAGGAATAGTGCATATACCTGTGAGGGTGACTTGCACTTCATCAATTTTGGAATAAGCTTTGTAATTTGTGTGACTTTCTCCTCTAATACCATAATTTTGTCTGATTGCTTCTCAATTTGATGAGCTTTCTCATCAATAACCGGTTCAACCTTTTCTTCTCCAATTGCCATTGTGCTCTTTCTAACAACATCTGTTGATACAAACTTAACCCAGTTGTTAATGGATTAGATAGGTTTAGAGGTGGCATTGGACCTTGATTATTAATGTCAGTCCATCATGGGGATAAATTAGTAATTCTATTTTCTTTATTACTTGTAGAATTTTTATCCACCCATAAAATAATGGCCCACTCAGGGTTCTTTTCTAAAAGTTTGTCAACTACCTAGGCAAGGGTATCCAACCCATCATGTCTTAACTTTTCAAAAACAATATTGACAATATTTATGTTAATCTCAAGAAATTATTCAAAGGGAAATTCCTCTGATGCTGTAGGAACATCTTGATCACATGGGATGTCTTCTCCATAGGAGTTATCAACAATGTCCATAGAATCATATGTTTCATTATCCCTTCCCAATTCTAAACTTTCTTTATCACTGCCAATCATAATAAAGTTTGGGTTGTTATCTTCATTTTGTACAGGTGGTTCATTTGGAGTCACAATGACATCATGCTCACTTGAAGAGGGAACATTATCACTGTTTAACCAAACATCACTTATATTCCCCATAGTCTCTACTAAAGGAGTTTCTATAGATTTTGAGGAATCCAAATTAACTACTGGAGGTTTAGATATCTTGGTCTGGGGTAAATCAGGAGAAAATCAAACAATTTGCCAGACAGGAGTACTAGATGAGTGCTTAGGGGTTTTCCTTCTCCTTTTACTAGAGGATGCTCCTTCAACTTCTACTGAAGGAGGTTCTTTTGGCACTCTCTTTCTCCTTGGTGAAGGAGTTTTATCAGTCTTTTCATTACTTCCTTCCATATTAGGCCAAGATTATAGGGTTAATTCCTTAGTTCCAAGGGTTTCTCCTTTTTCTTTTCTGCTGGAAGATTGGAGTTTTTTTGAAGCAAAAAACTCCTTATCTTTCTCAGACTGAGAAGTAGTGGGAATGGGTTCAATAATTTTCTCTTTGGAAGGCCTAGGGCTAGAGGTAGAGGCTTCAAGAGTAGTTTCCAATCATTCAACTATCTTAACAATAACTTGGTCTATTTTCTCCCTTCTACCCAATCCTTGACTTCTAGGGATGACAGTTCTAGGTATTATTTCATCCTTTTCTAGACATTCTTTCATGTCCTTACCGACTGCTTATTCAATTACCTTTCTACCATCAATTTTATTAAATAATGATGTGACATAGATTGAGGCTTAGCTATTTTCACACTTGCAGCTTGCTTTTTTAAAATGTTGAACATAAAATTAGGAAGATTTACTGGTCTATTAGCATGGTGTAAGCTATTGAGAATTTTGAAGTGTAGCCCATGCATCCAAGTGTAGCGACCTTCACAGGTGAAGTATTTAATCATATGTAATGCTAGCTACATATACTTATTTGTAAAATAAAGTCTCGATGTCCCTTGTTTTCTATCAATGACCAACTTGGGGTCGCCATGCAACGTAAACTATGCCCTAGCTAAGCGAGGGTCTAGGTCATTCTCATAATTTTCTCCTACTTGCAGCAAACCAAATACTTCTACGATGATTTATTCACTGTATTCAACTCAAAGACCTTTAACAATTGCAACTTCATCCCTCAAAGTATTTAGAAACCGAAAAGATACATCATCATCAAAGGCATCAAGCCTTAAGCAATAGTCCAATAGCCTTTCCACTCAATAATTTTCTGGCTAGAAAGATAATCTAGCAACATAGTATGATAAGATGGATCATGTCTCACTAAATCACCACCCATTATACGACACTAAAGGAACACATAACCTCAAAAATTCTAGATGAAGAGCTAAAACTCTCAGGGAATTTAGACACATGGAAACCAGTAGTTCAAACTCCAAGAAATGCAGAACTCTTTTCTCAATATAGGACTAGTTCAGCGAATTTATTTCTCATCAAAGAAAAAGGTTTCCATTATATTTCATAATTACCTTCACACATGCCAAAGTCTACCACCGTCGACATGTTGTGAAGGTACTTAATGACTTAATTATGACATGGCACCTTAATCAACCTTTTTATAATCATTAACAGGATATGGTGAAATTAATGACAACTAACTCAAGATTTTGCAAAAAGATTTTGAAAAGATAGAGAAAGTTTAAATATACACGCGATTAAATATCCCCTCCCCCAACTAACTATAGGCATGGGTCCCACCAGGCCACATATGCAAGAGTAGTAACTAAATAAATATACCTTGTCTAAAATAAATAAAATAAATAATATGTATGATAGCATATGTTACTCACCTGTGGTTGCTGAAGGAGAACTGTTGCTGTGCGAACATCCGTTGCTGGAGTAACATGATGAAATGGGAAGGTGACAAAGATAGAAGATGAGATGAATATTTATTATGGAGAAATAATTTCACAAAATGTGAAATTTTATTATGAAATCTGTGATGAAAATTAAAGAGTAGTGGCAATTTGGGTGGAAGACCTAGATTCTTCTGTTGCAGGACCGCTTGATTCTTCAGGGAAGGTAAACTACTGCATGAACTCATCTCTACTTTGTGGTTTATGGTAGATCTTGAGTCGGTAATCGTTGATGAGAATATTGAATCAAACCAGATCAATAGTTGACAACTGTACGGTGCCATTTGTAAAAATAGAAACAATTTCATACGGACCCAACCACCTTGTTTGAAACTTGCATGGAGTGTGTTGATAACGAGAATCATTTAACAAAGCCCAGTCACCAACATAGAACTTTTTATCCTTAATAAATTTTTTATGCCATTTCTTCCTCTGTTGCTAAATGATCTCTGTGTTATGCAAGGCAGACTTTCTATTTCATCCAAGTCATTTAGTTGTAGAATCCTTTCTTGTTGAGCCCTGGTAAGATCTATATCCAGCTCAAGGGTTGTCCTAAGGGTTTTGTGTTGAAAATCAATGGGCGTGGCATAAGATTTGCCATAAACTAGCTCAAATAGTATAAAACTAGTTGTAGTTTTCCATGTTGTCCTATATGGCCAAATGGCTTCAGGTTGTTGAGTGGCCCAATCCTTCTTTTGAACAACTACTATTTTTTTTAGAATGGATTCTATTTCCCTATTTTTTATTTTGGTTTGACCATTAGCCCATGGATGATAAGATGAGGATTTACCATGCTTGATTGTGTATTCATTCATCAAGGTAGTTATGAGGTTTGAGGTAAATTGAGCACCTTGGTCTGTGACTAGTTCTCTAGGTACACCAAACCTAGTAAATATGGATTCATACAAAAATTCAGCCACTTTATTGTCCCTATCATGCTTCATAGCCTTGGCTTCTACCCATTTGGTTGCATAATCAATAAACTAAGATATAGGACTTACCATGAGAGGAAGGCTCTATAGGACCTACAAAATCAATGCCCCACTTGTCAAATGGTATTACAATGACCTATGGTTGCAGGGTCATTTCATTTGATTTAGTTGGGTGTCCCATTCTTTGACATCTGTCACAGTGTCTTGTATATTTAGCAACATCCTTGTGTAGGGTAGGCCAGTAATAACCAGTGGTTAGAATCTTGAATATTGTATGCTTTATTGCAAAGTGCCCTCCACATGGTTCAACATGACATGATTTAAGGATGTCATATGTCTCATCTTCACAAACACATCTTCTTTGTGACTTGATCTAGACCTATGTAGAACATGAATCCAACAATCCATGAAAAGTTAAAACTTTTCTCAACTAGGATCATGTGTTCCTTAGGAGAGAAGTGTGGCGAGGTACTTCCTATAGCAAGGTAGTTTTCTATATCTGCATACCATGGGTTATGAGTAATGATAAAGAGAATATGTTCATTGGGAAAATTGTCATCAATAGTTGTAGGATCATCAGGAACTTGCAATCTTGACAAAAAATTAACTACCACATTAGCTTTCTCTAGTTTATCAATGACTTTGATATCAAATTAATGCATGAGGAGTAACAATCTGGCCAATCTGCTTGAGATAATAGGTTTTTTCATTAGGTACTTGATTGCTAAGTGATCTATATGCACAAATACTTCATAACCAGTAATGTAGTGTCTAAATTTATTAAGTGCATAGATAATTGCTAACAATTCCTTCTCAGTGACAGTGTAATTTAGTTCATCACCTTGTAGATTTTTGCTAATGTAATATGTCGCATGCTCAACTATTCCTTCTTTCTGTCCTAGCACTATTCCTATGGCATAATCTAAGGCATCCATATGAATATGAAATGGTAAATTCCAATTAGATCCTCTCAAGATAGGTGTTTTAGTCAAGACATCCTTCAACTGTTGGAATGATTGCTCATAGTCCTCAGTCCATTCAAATTCTACTTCTTTCTTTAAGAGATTGTAAAATGGAGCTGCAATTTGACTAAAATCTTTGATGAACCTTATGTAGTAACCAACATGGCCTAGAAAACTTCTAACCTCCTTCTGCTTTGTTGGAGTTGGGAGTGTATTTATGACTTCTATCTTGGCAAGATCAACTTGAATACCAAATGATTGAAGTTAGTGCCCTAAAACAACTCCTTCCTCCATCGTCATATAACACTTCTCATTGTTAAGAGAGAGATTATGTTCTTGACATATTTTAAGAACTTTGTCTAAGTTGGCATGAACCTCCTCAAATGTGGATCCATATGCAGTAAAGTTATGTAATGTCCCTTTTTTCGGGCACATTATTTTGAGCTACGTCATTAGCCATTTCATCATGGTTTGGTGGGCTAACCGAGGCTTTGCAGGGATCAATGGGTTATTTGGCCTAGGTAATTCTAGTTTCAGGCCAATTAGAGTAGTTTCCATAGGGTTTCTAAGTACTTGCTATTTATAGTAAGTTGACAGAGTTTAGTTTTCTTAGCATTTCAGTATTGGACTTGGAGCATCTCATCGAGAGCTTTTCGGCAAGCTATTACACATCATATTCTGAGTTCGTTTGGTCCTCCGTTTTAATGCCAGAAGATTCCTTACTTTATTATTATGTCACTTTATGACTTAACAATTATATTTATTTAAAAGTGACTTAAAGTGGGAATATGAAAAGACAGAGAAGGGAAAATGAAGAGTCACAACTACAACTTTAAAAGAAGGCTTGGAGTCTCATTTAGATATGCTTAGTTTATGAATTTATTTCTCTTAGAGAATCTAGGAAGCTTCAAATTTAGGTTCTAAAACCTGAGGAGGGAAACCTTTAGTCTTTCTCAGTGGATTGGATGGAAACCTAGTTCATCTCCGGGGTGGGTTTACAACAGAGTTCATCATTGTACTTACAGGTTCTTGGTTATCCAATCTTGCTATTGTATTTTGTAATTCAGATTGGATTACTCTGTAGTTGTATCATTATTGTATTCTTGTTGTACAATATGATAAATTTTTTGAGTTATTTAAATGGAATATATTGATGGTTATTTATGTTGAATCAATATCATCTTGCATGCATGCATTGTTTATATTTATGAGATATATTTGTGAGGTATTTAGGGGAAATATCAGTTTTGGATACTACAATGGTATTAGAGCTAAAAATCTTGCCAGACTTTGAGGTTTTCTCCAGAAATAAATTTTACAGTGATAGAGAAAGACATTTTCAGCTGCATTCCTTGAGATTGAATAACAATTATATTTGAAGTTCAGAATAAACAATTGGTTATTCAAAATTTCTAAGTGAGGCCTTTGTAACTGCTATGGCATTCAAAATATAGACTAGTGAATGGAGATTTGTTTGTGTTTCAGCATACTATGAAGACTATCATATCTACATTTTTTTATTATCTCTTTATGCTTGTATCGGGTTGACAATGAAATGAAAATTGCCAGTTTATATTGGGGTCTCCAAGCGCTGCATGAAATTATTGTTGAACCTTGCTAGAGAAGTGTATATTCACACTGAGCATTAAGATCAACATGCCCAGGAAAGCATCATTCTTATTGGCACAAGGAATGAGTGTGCTTAGTGAAGCATGAGTAGGTGATTTATCCTCAGTCTTCCACCCGCAAATAGAACAAGGCAGGTTGGGGTGAGGAGAGATGGTACGTGGAGGAAGTTGGGTGTCGGGACTATGCCAGGAAGAAGATAACATTTATCAGGCTCAACATTGATTCCCATGCATGTCTTGTTATTGGGCATTGCATTTGAACACAATACCTATAGGAGGAGCACATGAATGTAATCTACAGGCTCGACGCGTGACTTGTATCACAGTGCCTTACTTGCTGCTAGGTGGCGTGTGTATCTTGGTTGTGCATGAGTTATCTAGCCTTGCTATCGGGTAGTATTTGAGAATATTTATGGGTTTCTATAAATGACATTACCATCTGAGTCTCCAAGAAATCACACAGGTGTGTGCTGGGTACTCACGGTAGTGAGAAAGAACTAAAACTCGTAGTGCAAAGTGTGTTGGGTGCTCACGATAGTGAGGAAAGGCCTGTAGTCACAACGTGAAGTATTGACGCTTGTGTCAACAAGCAACCGAAGGTTAAGCAACACAACATTGTATGAGTTTGGACCTCATGGAGAATGCCACAGACTAGAGCTAGTACATCAGACGTCCATAAACATGTTTGCTAGAGTAGTGCGAGAGTATTTTTGGTTGGTATTCACTCCTTGAGATCGCAGTCATTTTGATTTCATTGTAAAACTAAGAAATGTATTTCTAGACTTAAAATAGTTGGTTGATATTGTTCAGAATTAGCTCTAGTATTTCTTTTATTTAAATTAGTTATATGCTAAGAAATCTGGGACACACAAATACGACAAGTTCTGAACAACAGTATCTTGAAAATTGAAAACTCTTACATTTTGAAAAAAAATCAAATACATATCCATTTGTGAATAATTAGTCAACCCTTGGTCAGTTATGAATACACATAGTCTACACATCATAAATTAATAAGGGACAGTACTTAGGATAATTCCTGCAGTCACCTGGGAGTTGCAACTAGCTCCTAGATTCATCACATTAACCAAGTCTGAGGTGTATAGAGTTACATCTAGAGCTATAATCCCATAATACATATATATATTCAGTAGAATTTCATGGATATATATAATGCCTAGTTGATACCCACTGTGTTATCTGTGGTAGTGATCCTTGAAACATTTAATTGAATATTCAGTTTGATCTTTATTCACTATGTTGGAACTGCTTATTGCTGGGAGTTTATTTTTGTATCTTGGAAAAAATATATATACGTTGATTAGTTACTTGAAGGTCACACTCTTCAAATAGATTAAACATACAACTGATAGTGGAAATTTTGAAACTAAATCTTTATGAGAAAACTAGACATGGGACTGCTACACTAGAGATAAGTTACATGCTAATTCTGAAAACAAATAAGGTAGCACTAGTAAACTACATGAACACCTCCAACCAGTATAAAACAGGGATTTCTCAGAAAGTATTGAAAATATCATAATTATTATTGTGATGACAACATTTCTCAATTTCAGAGGTTAATGGTATTAACTCTTATTCAAGCTATTGCAAAAAGCTTAGAGGAAATTGAATAATGGAGACCTTGGAAAGCCCAATATTCTCAAAGGAATTCAATGACACATTTTACAGTGAGAAACTAAGGGACATTCAGAAGGAAATTAAAATCAGAAATGAGTTATGTTGCCTTGGATGGAAATCGGAGGATCAAAAATTTATGGGAGGTATGCTTGCCAAATTGGATGAGATAAATTCATATCTATTTAGGATAGATCAATCTAATTGCAGGCTTTTCAATTAGGATAGTATACCTTAACGGTTTCTTCAGTCCAACGCAAGTTGATAAATCATCCACATAAAGATGTTAGGCTTGCAATCACCTCATGTCTCAGTGAGATCACTCGGATTACAACCCCTATTACTCCTTATATCGATCACATTTGGAGATATGAATTACAATTGATTGTGGATAGTTTAGGTGGACTAAAAAATGACAGAGATTCTACCTTTGGTAAGCAAGTAAAAATCTTAGAATTAATGGAAAGTACTAGAATTTTTAGTCACATGTTGAATCTCAGTTATGATAAGATAGTTCAACAATTATTTCAGTACCTCCTAAGTAATTTCTAGAAGCGTCATCCATATAAGGTGAATACTTGCATTAAAACTATCATATTGTCAATCTTAGATGAGAATAATGACATAAGTAATCAATTGCAGTAAGAATTGTTGGAAATTTGGAGAGGAGAAATAAAGTACTCACCCGTGGCATGTGAGCTCTCAACTGAATTGGTTAAGCCTCAAGATGAAAGATTCAAGAATTTATTGAATGAAAATGAACAAGTATCATTAGGCTTACGGGTTGCAGGATCTCTGATAATGGGCAAGGACCAAGTGAGAACAGGGAAAATTTATTTTATATGCCAAAAGGGCGGGTCACAAGAACATGTTTGTGATATTAATCAGTGAGAAGATAAATTGCAGCCAACCGATAATGAAAACATAGCTTTGAATACATCTCCCTCAGGACTTGGTGAAGAAGGTTCAATGTTCTACTTTGGTGACTCGGTGGTTGAGTTTGACAAATTCATGATTAAAGGCCATGATAACTAGTTGGAAGCCTTTAGCGAATCATGTAATGAGGAATCATGTGATTTCTTTACCAACACCTCACTCATGCATAATGTTGATACGGATGATCCCTTTTGTAGTACATCCTAGAATAACAATGATGAGAAGCATGCCTTGAAGAGTCATATGAAAGTTAGTGATGATGCCATTATTACAGCTCATGTTCACCATGATAGCACTCACCAAATTATTGAGGATCTTTATAGGGCCACTCAAAAGGAGAAATGACAAGGTGGTATAAGGATTGGATCTCAGGTTGTAGATTTACAGGGGATCAAAACAACATTTGAGGATTGGAAATCAGAATATTTGTGTTTACTTTCAGAGCACAACTTCCTATTGTAGGTTGCTGGAAATTATGTTGAGTAGTTGAGGGAAAAGGAGGATGAGATTGATAAGCTCAATAGAGAGCTCAGTGTTACTCAAGGTACTTTGGAACACACATGTATTTCTCTTTAGGAAGTAAGAAATCAAATTGTTGTCTCTAGCTAGTACAAGGAACGGGATGACAAGGAAAGGTCTGAATTCTTTCAAGAGATGATTCAGGAGCTTGATAGCATACAACAGACTAATGATTTGGACAACTGTCCCAAAAGATCTTTGGGTCACCCAGAGTTTCTTTATGACTTAGACCACTTTCAGGTGGTTGACAATTCCTTGTTTGAGATGGGTGCTGATTTGACATTTGATAATCCCCTTTTTGAGCTAGGTGAGGAAGATATTTCCTACTTCCATGATGAGGATGAGATTGGTTGCAGGATTTAGGACCCAGGGTCAATTAATAGAGATGAGTCTTGGTCACCCAATGAGAGTAATAGGGTGAGCTTAGTTGTTGAGCTGTTTGGTTTCTACGTCAGCAGTTCAGGAGGAGCAATTATGTCTTACTTCATGATGGGTAATATGTATTTCCTTGTGCTATCTCTCGGTAATGGAGAGATGTCTCATGTTGGTGAGAATCCCTTGATTCATTCCCCTCTTCACACAATTGGGACTCCACTCCATTACCATACTGATTCATCCAATGCTTATGGTAACTCTATCACTACACATTTTGGGCATGATGATGATGATTGGGTAGAGTTTATTCAGTACAAAATTGTTGAGCTTGGTATGATGATTATGCTTGATGGTGTGAATTTTTCACACAATGGTGTGCATGGTATGACTCCAGGTATGGAGAGACAATTATGGAATCCTAATGTTGATTCAAGAATTTCAATGGAGTTGGGTAGTGCATCACATTATGGCCACATTGTATGGGATGCATTTTGCTTTCCATTCAACCCACCTAAAAAGGACTTTCTTTTCTGATTATTGCATAGGTGTGGGATGAGTTATTGGTTGGATATGCTTCCCTTCTTGCAGGAGGAAGCCTTGTCTAATAGTCTTGGTAGTTTTCCTCTTTAGTATAGTTTCTGGTTCAGGCTACAAATCAGAGGGGCAATATCATGGTAGTTGGACATTTTTGGTTCTTCACTCAGTATGGGCATGGAATGATAGGATATTTTAGTCAACTGGGAAGATGGATGACCCTTTTGTTTGTGGGATCCAGGAGGGACATTCTTGTGGTTAGTAATTATTCAGGGAGCTGATTGGTATGATGTTTGGTTTCCCCCTTCATCTGACCGTAGAGGTTTTTGTGATTTTAGTTGGAGTGAGGTTCTTAGTTGGATTGAGGTTTTTCTCAGAAATTATGGTAGCATAGGGCAAATTGATTTGACTGATTAGGCACATGGGGTGATTTGGGATCCTAGCATTAGAATGGTTAATGTATTGTGGTTGCATGAATGACTTCACAAGTTGGGGCATATTGTTTGTTTCAATTTTTCATGACAGATTGGTGGAGCAACTTCCTTGAAGTTGGTATGGGATCCAGGCATTATGGTCACAACATGCAGATACCGATTTCTTGAGGGAAAGAAATCTTTGGGAAGGGATGATTTGTAATGTCCCCTTTTTCAGGCACATTATTTTGAGCTGCATTGTTAACCATTTCATCATGGTATGGTGGGCTAACCGGGGCTTTGTAGGGATCAGTGGGGTATTTGGCCTAAGTAATTCTAGTTTCAGGCCAATCAAAGTAGTTTCCATATGGTTTCCAGGTACTTATTATTTATAGTAAGTCAACAAAGTTCAATTTTCTTAGCATTTCAGTATTGGACTTAAAGTGTCTTGCTGAGAGATTTCTGGTAAGCTATCACACGTCATATTTCAAGTTCATTTGGTCCTCCATTTTAATGCCAGAAGATTCCTTACTTTATTATTATATCACTTTATGACTTAACAGTTATATTTATTTAAAAGTGACTTGAAGTGGGAATATGAAAAGACAGAGAAGGGAAACTGAAGATTCACAACTATAGCGTTAAAAGAAGGCTTGGAGTCTCATTTAGATATGCTTAGTATATGAATTTATTTCTCTTGGAGAATCCAGGAAGCTTCAACTTTTAGTTCTAAAACCTGAGGACGGAAACCTTCAGGCTTTCTCAGTGGATTGGATGGAAACCCAGTTCATCTCTAGGGTGGATTTACAATAGAGTTCACCATTGTACTTATAGGTTCTTGGTTATCTAATCTTGTTGTTGCATTCTATATTTCAAATTGGATTACTTTGTACTTGCATCATTATTGTATTGCTGTTGTATAATACGATCATATTTTTTGAGTTATTTAAATGGAATATATTGCTAGTTATTTATGATAAATCAATATCATCTTGCATGCATGTATTTTTTATATTTATGAGATATATTTGTGAGGTATTCAAGAAAAATATTAGTCTGGGATACTACAAGTCATCCATGTAGATTTCAACACATTCAACAAATATGTCAGAAAATATAATGATATTTGCTCGTTGAAATGTAGTAGGTGCATTACACAATCCAAAAGGTAAGAAAAAATAGGAAAAGGTTCCCCATGGGCATGTAAATGTGGTCTTATCTTGGTCCTTAGGTGCTATCTGAATTTGGTCATATCCACTGAACCCATATAGAAATGAAAAGTACTTCTTACCAGCTAGGTTGTTAAGGACTTGATCAATATAGGCAATGGAAAGTGATCCTTCTTACTTGTTGTATTTAGTTCCCTATAATCCACACCTACCCTCCATTTTCCTCCCTTCTTTGGAACTATGACCAAGGGTGAGACCCATTGACTATTAGAAACAGGGTAAATAAAACCAGCATCAAGCAATTTCTGCAATTCAATCTTTACTATATCTCTTAGTAAAGGGTTGATTCTTCTTTGAGGTTGTCAGAATGGTTTACAATCTAGACTACTGTAAATTTAGTGGGTACAAAGCCTTGGATCCAATCCCTTAATATCTATGTAATCCCAAGCAAAGGCTTGCCCACTTTCTTATAGGAGCTTAAGAATGCTTGTTGAGTGTTCAAAAGTAAGGTTCTTGTTAACATTCAACTCCCTACATGGAGAAATTTCCACTTTGACTACCTTATCTAACATGACGACTTCTGCAAATGAAGGTTACTTAATATCATGTGGCAACAATGTATGAAGATAATATGTTGTTGTAGGAAGCTAAGGTGAACTTTGTGAAGGCAGTATGGTTTGTAGAGAGCAATTAGGAATAGTAAAGGAAGATGGTTCAACACCATATTTATTAGTAAGGATTGCAATAAGTATGTCATCTTCTTCTTGGAACACCATGAATGGATTCCTCTTTATAACCATTAACTAATGTACTAAATTTACCTCTAGCTCAATGTCACCTAAGTTAGGCCAAACAACTTGATCAAGATCAATCTGAGGTTTAGTAGGAGAATATAAAGTCTAATTCTTAGTGCGGATTCCATCAGATATAGTCATCTTTCCAGAGCACATGTTATGTAGGCATCTGCAGTGGCCAACCAAGGTATTCCTAGGATTAATGGATAACCACCTAAAGTAGCCTTGGGAGATAAGATTACAAAGTCTGAGGGATGGTCTAATGAATCAATTGTCATAATTATGTCCTCTACCGTGCCATCAGGCCTTACAGTAGAATTGTCAGCTAACTAAAGGATTGTAAGAGTCTCTCTCAAGCCAATGATATTAAGCCTTAATAAGACTTCCCTTGTCATTACATTAATGGATGCTCCCAAGTCAATCAAGACATTTTGGATCTGAATGCCATTAATATAGATAGTAACAATAGGGCTACCTGGGTCAGAATATTTTGGTATGATGACATTGCTTAACATAAGATCAAAGAGTTGTCCAAGGACATGAATAGTCTTAGGGTCTTTCTTCTTCCTACTAGGTTGTTTAATACAAGCCTCTTTGATAGTCTTGTTATAAATTGGAACTTCCTTGAGGGCATCCATAAAAGGAATACAATCATTTGCTTCAGTTGGTTAATCAGATCAGTTGCAACTAGACTTTCTTTTGGGTGTGTAGACTGGGTAAGCCTTTGAGGAAATGGTGGATTCTTTGCTACTAGAGCAAGTTGTGGAAGGGTAGTAGGTTCTTTCTCAAGGATATCATTTTCAACAGTAACTTTAGTTATGACAGGACCTTTTGGTGTCGGTAATGTAGCTCCTGACCTTAAGTGGATATCATTTACCTTAATTGTATAAGTTTGTTGCTGATTAGGTTGCCTATTATTAGGATTTGGTGAAGGATGAGCAGGCGACTGAGTTTTCTTTTGAGGGATGGCATTGGTTGCAAAAGGTGGAGGCATTATAGCTTTCTATTATGGAAGTGACATAATGGCTTGTTGATTAGGCTGACTATGTTGATTGGGACCCCACTAAGGTGACTATTGTCAGTTACCTTGTTGAGGTTTCCATTGGTTATTTTGTTTCTAATTTTAATTGGGTTGTTGCCACTAATTAAGAGGGGGTTTTTGTTTCCAATGTTGGTTACTCCATGGGGGTTGAGACTGATAGGACCAATTGTTATTCCAATTTTGACCTTAGTGACCAAAATTGTGAGAATTTTGGTTTTTCCATTGATTATTATTGAAACCAAAATTTTGCAAAGGGTCTTGAGGCATACCTTGTATGTGGGCCCTTAGTCTTCATTGAGAAACATAAAAGATCTCTATGTTCTCATCGATAGCCTTAACTTCAGTTGGCATTGAGTGAGCCTCCAAGCATGCAATTGTTTTGTATTTGCAGTTCCTTTTCTTCTCCCTACAATGTGAACAGAATTCAGCTAACATGGCCTCTACTTCTTCATGCTTCTTCTTATCTTGCATAGTATCCATATGTGTGGCTACATTGTTGATGATGTCTTGCTTGAAATCAAACAAGAGATTAGATATCTCCATCTTTGAAACACCAGCACCATTAGTTTTTCTACTTGATTGTCTGAACCCTATTCCTTTCTTTATTGTAGATCTAGAGTAGTTAAGAAATATCCTCTTAATTTCATTCCAAGTACTTTGAGTGATATATCCTCCAGCCATCAAGTCAAGAGCCTCCATACAAGACTCATTAACACCTCTTAAAAAGAGACGTTTCGTTGATTCTTCATTCAAAGTATGCTGAGTGTTCTTTTGGAGGTTAAAAAAGAATCTTGAGACATTATCCTCAAGCGTTTCCTCATCCTTTTGTGTCATCTTGAAAATATCATCACCTTTCATATCACTACCCTGATAATACTCCTTATATTTTTCCAAGAATGCATTCTTCATTTCATCCCAATCTACTACAACATTGGCTCCTAGACCCATGAACCACCTCAGTGCTACCTCCTTCAAAGTAGATGGAAACAACTTTAACCGATATGCATATGTTGTATAGTCATAGCTTCTACAAAGGATGTCAAACTCAAAAAGGAAAGTCTCAGAGTCTTCAATAATCAAGCCATATAACTTTGGAAGAAATGAAGATGGAATATTCTTGAGGGTGTTATTATCATGCATGTCAATGATAGGAAAGGGAAAGGTGGGACGTGCCATCCTTGGAGGATTTGGAGCTACGGGTTGTCCTCTAAAAATAACAATGGCCCAAGGATTATCCTGGTATTCACGTTCAACAAATAGTTCATTTAAGTCAAAGGTATATTTTGTAGGTGGTGGTGTTGTGACTTCTTGTTGTAGGTTAGCAAATGGATTCTCAAATGGTTGATTCTCTTCACGGTCAACTTCTTGGGGATTTTCCTTCTCAAGGGGTAAGATTTCTTCTAAAACTAATGGAACATTCTAAGGGAGAATCTTCCAAGATGGTCTCTTCTCCTGTGTATAAAAAGGATTGATTAAAACTAAGACCTCTATTATGAAATCTTTGGAAAAAATGACCCTTAGGACAAGTTTAGATTGACACCATCCCCGACAACGATGCCAAAAATGCTTGACCAAATAAATGTCTTAGAAACTTAGAGCATAACACTCATTCATTCAAGATTGGTTGACCAAGGAAAACCCCTATATATCTAGACACACACACAAAATCATAGATTTTCAAGTGCAGATGATCTCAGATTGAGATGTCCATTCAGGAGAGATATTTTGAGACTGAGACAAAGAAGTCGCAAAGATTTGAGCAGAAAACCCCAGGGATACAAAAAAACTCAACCTGTACCTAGGGACAAAGTGACTTTTAATTTGATATGTCCCTCCTTGTTTGTAGTGAAATTTTAGGAGAAGAAAGCTATAGGTATTTGTGTCCTATATCTATAGGAACAAATCGGTCTAATACTTTGACAATTAGGAAATCTGGATTCAAAGTACACTTTCTCCATCCTATTTCCAAGCACATTTTTTCCTCCTCTTTTCCTTGTACATTACTTTCTTTCACTAGATCTGATCTATTATTAGCATTTCACTTCCAAATCATAGCAACAAAGGAATAGAAACCCCAAAGAGCCTAAATCCTAAATCGATACCCTTATTCTTTGGATGTGCTAATCATATATTTTTTTTAGTGGGTTTTGTATTATAATGTGTGTCATGAATTGGGTGATAGTATCTTCCATGTCTATTACCATTTCATACATCATAGTTGCTACATGTTATGTCATGCATGTGCTATTGTTCATAAATGTACCTTTGTGTTGTCTGATTGGGGACAATGCAAAATAATAGCTACCTATTCTTTTTGGTATTTATGATGCCAACCCAAAAAGACTCTTCTTAACTCTTACATGACATTCTTCCATTGTGCTTGTAGTTCTGCTAGCTTTGGGGGATGCTGATATTTAATTTTGCTATAATAACTCATGTATTAACCATTGATCATATTGAACCTAGAGTTAGTAGATCCCTTTTATTATTTTCTTTTTCATGTGTTTATTTTCCTTGATTTATCCTTTCTTGGGGGTATCTCATAGTGTAAACATTTCGTTTGGGTGCATGTATTCTCCATTAAAGTCATTGCTCCTATTGAGGTGTTTGCAATCGCTTTAACATGGGGGGATACACTATGCTCCTTATTTAACATTTTGTACACACATACACAATGATTCAATGCAATCTCTCTTATGGATGGCCAAAGAGACAATTTTTTCCTCGTGTTCATATTTTTAGTAGATCCCTTAATGGAGACAATACTTTCCTTAATGAATTATCTTCCTTTCTTTGATCCCTTTGGAGAAAATGCTTTCCTTAGGCATGATTTATTTTCTAGATCCCTTAACAAAGACAATGCTTGCCTTAGGGATTGATCTTCCTTTCTTTGATCCTATTGGAGACAATTATTTCCTTAGGCCTAATCACCCTTGTCAAATCCCTTAACATAGACAATTATTTCCTTAAGGACTGATCCTGTTTGATGAGTTGACTAGCATAATACAAATTTTTATACTTTCAATGCCATCTTTGGCAACACCTTCTCTTTGCTTGATCCATAGTAAGGCAATACCTTACTAGGCTAGTGGTCATGCTTCTTTCTCTATTTTTTGAGTAATGTCTCTTTTATCTTGGTTTTGGATTTGATGAGGACTTAAGTCACTTGGGGGCTTGATGTTTCTTTGTCTCCTTGACCTTGATAAGATTGTTCTTATGGATTGATCTACTTTACTGTGAGCATGAGTTTGTCTCATACTACTGCTAAAGTGGGGGATAAATGTACTATCTTAAAAATTTAGCACCCATGATTGGATACTTTATTAGGACCTATTAGACCCAATTTTGGTGATTTCAAGATCAAATGTCTATTATGCTTGATCCTGGCAAGCTAATTCCTCTTTTCCTGAACCTTTTCACTCCTCTTGACACCCCTTTTCAATTGTGTCCCAATTCTCATGGGATATGTTTTTCCAATGGTGTCATGTCCTTGGGACATGTTTCCAATAGCATCATGTCCTTGGGTTTTGGGGGCCATATTTCACCCACAACTTGATGCTAAGGTTTTAGCAAGAAAATAGTTTTTGTGGTCGAACTAGATCAATTTTGAATCCTAAAATGATGGAGTAAGTATAAAACTCCCTATCTCTCCTAATTTTATATACATTCATGATATAAAACTTTTGCAATGAAACTATCTTGAATTTTTCAAGCAATCAAGAGAAATTAGATTCAAGATTTGAAGGCAAGCACTTAAGATCAAGATCTCCAAGTCTCCAGTTCTTCAAGATAATTAAAGTTAAAGGAAATAATTCTCCGTTTGATGTAAATTTCTCTCCCATGATGGCCAAGTAGAGGAATTCTCAATCAATCAAGAAGATCCATCCTTCCATCCACCTTCTTCCTCCTTCTTTGCAAGTGGTTATCAAGCATATCTACATTCAAGATGTAGGAGTGACATTCATAGATCTATAAATTTGTGAGGGAATCCTTGATTCTACATCAAATTCCAAGGTAAACCCTTTATATTTCAATAATATTCAAGCATCTTCATGGGTATGAGTGATTTCTACATCTTTCCATGAGTGCTTATGCAAGGTGAATCTACCATTTACCTTTTTACATACTTTCCTTTATGCAGTTTCTTTTTATTTCTAAGGTTGATTCCTAAAAAAGGGATTTGACCAAGGAAACCCCCTTTAGACAACCTTTTCCCCAATTTTCTATGTGCAGGAATAGGTTACGAAGTTGTTAGACAAGATCTAGGAAGATCAGGAATAGTTGGATGATCTATGAAAAATTCAAATAAAAACACTAGGGACAAGTCACCATTCCTATCATGTCCCAAGTACATGTTGCCATTACTATCATGTCCCTAGCATTTTGAGCTCAAATTTCAACCATAGGTCATACTTGTCTCGTAGTTTTCATTTCTATACATTTTAGCTCATTGTCTATCTGTATTAGTCTATTTTTACCAATTTTTTAGTAAATTTCTTAATTAATCATTTACATTACTACATTTCATCATTTTAATTTTCATAATGACATATTTTAGGGAAGCATCACTGTCCCTCTTAGTGTTTGAGTCTCCTCTTGAACCTAGTGGGGCATCTTCCTTCCAAAATGTGTAATTCATGAAATGAGAAGTGATTTTCCTATCTATACATTGCCTCCCTTTTCTTTATGTACAATGTCGAATCCCCAAAATATTGATTTTAAGATCTAAATCAATGTAATCACTATGTTCCATAAGTGTATTCAAATACATTACCAAATGCATTATCATCACCACTTTTGGGAGCACAATATAGTGAAACCCACATCACCATAACAAAAAGAAACAATGAAGATAATACTATTGCACAACATTAGATCTCAAACTTAGAACCATTTCCCCACAAATACAGAATCACAAGAAGGAAGACATGCCTTCATAAGTATATGCATTTGTGGTGGAGTAAGATTCGTAGACTTCTCCCACCATCAACCATTGATATTCCCTTTTGGAGTCTCCAGATACAAAGCAACCTCTTCCATATTAAGCTACAAATTATATGAAGTATATGACAACTTTCCCTTTAATCCTTGTGCAACACATAATTTAATAGTACTTTTATAGAATCCCATTTTCTCCATTGAAGCTCCATATACAATCTTCTCACATCAAAATCTAGTCTGTACATAAATAACAAGACAATGCATCTACATAATCATTATAGGTCTAATTGGCATCTTAATAGTTTTATTCTTGAATGTCAACCATGCAAGTGCATTCTAGAGTTCCTCACGATATCAAAGATTCTAAGAAATTCCTTGTAATATTAATCTTGTGTGCATATTGCAACTATTTCATCTAATTTATTGAGATCACATCTCTTTGAGAGATCCTGACTAAACATTCATTGAGTTGTCTATAATTCCACACTTTGCCTACACCTAACAAGACTTTTTCTTAACAGTTTTGGAGACCTTTTCAAAAAATTGATTTTGGGAAATTTCTAACCATAGTCAAAACCAATCCTTGGAGGGACATGAAGCCACACAATTGATGTATAGAGGCTCTTTTGAATCATCTTCGTGATAATCATATGCATACATCATGGGAAATAGATGATACAAATAGCTATTACAAGGTGCCCAAGTCACATATTACTTTATCATCTAATGTCAATGCTAATGTAGATATTGAAGTTTCAAAAAGAATCCACAAGACTACACAAAATACCAAGAGATGTAAATGTTATCCACATCATGCTTTTACAGACCTCTTTAATCAACAAGCTAGACATCTGGATTCTTTGTGCGGGAACAAGACAATAGAAAAATCTTGTTCAAAAGACTAGGAAGAGAAAGCAACCTCTTCAAACTAAAACATGTATTCCTCCACTTTAGCACTATGATCCACTAAAGTTGAAATCTCCTTCCTTGAAAACTCACTTCTTCACCCCTAATGATAAGGAAAGGAAACCCTAACTGGAAACATTCATGATAAATTAGGGCAGCCCACTTTTCACTCCATACCATCAGGGCTGAAGAGATTCATTTTTTGTTTGTTTAATCTCTAATAAAATGCTTTACTTTCCATATGAATAAGTGACATGTGACCACATTTAACAACCCTTACTTCCATGGAACATACTACATCTATCAAAGAGATGCATTTCCAATGTCCTCAATCTCCAATGGATAACCTTTAGGTACAAAGATTTCATCTTATCATCTGGTTTGATTGGAGATTGAAGGGATAGAAAAATTGTCCATTCAATATCAACAAAATATCTTTAGATGCATAAGAAATGAGGGTAGGACCCCCTCCCACATTTCTAAAATGACCTCCCACACACACACATCATTTTAAAATGATTCAAAACATATACTTTTTCTAATATATTATCATTTGTTAAAATGACTTAAAAATCCTTATTCCGCATTTGGCAAAAAACTATTTTCCATCTTAGTAGGATAAGTATAAAACCCATTACTCGGTGCAAAGAACCATTATGCAAATTATTGGTTTAAATCATAAAATATTTTAAATTATAAAATTTCTTCAAATCAAACTTATCACGGTGTAGTAAGAACCTCATGAACGTTGGGTCCTCTTGTGGGTTCAACAACATTTTTTGTTTGTTTGGAAACAACTTCATCTTAGAAGGGCCCCATTCTAATCCTATATGAATTTGGGACCAAACATATTATTTGGGTAATCACTAAATTTTGATTTCTAACTCTTATGTATAGTTCTCATAACAAGCATCTAGCCTCCGAATTACTCTTTAAAACTAACCAAACCTTGGTCTGGGGCTATGAGAATGAACACACATGTTCATTGATGATATTTGATTCAAACCCAAATGGATTAGTGTGACATCACCTAAGGTGTGAGATTTTAATGCTAAAAACTACTTTACTATTTTTGTAACTGAACATGCTAAAAACCCACTGGAACCCTACAAATCAAGTGCCTTGAAAAAATAGTAAACAACATCTTAGGAATCTACAATTGGGGGAATTAGCTCATTTAGGTACAATGAACACTTGTGCAAGAGGATTTACCAAAATCTATCAAGTCTATAAAATATTAATTATCAAAGTTGACCATTTTGAAACTGTTATAAATATGCAAACACAAAACTCTGAAAACTCCATTTGGTTTTAGCTTGGTAAAATACCAAATATTACTTTGAGACTTTGCAAGTGATCATGGTAGTAGATTAACATGTGGGAAATCATAGTAAGCGACCCTCTTCTCTTGAAAATTACCTGGTTTCAACATATTAACTCACAAAGGAGGTCACTTGGCAAACTTAACATTGTGCATAAAAAAAATCAAAACAAACTGCATTTACTTTTGGTTTGGCAAAAATAACAAATGAAATCACAGGTCTCTTAAAACTTGCACAAGTGCACATGAATATGATGAGAATTATGGGAAACAATCATTCTATCCAAAAATATTAACCTCCAAAGTTGGCCCTTTGAGAAAACAGACACAACACATTAACAAACTCTAGTAAACTGCATTTTCTTTGGGCTTATGAAATTTTTTAAGTGAAGTTCTGGGGTTATGAAAAATAGACATAGAGGCACATCTACATGAGGATAATTGTGGGAAACAATTGGTTTCTCTTGAAAACCAACTGATATGAAATATGGATCCCCAAAGTGGGCTACTTTGACAATTTTAAAAATTTGCAAACTTTGAACTTTCTTTGATCCTTGAAACTTTGTGCTTGAAAAATACATCAAATTTGACTATGGGGGGTTGGGAATTGACATGGACACTTATTGATAAGCAATGAATATGGCGCCAAAGTTATTTTTCACGACACTCAACAATATCAAGCTATTCATTCTCAAACTAGGCCATTCATAAAAGTATTTGTAGGGGTGTTTTCTATGTGCCAAAGTTAAATTTTCATGAAAAAGCACTTCAAATTTCCTCATAATTTGAAGGTGCTAACAGTTTGAATGCTCCCCATTGTTTTGAAGTCACCCTTACAACCTTAAGAAGTCTTGCATATAGTCGATTATTTTTGAAACCTACTCTCTTTGGTTCAAAAGTTTAGTAAATCATCGATCAATTGATCACCTTTATTGTGTAAGGTGTTGTTATCGGTTGCCTTTAGTGTTCAAGTCCTCGTAGTCATCTAGTTGGGTAATATTAGAATTTGACCACCCTCTACTTGAAATGGTACAAGGAGTCAAAAAAATCGTCGACCACTCAAATTTATGAAGTTCACATTCTTCAAGACGTGGTCTTTTCATGGAGGTTGGAAGTAGGCCTCATTAACAATGAGCTACATGATGTAAAACATCTAAATGTACTTCAATGATTTTTAAAGAGCAATGATAGTATTTCTAGTTGCCAAAAAATGAATTCCTTCTTGATTTTTGATTTGTCTCAATCGTCAATTAACGGATCTCATTTATCATTACTAACATTGATTATACACGAGTGAAGTCTATTTTTTCTCATGTCTCTCCAGAGCGCTTGTGTGTATTTTTATTTTTTTAAGAACACCCCCGTTTTGCGCATTACTAATGTTGATTGGCACGATTCTACATTTTTAAGTGCAATTTCCATCATTTGCACTTTTCAAGAAATTGAGATCATCAAATTAGTTTATATTTAGGATATGCAATCATCAACTTTATTTAATGATGACTTACTTTGTTAAACACAATGACCAGTCAAAGAACTTTGATACAAAAAGGGAACATGGATGATAGCTTTTAATTGTTCACTACAATATTTTCAATTATGTGCTCTTTGTTCTTATAACAATGCTATTAGGTTAAGGAGGATCATGCCATTGTGTTATTGGGGTTTTTGTAAATTGTGCAACCTCTAGTTACATACTTTCAAAAGTAAGGAAACACCAATTGCATTCAGAGATAGGATGGTTGAAATAGGAAAGAATGAGAAGGGGGAGTAGTTAAAGAAGGGAAGTTATTAAGAATGTCCCCATAACATTAGACACTATCATTATATCCATGACATTGTGATTCCATTTTGAATTCTTCCTCTACACATTGGTCTTTGCCCAAGATGCTGAAGAACGAGGGAACATTGCGATGTAGTATTTTCAATTAAGTATTTTTAGTTCTTATAAGCACTCTATTAAGTTAAGGACGATGATACCATTGTACTATTGACATTATTGTCAAATTTGCTACCTGTAATAGTCTAGTTTCATAAGCAAGGATAGACTAATTCTAGTGATTGTTAGCAAGGGTAAAATTGGAAAGAATGAGAGTGGTGACATCATGCCCTGACAATTAGAGTGGTGAAAAAATTGGATTGCAAAGAATTGGAAAGAATTATAGTGGTGAAGGATGAAGCCATTGAATCTATCATAAGAATGATTATGTTAGAATGTTGAAATAAGTTTCTGGATTTGATTGTGTAAGTTTTTTTACATCAATGTTTCGGATCACACTCTGTGATCCATCATCAGGATAAGAGAGTGAAGAATGAACAGTACTGTTCATTCTTCACTCTCTTATCCTGATGATGGATCACGGAGTGTGATCCGAAACGTTGATGTAAATAAACTTACACAATAACTATTCATTCTTCACTCTCTTATCTTGATGATGGATCACAGAGTGTGATCCGAAACGTTGATGTAAAAAAACTTACACAATCAAATCCAGAAACTTATTTCAACATAATGGATTGTGGAAATCTGATGTTTTTAATATGTTAGAATGCTTCTTGAAAAGAGGAGCAATTGATACCACTTTGCTCTTCTTCTTTTTTGGCGCACTTGTCTTCGCTCCAGACATGGGCAACAAATGAATTGTCACAACAGTAGGCTAAAGAAGAACATTGTCTACTATCCAAGACATTAAGCTATGTAGCAAGTTGTGACGACATTAACCTATCCCCTAAAGTATGTGACTCGCTGCATGCTTCAACTATAAAAATGACATGTTATTTATATAACACACATAAGAGAATTCTATTAGCTTTAACATCCAATAATCAATTATTAAAACAAATGTAATATGTATCGTGCAACATTATAATTCATTATTAAATATGTAATGAATAATTGCGATTTAACAATATTTGAGTCATCCTTACTCATTTGCAATAAAGAATTGTTTCTATTATGTATATTTGTATAATTTTTGTATATATAATTATTAATGGTTCTAAATCAGCCCACCATAAATCAAGTCTTACTAAATGAAAGACTTGACATCATATGAAATGAGACCGAGATCCTTTGCTCCAAGGTCTGAAACTCCATTAAAAAAATATATAAATAAATAAAATGTAGCAGTTCATATGTGACTTTGTACGAAAGCTGAGGAATTTTAACCAATTCAATCACCATAAATCAATGGACAGCACGCCAAATTTCCCATCGAATGCTACAAATTCAATATTTTTCCGACCCACGGAATCTGCGGGGAATCGTCGCATCTTGAAAAAACACGTCACATCTCTGCAAATATAATCCAATAAAAAGAAAAGTTTGAGTCTCTTTCCCACGCCAAAACACAAATCACGGGCCAAGGGAATAAAAACACAGCAGGTTGCAGAATGACTGCTAAGTTAACCGGCACATCCGCTTGCTCAAACCTCAGAAATGCGTATAATGACTGTTTCAACAGGTATTTCTTTTTTTTTCTCTTTTTTATCAGGCAAAATGTATCTGTTATTTTAATGTGGCTGATATGCAGGTGGTACTCGGAGAAATTTATGAAAGGGCAATGGGACAAAGAAGAGTGCGTGGCCGAGTGGGAAGCATACAGAGCATGCATCATGGTAAATTTTTACTCAAAATTATGAAGAGAGTAGCTCTGCTAAAAATATCTCGACGAATTTATAAAAAAAGGGTTTGGTACTTGGGAACCCTTTTTTAATCATCCTTTTTGGTATCTTTTTAAGTCAGGGAAATCTCCTGAAATGCTTCCAATTATAACTTTTTTAGTTTTTGTATTGTTTTTTTCTATGGTAAGTTCCCACTCGGTCGAGATGGGGAAACTCTTCAGTAAACTCATATTTACATCCTCAAAATTAATTCCTACATTTTATTGAAGGCCCGATCAACGGTAGTCTGTGTATATATGGAATTTTTATGTTAATATAGGTGATGCCACAATGGAATTGGCCCTTTCAATAATCTGATAGTTTATGGTTATGTTTGTTTGCTTGGCCTCCTTATTTTAAAAAAAAATCATTTTTCCCATTCCTGCAATCTCCTAAAAGAGTGCTGTTCCCCTGGTCTCGTCTCTCCTCTGGTTGGAAAAATCATGAAATCCCCTTCTAGCTTATTAAGAACATCCCCTGCTTGGCCTCGCCTATGGAAAATCCAGAACAATTCCTTTCCTGGAAGCTTCTTGAAAAAATGCTTTTCCTGGCCTCTCCTCTTCTATGAGTGTAAAAAAAGAAAATCAATTTCTTACTGCTGCTAAAGAGGCCTTTTCCTTGGTCTCTCTTCCTTTTCTCTGGTTGGAAAATATGAAAAAAAAGTCCCTTCTTACAGCTTCTAAAAAGTACCTTTTCCCTAAAATTAAATATGCCTGAAAAAATATATTTGAGAACTAGTTCTACAGTTATAAAATTTGTATATCATTCGTTTTATTAAACTTGAGCTCATTCCATTTTATCCTTCTAAACTTGACTTCTTATAAATATTCATAAAATGTATAGTTCTTTATGTCAAAAGACTAAAAAATTCTATCAGAAACTCCTGATGATCTAGTCATTCCATTTCATCTTTCTAAATTTTTCCTCCGCTAATATTTGTAAAATGTATGGTTCTTTTTCCAAAATACTTCAAAGTTCTACTGAAATCCGCTGAGAAGAGTCTTGTAGCCACTACCTATTCATTCCATTTTATCTTTCTGAATATTTCCTTTGCTAATATGCATAAAATGTATAGTACTTTTTGTCAAAAGACTTCAAATTTTTATCAGAAACATCTGCCGAGAAAAAGGTTGTGGCTGCTAGTCATATTACTTTACTATGTAATTACACCTGGGTTTTTAAGAAAATGTGCAAGGGGTAGAACCGGCAACTCCATTTGGTATAATGTCTTTTTCTACTGTTGCAGAAAAATGTGGATGACAAGAACTTGAGTCGCCTACTAAAAATGGAGGCTACAGCATACCCAACTGTTTCTGATCCAGGTCGTCCATTGCATTCTGAAGATGGATCTAAGTAGAATAGTCATCACATGCCTCCAGTAACATGTTTTTGGTGGAACCCAGGTTATACTCTGCTTCCCATTGGTTTGAAATCCAGATTTTAAATTTGGGAACTTTTCTATCATTGTGAGAGGATTGTGTTTGTTTGATTCTTGGGGGAAATCTGGGATTTTATAGATCCATTGATATCTGTAATGCCCACACAGTCGTTTGCTTTGTTTGCTTTGAGATATCTGTTGTCAGAATTGTACTGTGGAATGGAATGCGTAGGTTGTGTTTGGGTGTGTTATTTTGAGTGTTTATGGGTGTTTCAGCTTCACTATTTTCATTAATTGTCATTATTGTAACTATTGATTATGCATTGGTTGGCGTGTTTTCCAAATGAGTTATTGTATACTTTTATGCCATGTGTTTAGATCACCCTCATGTTTAGAGATGGTGTTTCCTTGCATCTTGGTTTTCGGTGTATTGTTCACATTGAGATGTGTGTATGGCAGTGTGGCAAGTTCCTTGTAAGGACTTGATATATTTTGTTATTTGACCTGTTGGGAGTATTAGAAGACTTTCTTGCTTGGTGTGCTTGAGCATGTTCTTTAACAAACTAACTCATATTGGACCCTGGATATTCAGTTTATTGTAGTGCTTCACTCCCTCAACAATGGCTAGAATTAGTCCATGTTGTGCATATAATATGTGCCTTCTAAATTTGATACTTTCTTTGGTTATTATGAACTTTCTAATTGTTTGTAAGGACTGACATTGATTTATTGATTCTTCTATCTGTAGTCCAGTCACCAAATTTGGTTACTTGTTATCTTGTGACCCTTGGTCATGCATGATTTATTGTTGAAATTAATAATTATTTCTCCTCGGCGTTCTTTACTATTGTGGTGGCCACTAGAATGTTTTCTAATTATTGGTCATGTATTGTGTAATGTGGTTCTGCATATGGAGGTAGATTGTGGAGAACACACTAGTTATTGATCTCTGTGTTAATTAGAACTATGTTAAGTTTGAAATTCCATTTTCTCCATGGAATGTAAGTGGACACTTGAGTAATGGCACCCTAGTATCCTTTCTAGGCATTGTTGTCTTGTTAGTGCACTGTAGTCCTTTGTTCATTGACAATAAGCACTTCCAAATGTCTTTTGGGGAAACTTTGTATATGAAAGTTGTCCCCTTTGGTATCATGAGTCTTCCCATGTCATCACCTTGTTGACAAGTGTTGTAGTCTAGAAATTATGCCATCTTTGGCATTAAGAAGGGTGCCTTGCACAAAAACATCTAGTTGTCATCCTGTTGGTGGAGGGCTTATACCTCCTACTAGAGCAACTTCTTGTGAAGGTTTGTCTCTTATGTTTGGGTATTGTTTGAGTTGTTGTGGAGTGGATTGGAGGTAGTTGCCACCCTGATCCTACCCCATGTTTATTGAATTAGTGGCCATTTTTGTTAGTTTAGGTATGGTAACTCTATTGCTCCATCTCTTGCGTAAGTTTCCTTGTTTGTTGTGAGTGTCATTGGATGTGTTCAGGGAGTGGATTTGAGGTGGATGACTCCCCCATCTTACTCCCATGTTATGTAAGCTAGCGAATGTGATCATGGGATGACTGGATTGTTGTTGTGGTGAAGCTCCACTCTCTTGTCGGTTCATCTTGTTGACTTCTTCACACAATTGTTAAGTCTTCTGCTTTTTTCACCTAGCTTGGATCAATTATGATGTCTTCTCGTGTCGTTGATGCCTTGGTGCTTTGCCTGACACTTTGTGTGTGTGTTAACATGCAGTGCGATATGTCAGTGTCATATCTTGAATGCTGGAGTTGTTCTTTGAAAAAAGAAAACTTGTTCACTTGGCTAATGTTCTCAGTTTGTGGTGTGGGGCATTAGTCAGGCTGTCAAGGTGACAATAGATTACTTGATGAAAGAAAGAGAAGATTGCACTTTTTGCAACAAAACATTTATCATAGACTTATTTTTGTCCTAGATCTAGACCTCTTAGGTATATCTACTCCACCAAATATGTTTCTTATTAGTGGAATAGGTAAGCACAAAGTCACACCTTAAGAATGCCCTTTGTTTTTTATTAGTGGAATATGTAAGCACAAAGTCACACAATGATCTGAACAAGGTATAATTCTAGATAGTATGGGGTAACATGCAAGCAAGAGAGTGGTTGAACTTTGCTTTTGCGAAAAACAAAGACTCTGTGAGGGAAGTAATTAACCTGTAATAACAGATTTAAGAATGGAAAGGATAGGGTTTTGTTCTAGAAAATATTATTAGGTGCTTTGATGAATGAAAGGCCCTTTGGCTTCACAAATCCGGTGAGTCCCAACCAAAGAGAGTTGCCTTCTGCCAATGTTGCCATTGACAGAAATACACTGTAGTTGTTTACAATTTAAATCAAGCTACCTATTTCCTTTAATTTTTCTTATTTGTTTAATAAAATGAAAAGGCAAGGTTAGAGAATACACCTTCAACTATTTTCAGTTCCAAATGATGACACAGTATATGCACTTTCGGATGTACAGAAATCCTAAAATGCAAATTATATGAGACAACGCTCAATTGAACATACCCAGAGTATAAGTGCAAATCAATCAAAGAAAAGTATGCCAAACCAAATGACATATAGAAGTCCCAAGGCTTATTGAATCACCTGCATGATTGTGGACTTCAATTGTTGAGTGTACGATGAAGGTGAATGGATGTATAACAGTTTGTTCACAAACCTTATGCGGTCCTAGAGCAGCAAGGAAAGATGTTGAGGAGAAGATACATGGCTTCCAGGTTGATGAGAACATCTACTATGGTTGGTAATTTAACTGTAGTTATCTATCATTTAAATCCACATGCGAGTGGGTATATGGAAGTACATTAAATGCTGGCAGACAGCTGGAACAGCTGTAGAGATAGTTAAATGAATAAAAAGTAGTAGGACAGCTAGAACGATTGGAAAGTGTAGATAGAAATAATTGAGAAATAAAAATTAGGTGGACAGCTGGAAACACTAAATGTCGTTGTAAGACTTTTAACCTGAAAATATAGGCTCCTCCTATGATAGATATTCTTTCAGAAATACGGGTACTATCATTTAGTATTAAAATTTAACGATCAGGTCTTCCCATGTCTGTAAATTTTGGCACGTTCTTAAACCTTAAATAGCTTTTTACACCTTTATCTATTCTAAAATCCAAATGATTGCACTGTGGGAAACACTAAATATCATTGTAAGATTTTTAACCTAAAAATATTGTATTCCTATGTAGATCTCTTCTCAGAAATTTGGATATATGATATATCATTCAGTTTTGTATCTTAATGATCAGATCTTCCCATATTTGAAAATTTTGACATTTTATTATTTATCCATTTAGTACATTGTACTTACATTAATTATCATTCAGAATAAGCTTACTCAGGTAGATGTTATTGCTCACATAGGTAGGCATCTACTTAGAGGGTAAATTAGTTTTAATAATTGTGGTTTAGTTGTATTTCTTTATACTACACTTGTAGGTTTTCACCTTTATCCCACATGGTTTGAAGTCCTCATGACTTGGTGTCATATCATATAAATGTGACCCTGTTTCCTTATCTCTTAACAAGGATGAGTGAAGGCTTTCCCATTTCATCACACTGAATTCTATTCTTATTGTAAGATTGTGGAAGTTGCCCCCTTGAAGTGGCATGGTTGTATATTTAATATTCTGCTATATTTTCCATCATATTATGTTCTGTTTCTGTGACTCTACCTCAATAACATAGTAATTTCGTTATAAGTGGTATTAAGACTCCAATTTGGGCTAAAGTGATTGAAATACTAGTTTTAAAGTGTCACTCATATCTCACAAACTGTTGTGTATTTTGCAGTGATTTTTCAGTGGAAGTTGTAGATTCATTCTAAGATGCCACAATCTAAGTTTTGGCTTTCTATGATCAAGTCTGACTTAATTATTGTAATTTTGGTGTTCTTCATAAATTTATTTTACAGGCCACTATTTTTAATTTCTTTAATTTCTTTTGTTTTCTTTACATTTTTAGAAAGTTCTCGAAAATCTATTGTGGGTCGGCTCTTTGAGTTTTCAGATTTAATGCTGACCTTTGTTTGACATTGTTTGGTCAAAGTTGAATCAAAGGTGAAATTTTGCATTATCAGGCCTCAGCATGACAGGGCCTCAGAATAGAGGCCAAAGCAGGAGTTCATACACGCCATGGAAAACTCCTATCAAAGATGTTACAAAGTTTGGGTTCACATCACTAACTAGTGGAGTATGCAAAATATTAAATTTGAAATGGTCAAAAAGGAGATATAATGGTATATCCAATTGGACATTACCACCAAACAAGGTCCTTTGGATAGCATAATACATTAATAAGAAGTTGGGTATGCTTCAAACTCTGTCAGCAAGTTGCTAGTTCTTAGGGATATGAGATTATCATGTATTTAGGTGGATGGGGATGCTGAAATGTTGTAGTGTCCCTTTCTTGCATCTAGCTTAGTTTGAGTTTTCCATTAGCTTATTTTTAGGTTCTCGTAGGCTAAGTGGATATGATTAGGGGACTTAGAGTCTTGAGGTGAGTTCTATCTGTGATCTTCAGTGTTTTCAGCAAACTTCCTATTTTTGGCATACTGGTAGTTTAATTATGTGCTAATTTTAGCACTTGATCATGATCTCAATTCCTCTCTCAGTTCAGTGCAATGGGTTTCAGTTGGACTTGGTGAGTTATATTGCTTTCAGAAGAGATTTATTTTATTTTATTCACTATGTCTTTATAAAGTGCCTTTTAAAAATCTCTCCCCTACCTAGTAACATGGAGTTGTTTTTAAAAGAGGGGGTTTTTTGACATCCAAAATGGACGCTTGAGGAAGAGGAGAAATATTTATTTTATTGAGCTTATATTATGCTTCCAAAAAGCGTCCTGAAGGAGGAATAAGGTGATTTAAATATTAAAATGTTTTATTGAGAACTCAAAAAGGTTCAAACTTCTCTGAGATTTTAAAGTTGCTTTCAAATTGGTTTTGGAGGGAAAACATTTCAAATGGACAAAGGTTGCCCTAATTTCCCTTTCACTCTATATATTCATGTTTTGAATTCTCATTTGGTTATGTTGAAGTTATATATTATTGTTATGCTGCCGGAATGAATCTGGAGTTTTACCTTGACTGGTTGAGGATGAAATACCTCATTCAGATTACTGGTTTTGGTGGTGAAAGACACACCCTAGCTGGTTGGTTCTAATAGTTGCAGATTTTTAATGTGTTTGAAGTTTCAGGTGGATTTTTGGCTTGAAGAGATGAAGTGCTTTACAGTTTTTTGATGTGGGTTTTTGTTGTTTAAAATGTGGTTTTCAGTTGTGTGGTGTGAGTATTGAAGAGTTTTGGGTTGTTTTCTGAGTGATAGTGTGAGTTTCTTGAATTTTGGAAATGTGCCTTTTCTGAGTAGGTGAAATCAAGTTTTGCTTGTATCTTTCGAAGGCTGAAGGTTATCAATTTGGGTATTGTTTTTGTGGATTTGTCATAGCTGGGCAATTCATTTTGAGTATTCATTTTAAGTGTTTGGTAAAATTTAAAAATACTGATTTTTAAAGAGCATATTGCCCCTCAAGGAGGTTGTACCATTTCCTTTCACTTGTGTTTTCAGACCGAGTTGAATTCTGCAGTATCTAAGATCTGAAATCTGCAATTTGAGGCGTCATTGCATGGAGTAATTGCTGGTGAAATTTAAGAAACTAATTGTTGTTGATTTGGCACTTGCATTGGCACCTTCTTGAGAAAGTTGAGTGAGTTTGCTGCTCTTTTCGAGGTCCGATTTATTATCAGAAAATCTGATTTCAGTGCTTATCCCTCTTTGATATTGTTATTGGGCTAATACATGTTTGATGAGTTGAAGGACATTTCTTTACAAAGCATCTAATATTTCCTATGATCATGTAATGATTTAGAGGCGATGGCTTAGCCCCGTCTTCATCTTGTTATTTAGATACAATCCTTCTTGTTTCTATGCAAATGTACTCACTGAGTGGGGAAGTTGCTGCCCCTATGTCTAGTTGCTCTTCTATTTTTTATGATATTGTACTGACAAAGTGGCGATGTTTTTAAACCCCCCCACAACATCTAGTTGATGTTGAGAGTATTTTCATATGTTGATTTATTATCTTGCATTTTATCTGAAGCTAACAATTAGCAAGTTACTCTTCGTTAGTTTTAAATATTGCATCATATATTTAAAAAAATTCAGGGATGGTTATTACGCATGTGGCACGTATCCCTTAAGTTACTTATATTGGGTCCAGTGGACAACTTGTTTAATTAATTATATTAGATGATGCGTAGGCTTTCATTGGGTTTACCCCTCCATCATGTTGTTAGGTGGTGGTCTATATAAAAAAAGTGAGTATCAATACAAGGATATGTATTGCGTATGATATTGTGTTTGGGATTTCTTGGAGATACAACGTGAAGTGGCTTCTTCCATAAAGAGTATCATATGGTGTTATCCTACCTTAAGGGTTTATTTTTTGGGTCCTGAATAAGGCATGAAGGGTTGGTCATATATTGTGAGCTGATGCTCATTGCATGTGCCTTGGTATCTCTCTATGAAGGTATTGGTGTTTTATTTATGATTTGCAGAGCACTTACTATGCACTCTTTTGTGATGCCCATTTCTTGAATCGTACACAGACATTTGCTCAAATAGTTTTTATCAGTTCTCTCTTTGGACCATTTCGTTTTGTGGACGGACCCATTTCTTGCACATGCTGCATCCATAAAATTAAAAGACTAATAAGTTGCTGTCAAACAAATTCTTAGTGTTTGTTTTGTTGCAGTTAGTCATTTATTAGACTTATAAAAGGGCACAACCCTTAAGAATCTTACAAACTCAGTTATAAAACATAAAATTATGTTTCTTTTATAACACGCATGCAAACCTTTTTAGATTTTGTGCAATAAGAGTTTAAACAGCCTCATTCCAGATGGGCATAGGGCTCCAAGTAAAGTATTATGTGCTAGCTGTTTACTTAGCTCTTGCACCTTAGAATAGAAAATGTGCAATTTTGTGATGTAGCTATAAAATTTGTTGTAGGTTACGATTGTCTCTTGAAGCTTTGATTCTGTTAAATCCTAGCCATGACTTCGGGGTTTCAATGGTCAAAAAATCTGTATAATTGTATGCTTGGCTAGGTTAGTAAGCGGAACAGATGCAGAGTGTGAGGGGATAAAGGAATTATAGTTTGAAATGTGGGTGAAATGTTTTGCTATGATTGGTCTATATGAATACGTGTCTAATATGATTTTGGATGCATGTGAGCAGGATCCATTACCTGTGCAATTATTGAGCAAGCTTGAATAAACGGTGAGCTATCATTTGACTAGCCATAAAAACAATTTCTAACAAAGGCAAAGTTGAATTATCCTATGAATTTGAATCTTCAAGCAAGCATTTAAAGCAACAAGAGAGCTTTCATTACCTACGGTGCCATTTAAGACAATTGTGGAAAATATCGATTGGCTAGTTCACATCCTGAGCTCACTATGATTCTGCTCCAAAAGCATCACATGGTCCAATGTAAATTAAGTCCGATTTGATGGAATCTCTTTTGAATATGTAAATATTGCAACATATGTATTTCATTTCCTTTGTATTCCTTGAAAAAATAAATATTCTTGGCATTCTTCAGGTGTGGAAGGAACACGTACGGTGAATATATCTAATTTTAAGAAAGTATAAAGATGCGAAAGATCTTGGGCAGTGCCTATATCGAGAAGGTGTACTTTAGTTGTTTGAATGTTTTTGTAAAGCACGTTTGCTGTTGTGTTCATTAGTCGTGCATTTTACAATCCATTTAAGAGTATTATGTACAGCTTTAGAGTTGATAATTTCTTTTTGGAAAAGTGCAAGTATCTTTTTTAACTCACATTATACACAACTTGCTGTTGTCAAATTCTTTCTACGGTCAGTGCAACCAACGCAAAGTACCTCACGTTGTTTCCAAGTACTGGAATAATTTGTTGTCGTTGGTTTTTATCTTTTCAGTTCTGCAAATTGAGGTAATAAAGCAAGTCAGAATAATAACCTCCAGGTGATTAGGTCTCTGGTATTGGGAATTTTAATGACCATATGGACCACACAAAATGATACATTTGGGTTTGCAATCTTAAACATGCAGAAACCATGTTGCAAGTTAAGAACATAAAACATGGAACATGGCAATGATACCAGACATCTAATATTATGTTATAGAAATTGGATATTAATATTTTACTCATAAAAATGCTCCCTATAATACCTTTGTAAGTTACTAAGTACATTTACTAGTAAAATTTATTCAGTTATAGTGGTTACAAGATTCTCATTCATTCAACACAAAAATGGTCACAAATGCAACACATGGCATGTAGATTGCAAGGGATAACATAAAACATATTTTACAGGAGTTCTACAAAGACATCAATAAGACTTGGGTCTACAAATATGCATTAAGCATATAATTTTTACTCATGTGGCTATTATTGAATGACATTCATTAAAGGACAAGGCTAAGCTCCCTATAAAATGCACCATTGACCAAATTTCAAAAAACAGAAAACACAACAGATTTTTGCGAAATTTTCACTATCTGTTCTTCATGGTCGAAAACCACAAAAAATTTGCAAAAAACTCGCCGTGTTTTTGCAAATCTGGAAAAAAAAATTTAACATTTTATTTTGTCTTTGGTGTGTTTTGTAGGGAGCTTAGCTGCTGCCTTCATTAAAGGGGCTCAAATAATCGGACAATGTAAGGTCTAGATTCATTCCACAGACTCGAATGCATGTACACTGACCTGTACAGCATTATTTAAACCTTTCTGGGAATTTCTTATCGAATGGGCTTGTTCATGGCAACGGTTGTCTTCATCATCCAGTACATATATTTATCCAAGAACTTATCGATTAACTCTATAGATGGTAAGTATACAAGTTGACTACCTAATTTTTTGCTTGACACATTTGCTTAGCTCCAGAGTAGATTTCACCAAGCATGCTATACTGTCAAAGCATTTTGACTTCAGAGTTGAGACCAAATCATAAAACTATCTCGACATAAATGACTTGAATAAACTTACCAGTCTAGTATTCATGGAAGTCATGAACTGAAATATCATTTTGTGCATACCTGTTGGGTCGCGCACTAAAATAAAATACAATGGACTTTGTTCCCTGTGATATATTTGGCTAGCGTCTATCCAGCCATTAAAAATCTAAATCTTACCAGGGAGAGTTAAAAAAAAAAGAAAATACTCAGTCTCTCCTTGGTAAGATTTAGATTTTGATGGCGGGATAGAAAAAGGCACAAAACGTGGAGATATTCTATTCCAATAGTTTTCTCACATTTCAAGAAAATGTGCTGAAAATCTTTATTAGCTGCTTCTATATGTCATATGGCATCACCCCAACATTTTATTACCAACTTATATGTCACATGTTGGGATTCTTAATACCAACATATTAGAGGGCTATAAAACCTTTTTGGGGGACCTTTGCTAAAGTCGAGTCACAACCTTTTTAATAAATGAACTGTCACCACAACAGCAACTGTGTATCCAGCATGTGGGACTCACCTCCCATGAAAATATACAAAATGGTGTGGGTGGTGGTTAGACAGCGACCTCATGTATTACTTGATGTGGATAATTTTAGTTATCAAATAGCTTGCAGATAGATGGTAAAGACAAGGCGCAGGGTAAAGTGTAAATCAGGTTCAGATCAAATAGAAATTGAAATGGTCCCAATACTAATCTGGTAGCATGACATTAGAGAGGATAAAGATAATGGCCCCAGAAAAATGTAACCAAGGATCACAAAGATTGCTGACAAATCTGAAGCTCATTAAATGGTGTTTTATTAATAGGTTTGGCAGTGTAAACATAGTTTAATAAAATTTATGATCACAGTAGTTAAGGGGTTGTTTGGAACCATTATGGGACAATTTTGTAACCAAATAGATGTAACTGCTCAATTTAGAAGCCAAACCACTCTAATGTAGAAATAAGTACCCATTTCATTGAATGGGTAGTCCAAGACCATCCAGTCTATCATCCAGAAATTCGTGAAGACTCGTAATGAAAGGAGAAGATGGGAAATAGCAATGGATATTAACAACATACCATCAACTTTGCTTATGTTCAACAAAACGTATGGTGGGTTGCTTTTCGACAGACTGTGGGGTCATAAAAATGATTATTGGAATAGAATGTTGTAGATAACACTAGGATTGAAAAATAAGAGCGAGGAAGAAATTGATGGTCTATATAATTTGTTGGTCAAATTGACACCTTTGGTGAGAAAAGGACGAAATTAGATTTGAAAAACGCGACCCAAAAAGAAAAATGGAGGCACACTAGTGTTACAAATTAGTACATACACCATTACAATAGATTTCATATTATCATGGGTTGGTGCCGCATCACATCATAAAATGTGAACTTAATTGGTATATAACAAGAAAAGGTAATGTAGCTAATTTTAATCCTTCTACTTGTGGGGAGGAATATTAGGAAAAATGATTTAGGTGATGCTATATGTAGAATTGAATATTGGTGAAATTTAGTTTCATAATATATCTTATTAGTGGCTATTTCTTTTTCTTGATGGAATTTAGTTTTATAATATATCTTATTAGTGATTATTTCTTTTTCTTGATGGAGGTCATTTATAAAGTCATTTTAGCTATTTGATATGGGAGCATGAGTCTTAGGCTATATCTCTTTGGCTTAGAGTCAAGGATTAAAGGGTATCTATTATACCAAATTTGTCCGGAGCACAATTTCGGTCTCATTCTTTTTTTTTTCAATGTTAGAGTCTTACACTTAACAAGACTTGATTTTTGGTGGGCCATTAAAAACTTTTCAACTTCACCAATAGACTAAAGGTTCTTTGATTAAAAATAATAATAATTAATGTTATTTATTTTGACTCTCAAAATATAAATTATAAACTTTCCATTCTTTGTATTTTATTATTTGACATCACAATGCACCTATTATTTTCAATAATGATTATGTAATGTTGACTTTACTCCCATTGTAATTATTTGACACCACAATGCCCCATGTTCTTACTTGATATCAATTTTAATGCCATCATGTTGTGAAGACAATGTTGATATTTCTTGAGTTGGATCAGTCACATTGATATTTGCCTATCCTTATGCCTTCATCCTAAACTATCTCACCTTACTTGTCCACCATCCATTCGCTCTTCTTTACAACCCATAGTACATGATTTAAAAAATACGAAGAATGGATGTTTGAGGATCACAAGGGTTTTTTTGTTTACATCTATTAGTAGTATCACATTTTCCTTTAACTTAATGTATCCTTTCATGTTAATTTGTTGGCATTTGCTTGCTCTAGTCAAACACGTCTTTCTTTCATTTATGAAAGAGTGGAGTAAACATTAAGCACATTTAATTTCAACTTATTTGAATTTTCTTTGAGTTTTTATTTACTTTCATTCTTCAAAGTCACATCGATTCCATCCATTTTGTTTACTTTCATTCTTCAAAGTCACATCGAATCCATCCATTTTCTTCATTGATCACATTCTCATATCTTTTGAGGCCACACCTTGCTACACCAAGATTATATTGTGCATTCCTTGCACTTATGACTTGCTTAAAGTTGCTTAGTTTAGCTAGTCCCTATTACACGAAACATTAGTTTACTTAGTCCATATTGAGACAAAAATATTATTAGTTTGAATATTATTTTTAAACAATGTTTTCATAATTTTTTATTTTATTTTTGTGATTAATTTAAATGACATTGTAAATAATTTGAAAACTATTAATGTTCGGATTATCACACAAATAATCATGAAAAGCCAATATTTATAATCTATTTTATGGATTCTCACAATACAATTAATGTACAATCTAAGAGTACATAAAATGTAAAATGTAACGTGTAAAATAACTTCTTTAATTGTCAAGAGTAAACACCTCTTAATTAATTGAATGTGATTAATGTAAAATAATAAGACAAATCTTCCATTAGTAATACACACACACACACACATATATATATACATGTGATGCTATTTTTAATTTTATGGATGAGTGTTAAATATGGGGCAACCAAGAACGATAAATATTCATATATGATCTATCTCCTAGATAACTAGTAAAAGTGGTTTGGTCAAAGATATTTTTTCATTCATTTGATACTAGGTGAATGCATATTATTTTTTATTCTGTGCCATATCATTGTGTAGATGCTACATTGTCATATGTGAAATGTTAGATAGGGCACAATGTTGCACCAAATTCCATCCCATCTATTGATTCTAATTTTTTAGGTTTTGTGTAGGGTCGGGTGCTCTACTTTCCATGTTGAGCACCAAGGAAGCTAACACTTCATGGTTGAGTGGAAAAAGTGGTGAAACCCCATTTTTGTCTTGAGAATGACAAATGGAGAGCAATTTGTGGCTTAAGAAGATGAAATAGTTCATGGTATCACTTTATCATGTATTTGATGTAATTGACCTATTGGTCGTCTATCTTTATCATTTTCAATTGATGTATTGAATGGTCAGTCAAAAATAATGTATATTTATGATGTATTATCTCTCTTGTGAGAGTTTTTTTTGTAAAATGATCTTTGATATATCACTATGTATTTTCAACTAAGAAATCTTTGATGTATTTTCATAATTTTTTTTGTTATGTGGATTTGCATCTTTAGATGGGATATTCGAGCTCTAGGTTAAACTCTAGGGCTCAATTCTATCATCTTGCTAAAAGATGTGCATTTGTTGATGCAAGACTTTTGATCAATCAAGATGAACATTAGGAACTCCAATTGGGTTGGGTCAAGTAATGGACGTAATGGTAGACCAAATGAGAGGTTGGGTCCAATTCTTGAACTCCTAACTCAATAAGGAGCAATATTGGATTAACAAGGGATTCAAATGAATAACCTAAAATAGGATCTTAGAAGGATACATGCAGAGAATCCTCACAATGAAGAACAAAGGAAAAGGGAGGAAGATCAATAGTTGGAAGAGTAGAGGAAGAGAGAGGAGGATTAACACAATGAGGAGGACAAAAAGAGGAACAAGGAACAATAGAAGAGAGAAGATGACCAGTGGGTTGAAGAGTAGGTGAATAACAAAGGCAAAATTGTAGAAGAATTGAGTAAGGATCTTAAAAGGTTCACCCCACCTACTTTTGATGGAAAAATTATTGGAGTTGTAGCTAAAGCATGGAGAAATATGAGATTTGTAATCTGTCAGAGGAATCACAAGCCATGTGGGAAGCCTATCAGCTCACATATGAAGCTACCACCTATTGGGACAATGAGTGTGTTGATAAATAATTGCAATTCAAGGAGATAACTTGGGAATTGTTCTTACAATTTTTCAAAAAGAGGTGGATTCCATAGTTATATTTTGATAACCTAAAATGACAAAGTTCCAAAATCTCACTTATGGGGCCATGAATGTGACATAGTTTTGCGAAAAATTTTCCCATCTTCTGAAATATGTACCATAGTATTAGATGGACAAGTAGTTCAAGACTCACAAGTTTATTTTAGGATTGAGACCCCAAATTGGTGCAGAGGTGGACATGCGTAGTTTGCCAACAATGGATAAAGTGTTTGAGGTGGTCATCAAATAGGAGTAGATTCTCTAATAATGTTTGGTTTCTACAAAAATTAGAAGCCTACTAACACACAAGGGTATAACAAGAGCAAGTTTCAGGGTGAAAATCAATAGAGAGGTGGATATCACCATATCAAGAAACTCAAGGAATAGTGGCATTCATGGGAGAGATCTATGGAATTTAGGTGGGAATTCAAGTAGGAACAACAATAATAATTATAAAAATAAATAGAATAATAGAAAGAATAAATTCAAGAGGAACAAGCCTAATTAATGATGAGGACCTCTCAATGGATGTTATGTTTGTGGTGGGGACCACTATGCAAACACATGTCGCTAGTGCTCATCCATGAAGAATGGTAAGGGATAGAAAAATTAGGCCTAACATTAGATTCATGTTGTTGTCAATATCAAGTATGTTGAGTTTCAGGCATCTCCTATTTAGTTCTTTGGTAAGCTATTTAGTCATCAAGTTTTCATTTTAATAGATAAAGGAACTACAAAAGAAAAAATTCTTCCAAAAGTTGCATCAAGGTTACCTATTAGAGTTGGTTACATGTCTAAACCTTGGTAAGTTCAATATGAAAATTTGATAGAGTGATGGGTAGATCAGTGTTTGATATGAAGCAACTTGGAACTTTCAAGTTTCCAAACTCAAGTGAATATTTACGTAGCCCCTTTAGGCTCCTATAATGTAATATTAGGAATCAGTTGGTTGACTGAGCACAATGCAATATTTAACTATTAGGATAAAATTGTAAGTTGCATTGGTGACATGAGAAAACCTATGGAGTACAAGGTGTAAAGAGACCAATTGAGTTGAGATAGATTTCAGCCATGCAGTTGAAGAAGGCACAAAGAAATGAGTGCAATCTCTACTCAATTCATATCAAGGATCTTGATAACACTACTCCATCAATAAATGATTATCCTATTCTTAACGAGTTCTAGAATGTGTTCAAAGGAGGCGTTGCCTAAATCGCCTCTTAAGGGGAGTTTGATTATTCTATCGATCTACTTCCAAGAATTGAGCCCCAATTCAAAGCTCCATATAGGATGATTACGACTAAGTTATATGAGTTGAAGCTTCAACTGTAGGAGATTTTAGAAAAAGGGTTTATCAGGTTTAGTGTATCACCTTGGGGAGCTCTAGTGTTTTTTTTCAAGAAGGATGATACTTTGTATTTATGCATTAACTACAAGATGCTAAACAATGTGACCATTAAGAACAAGTATCATCTCCCACGGATAGACAAGTTATTTGATCATATGAAAGGAGGCATATTATTATGTTGGCATTACCGGTAAGTAGGCAATCGGTAAATGGTAAAGTGGTGTTGTCATTGATGTCATTACTGTCTAAGCTAACAATGTCCAGATACTAGGGAACATGTGATAAGAGTTACTATTTAGAAAATCGATGACCGATGACATGGTGATGAACAACAATGCATTTATTGCTCAGAGAAGCGACCAGTGAAGACAGTGACTGGTGAAGTCACTAACTGGTAAGTATATGACCAGAGAAGTGACCAGTATAAGGAAGGGTGTAAAATGATCACTGATCGGTGATATATCATTGAGACCAGTGAAGAACACATTTGACAGACACTTAAGAGACTCTTCTACCAAGATTTGTTGCACAAATCACGCAGGATTTTTTGTTATGGAAAATACCAGTGAAAGGCATAGCTGAAGGATATTGAGGAGATTCTTTTGCCAAGATTTATTGCACAAATCATGGAGGAATTTCTTTTGAGGGAAAAGTTTGTGACATGTATCTAATGTTTCTTTTGCAAAAATGAAACACGATTAATGGCAGATTCATGGTAGATCTTCTATTAAGGGAAAGCTTGTGTCACACACTTGATGTTTCCTCTCATGATTGAAACATGATTGGATGACGGATCAAAATGAGATCTTCATGGAGATCGCAACAACAAAGATCTGGAAGATTTGTCTCACACTTGGCAAGAAGTCTATTTATTCTCCAGTCAGCGAAGAAAATCATTTGCCTTCATTTTGCCAAAGAGAAAGAGTGAAACTGTACGCTAATCAAAGCTATGGTAAGGGAAAAGGAGAAGAGAAGAAGGAAAAGAGAAGAGTGTGGAAGGAAGCACTATAACCTGAAGAGAGCATACCTATGGTGCCCAATGATGACTCTTAGTGGATGAAACTGTGATCTTATCAGGCTCTACAAAGCCATTTTTCAAAGGATAAACCCCTCTATTGCTCTCTTACAATTGCAATAGTCAAATCCTAGTATTTGCGTGGACATTAACAGGTCCCTTGTATCAAATCCCTTAATTGGGTGACATCTGGTAGATGTTCTAAATTCCTCTAACAAGGCAGACTTTAACATGCCTTATTTTAAATCCCTTAACTGGGTCGCACCGAACAGTGTGTTTGTAATCCCTTAACAAGGAAGACTTTTCACAAGGCGCACTTTAGAAGAGTGCAAAATTTGTGAGTTCTACTCACAATGTGGTTTTCTCCTATTTTGGGTTTCCACGAGATATATCTGGTGTTCTATGTTGTTGTGATCTTGTGTTAGTTATTTCTTTTATAAGATCTATTTTGCATGCAGTAATAATTAATAGATACCAAAGTTTTAGTGGGTGTTGATTCACCCCTCCCCTCATAGGACCAGTTGGGACCATTAGTATCAGAGTGATGTCCTTTTTCTAAGTTTCTTAACCGCAACAAGGAAAATATCATAATGATGAGAAAGGATGGGCCCAAGTTCTCCAAGGAAAACTTCACTCTGTGGTGCATCAAGATGAAGCTGTACATGGAAACCACAAGAGATCAATTTTGGAACCATGTGATCAAAAATTACATCGAACCCACCAATACCTTGACGAATGATCAACTGAAGGTCAGAAGTGAACACATAGCTACTATGGATATGATAGCCAGTACGCTACCTGATAACATGTATGCATAAATTGAAAATATGACTACAACTTGTCAAATGTGGACAAAGCTACAAACTATGTATGAAGGCGACCCTCATGTTCAAAGAGAAAAAGTAGAAAGCCTCAAAGAAAAATATGATGACATGAAGATGAATGAAGGTGAAGACATTGAGCACTACAACAACAAAATAAAAGAAGTGATGAACTCCATCAAAAGCGCTGGAGGAACATTGAGTGAGGAAGATGTGATAAGTAAGATATTGAGGATGTTGAGACCATAATATGCTATCAAGATCTTAGCCATATACGAGCTCAGATCAACAAGCACATCACAAGTCACCCTTGACTCTCTGATCGGTAAGTTAATTTCTTTTGAATTAAGCAATTATGATAACTTACCTATGTTAGATGATGCTTTTAAGTCTTCTATGAATATTGCTTCCACTAAGAAAGGAAGAGAGACCGGTAATAGTTCTACCGGGAGGTCTGGTCATTTCCTTGACAATCTGCTCTCAAACGAACTAGAGCAGGATGAGTTTGAAGTACTCATTGCAAGGAGATTTCTGAGAGGAAAATGGAAGTACAAAGGGAACTTCCATTGAAATGCTTTTCTTGTAACAAGATAGGACACATTGCGGCCAGGTGTCCTAAAAATGAAAATAAAGAAAAGTTCAATTGATTCAAGAACAAAAGAAAGGATTGCTACCTTGCTAAGGAAGGTGTCACTAACAATGAATCTGAAGAATCGGGAGATGATGAAATTGCCTTTATGAAAATAAAGGAAGAAAGAAAAGTGATAAGTGAAATGACACTTATCTCCAGCTCCCACCAATGTGAGGACTAGATCATTGACACTGGATGCACTCACCACATGACCGGTGACAAAAACAAGTTCATAAGCTTGAAGCTTAGTGATGGTGGACAATGACATTTGGAAACAATGCTCCCTATGCTATTAGAGGCAAAGGGATCAATAGCACTTGGTAATGAAGTTGTTTGCGATGATGTGTATTGGGTTGAAGGACTCATGTACAACCTGATGAGCATCGCTCAACTAAACAACAAAGAATATTGGTTAGAGTTTGGATAGGGATCATACATTGTCAAGAATCAATCAAGACCACAAGTTGCCACTGATAGACAAAGCAAAGGGAACTTGTTCTACCTAAACTCAATCGAGGGAGCTTGCCTTATGACAACAAAAAATGGGAAATAGAGAAAACTTTCCTTATGAAAACAACAAAAGGGGAAATAGAGAAAACTTGCCTTGTGGCAAAAGATGACAATAGTTGGTTGTGGCACAAAAGACTTTGCCACATAAAATTTGACATCATAGTCAAAGTGAGTAGGAAGAAGTCAGTCAGAGGACTCCCTGACATTACAAATCCTGACAGGGCCATGTGCAAAGAATGTCAGTTGGGTAAACTGACATGTACAAGCTTCAACAAGTCTTATTCGACTGAAAATGTACTAGATCTTGTTCACACAGATCTATGTGGACCAATGAGGATGAAGAGCTACTATGTAGACATGTATTTTATGCTCTTTGTAGATGATTTTTCAAGGATGATGTGGACGCTATTCCTAAAAGAAAAATAAGAGGCCTTCGATATGTTTAAAATTTACAAGGCTCGAGTGGAGAAGGATACCGATAAGAACTTGAAGTGTCTAAGGTCGGACAGAGGAGGTGAACACACCTCTCAAGAGTTTATTAACTACTGTGAAGAACATGGGATAAAAAGGTAGATGTCTGCACCAAGAACCCCTCAACAAAATGGAGTCACTGAAAGAAGAAACATGACTTTGGTAGACTGTGCAAGAACTCTGATGATTCAAAAGGATCTACCCTATCACTTCTAGAGAGAAGCAATCAACACCGTTGTATATACACTGAACCGGGTTCTAGTCAAGAAAGGAACCGGTAAAACTCCACATGAGTTATGGTTCGGTAATACTCCCAATGTAACCTTTTTTAGAGTATTTAGAAGTAACTGTTACATCAAGAGAGATGTTTACTTTGGAAAGTTTGAGCCAAAGAGTGATGAACGCATATTTTTGGGTTACTACACAAAAAGAAAATCCTACCGTTGTCTGAACAAAAGAACATGAAAAATAATGGAGAGTGCAAACGTAAAGATAGATGAGCATTCAGAACCAAGTGATAAGATTAGTCAAGGTAAATCTGACAGTCACCAAGGCCATGATGTAAATGACCAAATAGAATTCAATGAAATAATAATCACTGATGAAGAACATGTAAACAGACCCATGGAACAAGGTAATGTGCCTGAGAAAGGAAGGGGTCATAACATAAGACCAATTGAAGAAGATGTTCATGATCTTGCTGGAAATGTGCCTCAACCAAAAAGAGAAGACCGAGATCATCGACCAGTTCTACCAAAGTATGTCACCTATCAATCCACTAATAACATTATTGGTGACAAGCGTGACAACATTCTAACCAGGAGAAGGGCTAGAGAAAGCACATGTTTGCTTTCCAACATAGAGCCTAAAACTACCAGAGAAGCTCTGAAGGATGACAACTGGGTCAAGGCAATGGAAGAGGGGCTAGAGAAAATAGTAAAGAATGAAACATGGACTCTTGTACCCAGACCTAAGGACAAGAATGTTATAGGCACCAAGTGGATGTTTAGAAACAAGCTGAATGAAGAAGGAACGATAGTGAGGAACAAGGCAAGGATAGTCAGCAAAGGATTTGCACATAAAGTGGGACTAGACTATGGGGAAACCTTTGCACCAGTAGCAAGTCTAGAAGGGGTAAGAATTCTACTTGCCTATCGCTGCCCATAAAAGGTTTAAAGTATATCAAATAGATGTAAAATTTGCATTTTTGAATGGTATATTGGAAGAGGAAGTGTACATAGAGCAGCTGGAGGGCTTCTCATCCACATACAAAACTAATATGGTCTGCAAATTGAAGAAGTCTCTTTATGTACTGAAGCAATCCCCAAGGGCTTGCTATGAGAGATTACACTCATACCTTCTAAGCATAGGATTCACAAGAACATGTGACAACAACAATATGTATCTTAAGACCAGTAAAGAAGGAAACTTAATTGCTGAAATATTTGTGGATGATATCATCTTTGGAGGTGATGATAAAATGAGCAAAGACTTTGCTGAAGAGATGAAGAGAGAATTTAAAATGTCCATGATTGGAGAAATAAAATTCTTCATAGGCCTACAAGTCCATCAGCTCAATAAAGGTATATTTATATGTCAGTCCAACTGTATTAAAGAGATTCTTAAAATATTTGGGCTAGAAGAATCCAGACCGGTTGGCACACCTATGATAACTAATTGCAAGATATCAAAGGAGGATGATGCTATAATACCCCAAAAATAGGTTATAAGTTCATTAACCTCCTATATCGACATATCGAACGAAATCAACATCGAAGTCCTAACCTAAGACACATCTGAACATCATCAAATCCTAATTGATTATCCTAAATTCTGCATTGGGGAAAATTCCTAGTAATATTCCTAATTATCTTAATTATCTTTAATTTTATAATTATTTGGTGATAAATCATATTTATCTTAAAGTTTGATTAATTAAATATTCTCAATATTTAATTAATGAGATTTAATTTGGCCACTTAATTATTTAATTGAATTTAATTCCATTATTCCTAATTATGATATTTAATTTTGACAATAAATCCACAATCTTACAAATAATTGATTAAATATTTTATTTAATTAATTAAATCATTTTTGTCAATTTTTAATATTATAATTTTGAATAAAAGTTTGATTAAATGATTGATTAACCCATAAATCAATTATTTTATTTTTCAAAAATCAGTTAAGTTGAGAATAAATCACTTTATTTATTTATTAATTCATAATTATCCATGTGCACAATCAAAGAGCAGTTAAACTCCAAATCAGAAAATCAATGCAAGTTATTGACCTTTTGGAACTCAACATCATTTTTGAGTTTTAAAGTTGATCTAAACTTCTAATTTGAGTTAAAAAGTTGTTTTTGCATGATTTGCATATTTTTGTGAATTAAATTATCTTTATTTAAAAATAACTCAAAAATCAAGCTGAGTTTATCTGAGTGATTTATGGCTTTCTTTCATGCATCCTCAAAGCCCTGGATTTCTATAAAATCAAGGCTTTAGCTCTTCACAAATCATCTCTTAAATCCACAGAATCTCATAATTTGCAAACTTATGCTGGTAAATTGCTATCTGGAGAATCAGAGCTTCTTTGCGAATCAACCACATTTTGTGAGATCACTTTTGTTTTCATATTATTGTTAGATCATTTTAGCATATCAATTTCCATATTAGCATAGATTCATATCAAGTTTTCATCATATCATTGCATAGAAAATAAAATATATATAGATTAATTGCATTTATATTTCATATCAGTTTTGCATTCAAATCTTTCATTTAGGTGTCGTCAAGGTCACTAATCTCGATACAATCTGAGAACATCATACTCGCACCTATTAGAAGGCAATAAATCGCCCGGTTAGTTTAGCTTTCAATTCATTGCATGATTTTATTTTTGCTAACCTCTAATGTTTTATTGAAGTGTTGTGTCTACAGATCAGGTACAATTTTCACACACACATTTCTAGCGCCCACTGTGGGGCAACCCACCTTTACATGCTAGTTTTGATTTTTTTGGGGAGCTAAAACCTTAAAATTTTAAAGATTTAATTTTATCTCCTAAATGGCTTGGATTTTTGCTCTAAATTTTTTTTTTCAGATTGGACACATATCAGGGAAGCTACAGTAAAAAATATAGAATTTTTTGAGATGTTTTAAATTTTTAATAATTTTTTCTTGAAATTCTGGAAAAAATCAATATCTGACGCAAATCAGCATATTTTTTGGAAATTTTTATATTTTCAGAAATCTCTTTAAATTCTACAGGGGGTCCATTCTTTGTATTTTAAATTTGGATGCAATATAATAGCTCAAATAGTCAATTTACAAAAATTGGTCTGTTTTGGTAAAACGGGTCTCTAGGGCACAAATAAAGAGATTTTTCTAAAATTTTTACATTTTTGGAAAGCTCTCTATTTTTTAGTAGGGGTTTTTGTTCTGAATTTCTATTTTTGTGGCCAAAATCATATCAAAAAAATCAGATCTTGTTGACTAGGTCAAATGCAGCAAATTTTTTTTTTTTTTTTGTGATGGGTATGCACTTATTTTTTTTTACATGGTTCAATGAATGATATGAGTTGTCATTTGGGTTAATTGCTGGTTATTATTGTTGATAATAATTGATTTTTAGAGCTAACCCTAGGGTTTTCATAAGTTGAAGATACATTGCATATCTTGTTTGCTTGTTTTCTTATTGGAGAGTTTGTTGCTTGCTTGTGCGGGATTGCTTAACAAAGATAAAAATCAAGTAAATATCTACTAAGCACGTCGTGAGGATCTCAGGTATTCTACTTGTTCTGATAATATTTCAATTTAGACTTAAAATAAATCTCTCGTGTGTCTAGCTTGAGTGCTTCTTTTCATGCTTTTGTTTTACACACTTGCATAATTGATACTAGGTTGTGACACTTTAGGTATTCATTTAGGCAATCTTAGATACTTCTGATTGATCTAGATTTCTATCTTGGGTTATTGAACTCGCTAATCCTCCAGCCCCTCGTTCCACTCCATGGTTGCAATCTCAGCACCATAAAGGGGAGGGGTCTAGAGGATAGAAGCGTTAATTGTTCCACCAGGCAACCTTTTTGTGGTTTTTAGAACTCACTTATTTTCTAAGTTGTGAACTCATTTTTAGCTTGTGTGAGGGGTTAATTGTTCCACCTTGTGGACTCACCTCATATTCGCTTTAAGTGTTAAATGTTCCTCTTTCTGCTTTTGGGTACTTTCGGTAGATTTACTTTCGAAAATATATCTGTGCTCACATAGTAATTAGGCCTTATGAACACTATTTGTGATTCTTGAGAGATTGGATTCCTAGTGAAATCCTTCTTGACGACGGAATCCTTGTAGGTAGGGAGGATACTTAGTGCATTTCACATTCTACTCGGTTAGTGCATCTTCTCTTATTGATCGATACATTCTCTCTCCAAAGAGGTTGATAGATCACGTGGGGTTGACATCATAGGCCTTGGTGAAACAAACTTTGTCTTAGCGTGTCAGATTAATCTGCTTACTTTGTTTGGGTTAAAAGTGAAGAGGCGTCAAAACCTTGGATCTGGAGCCAAGTCCCCTTGTGGTATACTATTGTGAGTCACCTTTAGAGAGGGTGAACCGTAGCGGACACTCCCTTCACAGGGAAAACTGCGTTGATGGAACCTCAAGCGGTAATAGCCATTTTTGCCGTGGTAGTGACAACCGCTATATAAATGTCCTTGTGGAAGAAATCTTCACAAGTGTGGTTCATTGTTAGGTTGTCAGATCTCCCTAGTAGCTCTTGATTGATTAAATTCTCGAACTATGTCAAAACCTTGGTGCACCGGGATTGGAGTTCACCTCTTTGGATCATAAAAGTTGCAAAGTCAAACCATTACTAAAAACCCTAGTGAGGTCAAATTTTCATTTTCTAGGAATATGTGCGTTAATGCAAAACTTTTTGGAACATACACAATTAGCACTTCTAAGGATTAGCACAAATAATTCACTTGATTATTCATGTGCAAGGTTGCTTTTGCCCTTGTTCATTATTTTCAGACATGTTTGAAATCACTTGCTTGCTATTTTGCGTGCTTGTTTATCTATCTGGTTACTGAAAATGAACAAATCTGTTACAATCCTCAAATCTGGACATTGAAATTTGCAAACAATCTGAAACTGAAAACCCTAAATTTGCAAAATTTGAAGTAAAATTTCTTTCTGGAGTCAAAAGTCATCTCAGGAGGTCAGAAAGTCATACGAGTTTCTATCAAATGTCATTTCATTACTGCCCAACTGTCGTATGGTAAAGAACCCAGTGTTGTACAAGTCTTTTTGCCAGTTAAATTCAAAAAGTCAAATCCTACTAGCAACTGTCGTGCGAGTTTTGCAATTGTCGTACAAGCTTTTCAACTGTTGTTTCATAGCATACCCACTGTCGTATGAGTCTGCAGAGTGTCGTTTGGGAAAATTTTGAAAGTTGTCAGAAAATGTTCAGAATTGCCAAATACTTAGCTTTTTCAGCCTAGTTCTAGAATCTGTCGAACAAATCACTGTGTCAGGAACATAACAGTAGCTATTGAGAATCAGTACACATGTCTCAAAGAATCAGTACACATGAGGAAGAAATTCTAATCACAACTATGATGAAGCAAATGCAAGCTATGCAAGTCAAGCTTAACAAACTCGAAAAAAAAAGGAACCTAAAGAGTTCTCCATGGAAGCTCTGTGCCCTTTTCCATTTGATAAAGACTTGTACATGTCACCATGCCCCCAGACAGAATGTGAGTAGCGTGACAATCCTTATGATATCTCTTCCACGGAGAGTGACACATCCATCTTTGGAGAGTATGATGATGGACAATATAATGATACCTATGACACCTCTGTTCCTAAGAGTCCTCCTCATCGTGTGTTCCTACTTACTGGAAATGGGATGTCACATTGGATAGATCGTGATGGTGATCCATATGATTCTGATTTTGAAAAATACTTTGATGATTTTTGTGAACAATACCTTGATAATGATCAATCTACTACTGCTGAGGACTATAAAATGCATCGTGCTAGCTTGAAGCATCAATATTATAAGAATCCTTCTCCTAAAGACTCTCTTGTTGAAAATAAAGATTATCTTCTCAAGCAAGATCATGTTAATGTTGGACCTTTGTCTTGTGATGGTTCCCTTCCATCCCCTACTTCCTCTAATACCCATACATTTCTTAAAGTTTTTGAGTCTTTCAAATCTTTCACAGAACCTCCATCCGACACAAGCCCTGATACTTTTCATACGATTCCTTATAGTTATCCTCTAGGGCTACCTCTTCAAGAAATTCAAGCTAACCTTCACTTGGCTACTAATACTTTCAATAATGCTAAACCTAAAGAGCCTAAGCCTTCATACGCTACAATGCCTACTTCAGCTGGTCCTTCACCATCTCTACAATAGTCTTCCATACAATCCCAACATGCTTTCGTATCCTTAGAAGTGGCTCCATGTCAAGAGGACTCTAAAAATGATAAAGAAAAGAACATAAAGAAAGATCAAGATCAAGAACCCTCCATGTCATCCAATCCTTTTCATGATGTCTCTTATCAGCTTCAGGGTTCTTTTGATCTTGCACACCCTTTTTCATACATTCCACCATGTCTTAAGTCTTTTCCTAAGCAAGATCAAGCTACTATCTACACCATTGAGCTTATTGACAATCAAAATAACCTTACTACACTTGCGCTTTCCAAAGATGATACTTCCATTAAGGTTGGTAAAAATGGTGTTGTTACTTCCAATGTTACACCTATTGAAAATCAAGAGAAAAATTATGCACTTATGCTATCCAAAGATCCTTGTCAAGATCAAAGTCTTCCATCTTCTTATTCTACCACTCCATGTTCATTTCCACTTTCTACTCTTCCTAAGTCTTTGTAAGCTTTGAACAATCCTATCAAAGAAGGTGCTCATATTCAAGATGTCCACGATTCTATTGAAAATTTTAATGCTCACTCTAAAGATGCTGATATCCTTGGTTGTCATATAGATGCTGATGAACTTATTGATTATCCTTTTGTATCTTCCACATCCATCCTTGGACCTCTTCCACCACTACAAAGGGCTTCACATCTGCCTTCCATCTTGGGTCCTTATGTCCCTTCACTTTCCCCTCCTAACTCTCTTAATTCACCATCCATCTTGGGTCCTTACATCCCTCCATCTCCCATCTTTCCTCAAGATCAACATAGATGCACACCCTTGAATTCTTTTCATCCACCCACCCATCTAAATCAGTCATATCCTCCTTCTTCTTCCACAAGTCCCAAGTTTTTTGGAAGTAACTTGAATGTTCAATACAAGAAAAAGAAGCAATACAAGAATCCATAAAAAAAAAAATCACCATGTCTCCTCTAATCGACATGGAAACATAAAGTCAAAAGAGATATCTAAGAAAAAAACTACAAGACAAGTATGGGTTCCAAAATCCATCATTAAAGATATTCTCTCTAGATCATCGAAAAGAAATGAAAAGCCTACAACTATATGGATTCCAAAGTCTCTCTTGAAAAAGTATGGTGTTGAGCAAAAAGTGAAGTTGACATTCAAGCTTCCAAAGACTTCCACTTCATCTTCTTCCAAAAATATTCTTCCATTCCATGTGCCTAAACCACAACCTCTGCTATCCATTCACCATATTCCTTCACGTATTCTTTCATTCACATTTTCTCCATCCTCTCCCCACCCTTCAAGGTGTGTGTTGATGTTGATCTTGCCTTCCTTTCCATCTACCCTTTCACAATCTTTCCATTCATTATCCTTCTACCTTCTATCTTTTTTCTTCATTTGCCTATTCCTCCTATCTTCCAACCTCACTCGCTTTACATAAAACCCTATCCTCCATTTTTCTCTTCTATATTCCTTTCCCTATTAGCATCTTTGAGCATATCATTTTGAATCCTTGGCATATCATGGTTTACCTTTTCAAGGAGCATTATCTAAAGAGTTTGCCTTTTTCCAAAAATAAATAAAAAAATAAAAAAATATTGAAAATGTGCCTTGGTGAAAACCTGGAAACAGGCGCCTTGGTAGCAAAAGTAAAGAGAAATAAATTCATCCTATGGTGAAAACCACTCCCTTATGGCACCTTGGATAAGTACCATGATGAAAACTTGACAATCATGCATCATGCGTAGTTCTTCTACATATTTCATCCATTCCATCTTCTCTCTTTGATCTTGACAATGTTGATCTATACACGAACATTTGGCTATCTTGTGAGCTATCTTACGATGATCTTGCTTTCATTCCCTTCCCGTTTAGCCTTCATATCTATTTTCCTCTATTCATTCTAGTCTTTCACTATCCTTTTCCCCTTTGGTCTTGATCTAATAAAAAAAAAAAGAGTAGAACACGATGCTTTGAAACCTCTTGACATGTCTCCTCCTCTGGACTACATCTTGTCTTTCTTTGGCATTACGCTTTTGTGACTTATCCTATGCTGGCCTTTCATTTCTTGTCCAAATGTGCTTTACATGAAAATTTTTCCCTAGCTTGGGTATTCTTGAGGAGTTTTCCCTTGAGAATTTCTTCCCTTCATTCTCTTTCATTCTCTTGTCTTCCATCTCATCCACCAACTTGCTAATCCCTCTTGTTCTCCACGTTGCTAGATATTGGGACTGCACGATATGATCTTGCTTGGGAGTTTGCAATGGAAAAAGATGCTATCAAGTATACCAAGTATCAGAATAAGTATCAAAACCAGTATCAGAACAAGTATCAGAATTAGTATCAGAACAAGTATTAAAACACCTACTAGGGCTACACCTTTCGCTTTAGTTTATGGGTCTGAAGCGGTACTGCCTATTGAGCGGTACTGCCTATTGAGGTTGAAATCCCATCACTAAGAATCAGAATACATGGTTTGGTAACTGATGATGACTACAGAGTGTCTAGGTTGCAAGAACTTGAACTACTAGATGAGCGCAGACAAGCAGCATATGATCATCTCAGAGTCTATCAGAAGAGAATGTTTAGAGGCTACAACAAGAAAGTCAGACACATAGAATTTCAGGTTGGTGATCTAGTCTTGAGAGAAAATCCTAAAAATCAATCACATCGAGAATGCAAGAGGAAGTTTGAACCCAACTGGCTGGGTCCCTTTGTAATCACTGCTACTTTTGGCTTTGGTGCCTATCAACTCTTAACGACTGCAGGATAACAGCTCCGAGAACCAATCAATGTTCTCCATCTGAAGAAATTCTATGCCTAAAGCATTCAGTCTATGGTAAAATGTTTTGAAAAAATTATAAAAAATTGAAAAAGTCATGAAAAAATGAACATCTTGGTGAAAACCTAGCAATAGGCGCCTTGATGATTCACAAAAAAAGTTAAAAAAAAGAAGAAAAATGCAAAAAAATGAGAAAAAGAAAAAGTGCCTTGGTGAAAACTTGGAAACAGGCACCTTGGTAGCAAAAATAGAATCTCTACCAAGATTGTGAAAACCTGACAAACTGGCGCCACTTGTTTCAAAATGCTCCATCTATCAACGTAATCTTGGTCTTTCCTAGCTTTCAGTCTTGCTTTAGTTTGTACATATCTCCCGGTTTGTTTCTGCATTCATGATTTCAATAAGTCAGTTTGTACACCAATCAGCTCAAGCATCTATATCCTATCCATGTTCAAACTTGGGGGTAATCAATGTCATATCCTATGGCCTCCAATGTATCTTAGACGTATCATATCCAGTCAGAGTCCTTTGAAGCTTCATCCGAGTCAGTCAATCTATCTTGTCTCCAGAAAAGATTTTGCATCTACAACAACACAATCAAACACAAACTGAAAATAATCTATGCTTTTTACATGCTTTTATCTCCTTGTATGCTTACTGATTCGCATTGAGATTTTTGCATATTGTGTCCCTTCGAGCTCTTCGATGATGCCCTTTATAGGATTTAGAGAGTGATGACCGGAGGCATAATCTTTTATTTGTTTTCTGCTTATATGTGAAAATCTAACAACTTTGGAAATTCTGGATTGAAATGGTGTTCGACTGTAAGAGCCTCTATCTCGAATTGGATGGTCATGCGTACCTCGACCATTGATACTCGGAAAATTCAAGAAAGTTTGATCTAACTATTGTCTTTTTGAGTGAGTTCTTTCTCCTATTGTGAATGCAATCTTACCTAAGGATTTGAACGATAAAGGGTCACTACGGGTAATTCACATTGGATTTAGAATGATCTCTTGACTGCTTGATGTGTTTGTATGCAAGGTGTATTCAGGTCATCACGACGTTTATGTTTTGATGCTTATACAAATTGCTATATCAAAATGGACATGATATTCAGGTCATCCTGGCGTTTGTGCTTTGGTGCTTATATCTAATCTGACATTCTGAAAACAAAATCAATATTCATATATCCATGGTTATTCACTAGTGGGTGTTGTATTGATTCTTGCGCATACAAATTGATATTCATATGTCTATGGTTTCATAGCTAGTGGGCATTGTATTGATTTATCCGGTTACCTAAAAGTTCAATGATGATAACAAATCGACATATGATCAGTGAGTAGGTCCTAGGTCCTAGGTTGCATTTCATTCTGCATGTCTCTTTGCATTTTTGCATGTTTGCATGATCTCACAGTGGTTGGCTAAACTTCAATGCTTAAATGATTCTTCCAATCACATCTTCAAATCTAACAAGAGCTGAATATCACACGAAGGTTCCTCCAATGAAACAACAAGTAGAATCCTTCATCGGGATCAAAATCAAAATTTGAGATCATTTATATTATTCACTACTTGCATAATCAACCTTCAATCATAGTAGAAATCCATTTTTCAACTTAACTGATTATCTTCCATCAAACTCTCAAAGTTTCAACTTGGTCAACTATGGTCAACTCATGGTCAAACCTAGTCAAACTTGGTCTCCAGGATCTCCAAACGATGCATAATGCATTCTCAAACGTGTATAACCACTTCTCAAATCAATTAACATGCTTCTAAACTATCAACGCTGACTTTTCTTGTCAGATTTCAATTTTAATCCCGAAGGGGGCATGGTATTGCACATCATTCAAAGTCTGTAATCTAAATTTGGAATCATATCTTTCCTCAGTAATCAAGACAACCACATCTAGTTGTTGATTCATCAAAAGTCCTCATCGCTTGGGGCAAATCAATCATCACTCGGGGCATATTAGATTCATCGAGATCCATATCAATCTGGTATTCTCTTAATCTTGTAAATTATATCAGCTTTTCGCAACCATCGGTTCATTAGTGTTATTTCCTTGGTTCTTCGGTAACTGAAGGGTTCAGATGTGATACCAACGTGGTTCTTCTAAGACAATCGAGTCTGGAATCGGTCACTCACTTCTTCACAATCATAAGGTTCAGAATCAGGCATTTTGTTCATCGTTGCTATAGTTAACATTTTTCTTGGTCATTCAGGACCTATTATTTTCATATCAATTTCAATAAATTTCTGTCTCATATCAATTATCAATTTCAAATCAGTTTCATATCTTTATCAAACACAGACTGTCTTTGAACCACTGCACTTCGCACAATAATTCAAAGAGGGGCAAAATGTAATACCCCAAAAATGGGCTATAAGTTCATTAACCTCCTATATCGACATATCAAATGAAATCGACATCGAAGTCCTAACCTAAGGCACATCTGAACATCATCAAATCCTAATTGATTATCCTAAATTCTGCATTGGGGAAAATTCTTAGTAATATTCCTAATTATCTTAATTATCTTTAATTTTATAATTATTTGGCAATAAATCATATTTATCCTAAAGTTTGATAAATTGAATATTCTCAATATTCAATTAATTAGATTTAATTTGGCCACTTAATTATTTAATTAAATGTAATTCCATTATTCCTAATTATGATATTTAATTTTGACAATAAATTCACAATTTTACAAATAATTGATTAAATATTTTATTTAATTAATTAAATCATTTTTGTCAATTTTTAATATTGTAATTTTGAATAAAAGTTTGATTAAATGATTGATTAACCCATAAATCAATTATTTTATTTTTCAAAAATTAGTTAAGTTGAGAATAAATCACTTTATTTATTTATTAATTCATAATTATCCATGTGCACAATTAAAGAGCAGTTAAACTCCAAATCAGAAAACCAATGCAAGTTATTGACTTTTTGGAACTCAACATCATTTTTGAGTTTTAAAGTTGATCTAAACTTCTAATTTGAGTTAAAAAGCTATTTTTGCATGATTTGCATATTTTTGTGAATTAAATTATCTTTATTTAGAAATAACTCAAAAATCAAGCTGAGTTTATCTGAGTGATTTATGGCTTTCTTTCATGCATCCTCAAAGTCCTAAATTTCTATAAAATCAAGGCTTTAGCTCTTCACAAATCATCTCTCAAATCCACAGAATCTCATAATTTGCAAACTTATGCTGGTAAATTGCTATTTGGAGAATCAAAGCTTCTTTGCGAATCAACCACGTTTTGTGAGATCACTTTTGTTTTCATTTATTGTTAGATCATTTTAGCATATCAATTTCCATATTAGCATAGATTCATATCAAGTTTTCATCATATCATTGCATAGAAAATAAAAAATATATAGATTAATTGCATTTATATTTCATATCAATTTTGCATTCAAATCCTTCATTTAGGTGTCATCAAGGTCACTGATCTCGATACAATTTGAGAACATCATACTCACACCTATTAGAAGGCAGTAAATCACCTGGTTAGTTTAGCTTTTAATTTATTGCATGATTTCATTTTTGCTAACCTCTAATGTTTTATTGAAGTGTTGTGTCTATAAATCAGGAATAATTTTCACACACACAGATGCCAAAGAAGTTAATGAGACACTTTTGTTAAGATTAACAAGACAGAAATAATAGTTACATGCAAATGTAACCAATATCAGAAAATAATAAACCACACAAAAGAGAACACAAGACACAAAGATTTAATGTGGTTCACCCAATCCCTAGGCTACGACCATCAACAATGAGTCTAATATTTTTATTATCTAGTGATTACAACCTTATTACAATTCACAATCCCTTACAACTCAATACTATTGCAAGAAGCTACTAAAACATACATTATGAAATCCCTAACCCTAAGCCATTTTTATATAAGATTTTTTTTGCCGTTTTAGGGTTAGAATAAGTTACAATATGTCGGCCCAAAAATAGTTGAAAAATAGCCCCAAACCCTGGCGAGGATACATGGAAAGTGTACAGTACTTCCTGGATCAGTCACCATAAACCAATAATCTCCCACTTGGTGACTGATCAGGCTCCACACTAAACAATAATCTCCCACTTGGAGATTGATCTTGTAGCAATACTGCTACCACATGAGGCTCCCACTAGATCGAACCACCCTGGACTCAGTTGTTCCTTTATTCTATTCAGTCTAAAAGACTAACCAAAGCTGAAGAGGAGTTCAACTTCTCCCTTGTTACTACCTTTGTAAACATATTTGCTGGATTATCATATGTATGTATCTTTTCCATCTTTAAATGTCCATCATCCAAAACTGACCGAATGAAATGGTACCACAACTATATGTCTTTTATCTTTGAATGGAGAGCAGAATTCTTGGCAAGATGAATGGCACTATGGCTATCCGTAAACAAATAATTTTCCATCTATGGGTGTCCCAATTCCTCCATGAAGAATTGAATCCATGTCATCTCCTTGGCTGCCTTTGTAGCAGAAACATACTTTGCCTCGATAGTGGATAAAGCATTCGCCTTCTATAACCAAGAAATCCAACTCATTGTTGTCCCACCAATAGTAAATACATATCCTATAGTACTCCGCCTGGTATCAAGATCCCCTATCAAATCTGGGTCAACATAGCCTTGTAAATCATTAGTAGAGCCCCCAAAATTTAAACATTTACTGGATGTTCCTCTCAAATATCTGAGAATCCATTTGACTACATTCCAATGGTCAATCCCAAGATGACTCATATACCCACTAACAACTTCCACTGCATGTGCAATATCTGGCCGAGTACATACCATAACATACATTAATCTTCCTATAGCTGAAGCATAAGGTACCTTGGAAATTTTAGTCTCCTCTTCTGGTGTCTTTGGACACAACTCCTTAATTAATTTCAAATGACCAGGAAAAGGTGTGCTGACAGCTTTGGCATTCTCCATATAGAAATGTTCCAACACCTTCTCAATATAAGCAGCCTGAGATAGAGTCAATTTTTTTTGCTTCCTATCTCTGCATATTTTCATACCAAGGATTTGTTTTGCTGCCCCCAAATCCTTCATAATAGATGAGTGTACTAACTGTAGTTTCAATCCCTTAATGTGATCCATGCTAGATCCAACTACAAGCATATCATCAACATATAAACATAAAATAATGTAGCTATCATCATCCAACCTCTTAAAATAAACACAATGGTCTGAATAACACCTAGTATATCCATACTCATGCATAAAATTGTCAAATTTAAGATACCATTTCTGAGGTGCTTGCTTTAAGCCATATAAACTTTTCTTCAATCTGCACACTAAGTGCTCCTTACCTTTGACCTCAAATCCCCGTGGTTGTTCCATATATATTTATTTATCCAAATCACCATGAAGAATTTTTTTTTAACAACAAGATGCACTAAATGCAAATATTTAGCAACCACAATACTTAAAATAGTACGAATAGAAGTCATTTTAACAACTAGAGAAAATATCTCATCAAAATCAATGCCCTTTTTCTGTGCAAACCCTTTTACAACTAACTTGGCTTTAAATATTCTCTTACCTCCATCCTCTTCTTTCAACCTATAAACCCATTTATTATGTAAAGTTCTTTTACCTACAGGTAACTTACATAAATCTCAAGTTTGATTTGTCAGCAAGGAGTCCATTTCATCTATCATTGCAGACTCCCATTGAAGCCTTGTATCCACCTGCACAGCTTCATCATAACATTATAGTTCACCAGTATTTGTTAATAAAATAGAAGACAAAGAGGGAGAATCTTTCTTGAGGTCTACTTAACCTTGTTGACCATCTAACATTCACTGGGGTTTGTGGTATTTATTTTTTTTGTTGTTGCGGAGCATAAGGAACTATTGAAACATCATCTTTTGGAGTATCATCTAGTACTATATAATCATTTTCTTTCTTCTCATGTTGCTGCAACAGATCTTTGTACAACACTTTCATTGAATATGACATCCCCGCTTCTTACAATTTTATGATTTTCAAAATCCCAAAGCCTTTAACCAAATTCATCAATGCCATATCCAACAAATATACGTTTCTTAGATTTAGCTTCCAGCTTGGTTCTATTTTTAGAATATATATGTTCAAATGCTTCATAACTAAAAGTTTTGAGAAAAGAATAACTCACCTTCTTACCAGTCCATGCTTCCTCTGGAATACCACAACCCAAAGGAGTAGAGAGTCCTCTATTGATTAACTATATAGTTGTATTAACAACCTCCACCCACATGTTTAAGGGCAGCCCAATATGCAAGCTCATACTCCTTGCATGCTCCATTATTGTCATGTTCATGCATTCAAGAACTCCATTTTCTTGTGGATTCTTTGGTACAATTTTCTGACTATGAATACCATTAGAGGAATAATAATCTTCAAATTCTATGCTGCAATACTCATCACCATTATCAGATCTGAGACATTTTAGCCTTTTACTAGTCTCATTCTCAACCAAGCATTTCCATTTCTTAAAAGTTTGAAATACATCAGATTTTTGTCTAAGGAAATACATCCATAATTTTTTTGTTGTATCATCTATAAATGTAGCATAATAGAGAGAGAGACACCAAGGGAAGATATTTGAGCTAGTCCCCATACATTTGTATGCACAAGCTCTAATTTCTCATTTTTCTTTTCCTTCCCACTCTTCACAAAACTAACTCTCTTCTATTTTCCATACACACAACTTTCACAAAAATAAATATTGACACATTTTAGACCTGGTAAAACTTTCTTTGAATGAAGTAATTTTATATATTTTTCACTCATGTGCCCAAGTCTATTGTGCCATAGTGTTGTGTCAGAATCTACAACAATGGTTTGATGTTCTTCCTACTCAATTGCAACAACTGTTCTTAAACATTCATTTTTCTCTAAAACAACTAAAGTAGAAGGAACAATATGACCTGTACAAAGATATAAGGTGCCTACTTTCACACCTTTTTCTACTCATAAGGAACCTTTTGAAACATTCTAATTTCTATCATTAAAAGTAATTGTGCAACCCTCATCATCCAATTGCCCTACTGAAATTAAATTCCTACTCAGCCTTGGAACATGTCTTACCTATTGTAGTAGCCAATGATTCCCATTCTACAACTTAATCTTAATTTTCCCCTTTTCGACAATCTGACATGGTTCATTATCTCCCAAATAAACTAGCTCAAAATCCCCTTGGACATAATCTTGAAAATAACCTCTATGGGGTGTAGCATGAAATGAAGCCCCTGAATCTAAAACCCATGAATCATGAACACTTTCTAAATAAAGAAGCAAAGCATCCTCTTCAGATTTATTACTTACCACATTTGCCTCCTTGTTTCCTTCTTGTTTGTCTCCTTCTTTATTCTTCTGAGACCAACAATCTTTCTTCTTATGACCTAGTTTTCTACAGTACCAACAATCATTTGGTCCTCTAGATAGAGACCTCTCGCCCTTTGATTTTCCTCTTGATTTTCCATGATTTCTAGAATTGTTTCCTCTCTCATTCGTTCTGCCTCTGCTTTGTGCATTCAAGACACTTTGAGATGTAGATCCACCTGAGCTTTTCATACAAGTTTCCTCACTTAGAATCACATTGATAAAATCATCAAATTTTAGGGTATTAGAACTAGAAACAAAGTTACTAACAACCATTACCAAGTCATTCCATCTTTTAGGCAAATAACACAAAATCAAGAGAACCGTAATCTCTTCATAAAAAATAAAATTTACAAAAAATAATTGATTGGTAACTGTATTAAAGTCATTCAAATGATTAGCAGTAGATCCACCTTCTGCCATCTTCATATTAAACAAACGCTGCATGAGGAATACCTTGTTTGAAGCGAAGGGCTTTTCATACTACTTTACTAGGGTTTCAATCAACTCTTCAGTTGTCTTCACTTTGGAATATTAAAAGCCACTGATTGTGCCAAGCGTAATCAAATACTTCCAATTGCCTTTTCATCAAGAATATCCCAGTCCTTATCAGTCATTGTTGTCAGTTTCTTGGATTTTCCTTCCAATGGCCACCATAGATCCTTCTAATAGAGATAGTCCTCCATTTTCATTTTCCATAACTAAAATTTCTTCCCATTAAACTTCTCAACCTTCATCTTACGCTCGTCTGACATTGCTCCCACTCAATCGTGAGACTCCCACTAAACTGTGAGACCTTCCTGTAGAGCATAACTGAAAAACAACCTCATTTTTATACCACTTGTTAGGATTAACAAGAAAAAAATAATAGTTACATGCAAATATAACCAATATTAGAAAACAATAAACCACACAGAAGAGAATACAAGACACAAAGATTTAACATGATTCACCCAATCCCTGGGCTACGTCCACTAACAACAAGTCCAATATTCTTATTATCCAATGATTACAACCTTATTACAATCCACAATCCCTTACAACTCAATATTGCCGCAAGAAGCTACTAAAACATACATTATGAAATTCCTAACCCTAAGCCATTTTTATACAAGATTTTTTTTGCTTCTTTAGGGTTAGAATTAGTTACAACATGTCAGCTCAAAAATAGCCAAAAATGATACATGGAAAGTGTACAATACTTCCCTGATCAGTCACCATAGACCAACAACTTTACCGATCAATGATTGGTAAACTTCAGTATGTTGTGTACAATAGACTAGACATTGCACATGCAGTAGATATTGTGGCAAGATTCTCTGTAAACCCAAAAGAGACACATTTGATACTAGTAAAGAGAATCTTTATATATCTAAAGGGGACTAAAGAATATGGTCTCTGGTTTCCTCACAAAGGAGGTTTTAAGGTAAAAGTGTTCGCTGATGCATACTGGGTCGGTAACATTGATGACAGAAAGAGCACAAGTGGAGGTGCATTCTTTCTTAGAAAAATGATTGTGTCATGGACAAGCAAGAAGCAAAATTGCATATCACAATCCACAATAGAGGCTGAGTATGTTGCTGCAGCAATCAACTGCACATAGGTAATCTGGATAAAATGTATATTGGAAGGAATCCACGAACAGATACCTAAACTGATAGCAATATTCTATGACAACATGAGTGCAATCAACATATCCAAAAATCATGTTATGCACTCAAAGATGAAGAACATTTCTATAAAGTATCACTATCTAAGAGAGCAAATGCAGAACAAAGAAGTCAAGGTGGAATATGTTCCCACAAAAGAACAAGTAGCTAACATATTCACAAATCCTTTACCGAAGAGTACCTTTGAATATCTCAGAGGTAAATCAATGGTGATTCCCCTTCATGATCTTCAGTAAAAGGATAGAGGAGATCATCAATCCAACAAGTTCAAATAGAGGAAACAACCTCATCTAAACTAGATTGGTGACCAAGGACCAGTGCTCAAAGGGGGAGCAATTGTCATAATGGATGGTCGTTTGAAAAGCCTTTGGGACTGTCAAAGGGGGAGATAATCAAAGACTATTATTGGACTGATAACACAATTTTTTCCATCAATGCCAAAGGGGGAGATTGTTGGTATTACCAGTAAGTATGCAATTGGTAAATGGTAAAGTGGTGTTATCATTGATGTCATATTTTCTAAGATAACAATGTCCAAATACTAGGGAACAAATGACAAGAGTTACTATTTAGAAAATTGGTAATCAATGACACGATCATGCACTTATTGCTCAGAGAAGTGACCGATGAAGTCACTATCCGGTAAGTATATGACCGAAGCAGTGATTGGTATAAGGAAGGGTGTAAACCGATCATTGATCGGTGATATATCATTGAGACTAGTGAAGAACACAGTTGACAGACACTTAAAAGACTCTTTTGCCAAGATTTGTTGCACAAATCACGCAGGATTTTCTGTTACAGAAAAGATTGATGAAAGGCATAGTTGAAGGTTATTGAGGAGATTCTTTTGCCGAGATTTATTGCACAAATCATGGAGGAATTTCTTCTGAGGGAAAAGTTTGTGAGACATATTTGATGTTTCTTTTGCAAAATTGAAACACGAATGAATGACAGATTCATGGCAGATCTTCTATTAAGGGAAATCTTGTGTCACACACCTGATGTTTCCTCTCATGACTGAAACATGACTGGATGATGGATCAAAAGGAGATCTTCATGGAGATCGCAACAACAAAGAGCTGGAAGATTTGTCCCACACTCGGCAAGAAGTCTATTTATTCTCCAGTTAGCCAAGAAAATCATTTGCCTTCATTCTGCCAAAGAGAAAGAGTGAAACCGTACGCTGATCAAAGCTACGGTAAGGGAAAAGGAGAAGAGAAGAAGGAAAAGAGAAGGATGTTCAAGGAAGCACTATAACCTGAAGAGAACATACTTGTGGTGCCCAATGATGACTCTTAGTGGATGAAACAGTAATCTTATCAGGCTCTACAAAGACATTTTTTTAAGGATCAACCCCTTTATTGCTCTCTTACAATTGCAATAGTCAAATTCTAGTATTTGTGTGGACATTAATAGGTCCCTTGTATCAAATCCCTTAACCGAGTGACATTTAATAGATGTTCTAAAGTCCTCTAACAAGGCAGGCTTTAACAGGCCTTATTTTAAATCCCTTAACCAAGTCGCACCTAAAAATGTGTTTGTAATCCCTAAACAAGGAAGGCTTTTCATAGGGCACACTTCACAAGAGTTCAAAATTTGAGAGTTCTACTCACACCGTGGTTTTCCCCCGTTTTGGGTTTCCATGAGATATATTTGGTGTTCTATGCTGTTGTGATCTTGTGTTAGTTATTTATTTTATAATATCTATTTTGCATGTAGTCATAATTAATAGATATCAAAGTTTTAGTGAGTATTGATTCACCCCTCCCCTCTGAGCACCGGTTGGGACCATCATATTCTTCAAGATTTATATGATATTTGGGTATCATAAACTTTGGAGTAAAGAAGATGTCTGAAACATTGCATTTAGAATTTGGTATAGACATCATGATTTTTTTGTATTACCTTTTATTTTGACAAAACACCTGCAACATTTATGTAGTTGATGAATAGTGTGTTTAGAGATTGTCTCGATGATTTAGTGTTAATTTTCATTGATGATATTCTAATATATTTCAATCCCTTTGAGGAGCATGAGAAACATTTGAGGATAGTCTTGCAACATTTGGCATATTTTGAGTTATATGGAAAGTTAACCAAGTGTACCTTTTACCAAAAGAAAGTGCACTATTTGGATCATGTCATATTAGTGGAAGGAGTCATAGTTGATCCCCATAAGATCAAAGCAATGGTGGAATGGCATGCTTCTTGAAACATCAAACATGTCTAGAGTTTCAAGGGACTTGCTAGTTATTATAGGAATTTTGTTGAGGGATTCTCCAAGTTTTTAGAACCAATCACTTATCTTCACAAGAAAGGGTAGAAATATGAGTGGACAAAAAAATGCAAACATGCATTTAAACTTCTAAAAAATCTCACTTTAGCCCTCATCCTAACTATTCATGATCCAATGGGAAATTGCATTGATTATAGATGCATTAGGTGAAGGAGTTGTTAATATGATTTAGAACAACAGAGAGGGGGAGGGGGGGGGGGGGGTGAATCAGTTGTTCTCAGGTCCAGATGTATCAATTAAACTTTTAAACACTTCAACAACTCAGATCTAATAACCAACAGCTACTCGGTCATTACTGAATGTATACCAGAAACATAAAATAATGCAGTCCACTATCCAATAGTATTTAACTTGCAAAACATAGAAATGTTCAAACCAAAACATTCACACAAGTATTGACACCAGGATTTATAGTGGAAACCCAATTTGGGAAAAACCACTTTGTAACATGCTACTGATATTTTCACTTTTCTGAAGTGAGCTCTGTGAAAAGCCAACCCTATCAAAGGTTTACAAACACACTGCTAGGTGTGACCCTGTTAAAGGATTTCAACCACCCTGTTAGGAGTGCACCTTGTTAGAGGACTTAAGTACATTCCATTAGAATGCAACCTTGATTAAAGGATTTATACAATGACTATTAGGTCAACCTTGATTAAAGGATTTTGACTGATACAATGATTAGAAAGTAACAGTAATATTTGATCTGAAAACATACAACTCACTTTGAAAATAATAGATCCAATTCTTACATAGATGTTGGCTTATTGACTGAGTTCCATTTCCATCTCCATCATTGATATGCTCGAAAATTCCTTCAAGAAATCACAACTTTGATAAACTCCTTCTCCTTCAGCCTTTCTACTTATTCAGTCAATAACAACAACAACAACTCCAACATCTCTCTCAACCTCACACTTAGGTTTCCTTAATACCTCTTCAATAGGTAGATCCATCTCTTGCCACTTAATCTCCTTTGTAGATCTTAGGTTTAGGTTAGATTCATCAAATCCTTCCAACATTATGTTCTTCGTCCATCCTTCTAGAAACATCTTTAATCTCTTTATTGGAATCACAATAAAATGGTTTACTGTGCATTAAATGCTCCATACAGTCAATAAATAAAGTTAACATGATTTACATAATCCAAGAATTCAAACATGTCGGCTAGGAATCTGAATTCTTCCTCAAATATAAATTAGTGACGCTCGGTCAATACTGTGTTCAACTCCTCGGTCATCACTGCGTAGCTCGGTCACCACTTGAAACTATTTCCCTCAGCTAATGATGTCTTCCTCGGCAATATACTGATGTTCAGTCAACACTGAATTTACTCGGCATATATTGGCTTGGTCGATACTAACATCACTCGGCTTAAACTAGATTTCTTCACTTCTGCTCAGTTAAGCCTACTTGTTCAATCTTGCTTCTTACTTAGATAAACAATACATTATCTTATCATTGTGCCACATAATCAAGTACTCATTGAAGTATCAAATAACTCAACCTTTCTCTAGGTTCTATTGTTATCACCCTTGCCCTAATCCTTCTCAACAATCAAATAGATATAGTACTTTCTTAGATAGCAATAGTCTTATCAGTTAAGATTTGACATCAATGACAATACAACAATTGCTTCATTTGTAGTTTCCAACAGGAGTAGGGGGTATATTAATGCAGAATGGTTAGGTAGTAGCATACAAGTCAAGAAAATTTAAGCAGTATGAATTCAATTATGTAACACATAATTTGGAGCTAGCTAGAATAGTCCATACATTATAGATGTGGAGGCATTCCCTTTTAGATAAGCCCTTTGAGTTGAAGACAAATCATTTGGGACTCAAGTATATTTTCACATAGCTAAATCGTAGTGCTTATAAAATATGATGGGTCAAATTCCTTAGTGAGAATGACTTTGGGATATAATATATAAAGCAAAAAGAGAACAAAGTGTTTGATGCTCTCAGCAAGAGGATCCATCTTTCAGCCATAGCTACAACTAGGAAGAACTTGAGGCAATAGGTATTCACATATTCTTTAGGATGATGACCATTACTCTTTGGTTAAATCAACATTAGAGGAAGATCCATCTGATTACCATTTTGACATGTATGCTTTTTATTAGTATAGAATATTGAGGTATCAAGAGAGAATGTATGTTCCCAACTAGGTAGGATTGAGCAAGGTTATTTTAGATGAGATAAATAGTACACCTTATTCAAGGTATCCCAGTGTGAAAAAGATGGTTGTAGACATGAGATATTAGTATTTTTAGCCATGGCTTAAGAGAGATGTCATATCATATGTGGCCTAGTGTTTAGAATGCTAGCAAGTCAAAGCTAGGCATATTTATCCATCAAGATTGTTATATCCACATAATGTACTGGAGTAAAAATGGCAAGTCATTAACATGGACTTTATTTTGGGATTGCCTATGACTAGGAATCAAAATGATGTTATCTTCGTAGTTGTTGAGAAGCTAACCCAGGAAACTCATTTTATGTTAGGTAACCTTAAAGATGGATTATTGACTTTCGCGAAGAAGTTTTTATAAGAGATATTCAAGTTACGTGGAGTGCTTTAGATGATCATCTTAGACAGAGATGTGAGGATGACTTCAAGGTTTTGGACAACCTTGAATGTTGCATTGGGAATGAAATTTAATCCCTAAATAGCTTATCATATGTAGACACATGGGTAAATAGAGCATGTTAATTAGGTTGTCGAGGGTCTTCTTAGAATTTACTACATGGGCCAACAATACAAGTAGGAAGAATACATTCTCTTGGTGGATTTTGTGTATAACAATTCCCATCATGTGTCATTGGGAATAACATATTTTGAGGAACTTTATGGAGGTGTCGTACTCCTATCAATTGGAATAGAGTGGAAGAAAAATTAATTATTGGACCACACATACTCAAGGAGATATAGGAGAAAATTAAGTTGATTAAAGGGTAGGTTGGAAGAAGAAACTAATAGGCATAAGAGTTATGTTGAAAAAAATAGGACTTTCAGAGAGTTCTCAATAGGGGACAAGGTTTTATTGAGGGTCAAACCTCATAAGATTTTGATTTCTTTTGGAAAGTCTTCCAAGATTGTACCTAGATACATGGAAACTTTTGATGTTCTCAAAGTGATCAACCCGGTTACTTATAGAGTAGCTCTAATAATAGCTCTTATCCATATACACAATGTTTATCATGTATATTTTCTTAAGTCATATCACCCTGATGCTTCTCATGTCCTTGGTTAGCATGAATTATGGTCAAGACTTAGGGTTGGTGCTTGTGGAGCCCACTTGAATTATAGACAAGTGCATGATCAAGTTGTGTAATAGGGACTTCTTGCAATATAAGATCCAATGTGATCAATATTTAGGAGATAGTGATACGTGGGAGAATTTTGAGGAGATCAAGAATGTTTTTCCACATTTATTTTTATAGACTCTTATATATTTGATACTATGTATATGTGTGTGCATGCACTTGTGTGTTAATAAGACACTAAGACCATGTCTCTTCCTAGTGGGGAAGGATGCCACATCTCGACCTTGTGTGTCCTAATTTTTAAAATACTTTGTAGACCTTATTGACTCTATTTTATTTAATCAGAGACTTGAATTGATGACTAGACTAGTTTGACATTTGATTATCATGATTTATGGATATTGTGTTATGGTTTCACTTAGACTTGTGATTATTATTCTTTATGATTAAATGTTAATGCACGTTTGCAAATTCAATGAATTATTATTATGAAATGAATATTTGATTATGGATTTGAGGATTATGATGATGTACTAATATATTGATGAAAATTTGAGTGTTATGAGTGGTTTAGCATATGTCTGAAGGCAATAATGTGACCCATGTAGAGGTGGTTAGCATTTTGACTATTGTAGGATGGATGAGATCTGACACACACTCATTTAGATAATCATTTATGCATGTTTCACTAGATTTTTAACTTTATTTATAGAATGCACCTCAATAATTAGGAAATGCTATCATGTTTCCATTTCTTGTTCTCTAAGAAATAAATGTGTAAATGTATGAATTATTTTTTGATTAATTGAGAAACCTGACAAGGGGGCTCACCCTTACAAGTTCAAGGCTTGAAGGCAGAAATTCAGACCATCAAAAAACCCATAGCAAAAACAAAAAAGATAAAACACTAAGCACAAAGGATTTAGCCCAAAAAGAAAGGGCCAAATTCACACCCAAAAAGGAGGGCGAGAGTTCTTTCTACATCGTTGGACAACTGTCCATGCAATACTATCCTTAGGCTCCCAAATGAAGGAGACATCGTTGAGGCAGTTGTCATCACAACAACCAGAGTGTTAAAGAAGTTGAGCAACATCAATAGAAGCTTGGTGCATACCAAAAGAGAAAGTAGAGGGGATGGAAAGATCCTCACGACTAGAGGACGTAGCACCATTAGAATTAGGGACATCAACAAGAGTTGTAGGAGTAAGACTGGGAATAGCAACAAAAGCTTGACCTCGATTAGCAGCCAGGGCCTCATCAAGATTTTCTATAGGGGTTTCATCTTCATCACCAGCCTGTGAATCATTAGGGGAAGAATCAGAAAGAGAACAAGGAGTGAAAATTGTCAAATGTTCATTAATTGTAGCCTTCCACCAAGTAGTAACACATTTTCAGCACAGAAGAGCACAATTAGTAGCCATGTGCCTAGTAGAGAAGCAACGTTGACAATACAAGGGAGGACCCTCATAACCCAGTGATGGATTCCATGGCCTATCAAAAACCATGAGTGCCACTTCCCTTGAAAGAGGTTGGGAGACATCCATTTCAATCAAAATTCTAGTGAAAGTCGAGTGGCCCATAGTAGGTGTAGCTTCATCAACCCTCAAGAACTGGCCAAAGGAGTCCTTGATAGCCTCAAAGCAAGACATCTCCCATAAATGGAGTGGGAGATTCAGGAGGTGAACCCACACTGAATGCACATTTAGTGGCTCAGTGAGAGGGTTAATTGAAGTTGTTCAAGATTTGATAGAAAGCGAGTGATTCTTCCAAACACACAACTTATTCAAAACCACATCATGATCTTTAGAAGAAGAAAATGAAGTAATAAAAAACCTCTTGTACAAGGGTATGAATTAGTTGATTTTATATTAATCACATAAATTGTTGTACCAATAGATTTTAAAAATGATATTGTTAACTCTTTTGTTTTATTAATTAAATAAAATTAATAATAATAATAGTTAAACTTACCATCTATAATAATTTGCAGAAAAGGGAACTGGAGGAAACTACCGCATTGTCTTGGAAATCAACATGTATTCCCAAAATTAAGGATGAAACTAACAAAAGAATAAGCGAGAGAAATCAGCGGTATCTTAACTCACTTCTAACTAGACACAAGAATATATGTTTTGGTAACATAGAACAATTTAGGGAGAATAAATAAATGACTTGGCTACTGAGAAATACATTATTCTCTAGTAGCAAATGATGAACAAGGGAAGCAAAGAAATAAGGGGAAAAAATGCATCATCAAGTTCCATTGTACACCTCTTTTCTTCTAAAATTATATTTTGTTATTTGGAATCAGAAAATCTATATTTTAATTTTGGCAGAACTAGGGTGTTTAACATCCTATTCTTGTTTGATGTTTTCTTCAAAGTTTTTAAGGATGTCCTTTAAGAAAGATCTCAAAAAATGGAATTACTAAACTTTTATTTTTTTGAATTTTCTACATAATTTTGTAGACATGAAAGTTAGTTCTTATGTTTTCTTGATAAAATTGACCAAGTTATCACTAAGCAGTGTCATTTTTCTTCAATTTAAAAGTGTTTCATTTAATAGCATTTGACATTTATGACATTTTGTCTGTTTAAGCCTATCCATAGGTTAAAATAAACTCAAGATCTTTTTTATTTTATTTTTACAATCCTTACACCAATATAAAATTCACAGTGAATTTACTTAAGCCTAAAATGATTCTCCTTTTAAAGAAAATGAATGGAAAGAAGATATTCTAGAGAAGAAATTGGTTACAATCTTACCATTCACTTTGTTAGAAAACCCCAAATTAAATGATGTAGAGGTAAATAATTACCTAGCAAAAAAAATCCTCCTCCAATTCATTAGTGTTAATCACATGGTTTTTCTTTAATTTACTTTTTTGGTTTGCGTGTAATTCTCCCTGAATTGTAGTAGCTATAACATCTTCTCAAACCACTACCAATATTCTTGATGACAATTTATACCTTGTTTAGTAACAATCAAATACTTTTGCAGGCATATAGATTGCAGACAAAGGATGTTGAATTTGGCTTTACCTCTGTAGATTTACATATCTTGAAATTTCTAAAGTTTTTTTTACCAATACCATGTTCTTAGAGATAGTTGTCCAATAGGACTTGTGGCTAATTAGTGTCTCATTTTTCATATATAAAAGAAATTAATAATGCAACTTTTAAACAAAATGATAAAGTAGGTTTATTGCATTATAACTAAACTGAACAACCATAGTCATTATGCATGTGCAACAAATCCCATATGCTCAGTATGTTGTAATGATATTCATTTTTGGTGTAACTGGCATTTAAGATCATAGATTTGTAGACCAAAAACATAGAAACAAAAGCTTTAGTATGTTTTGTAATTGAAATAGCTCTCATTGAAAAAATTCAACATTGCTTAACAAAAACAATTTTAAAATTTTATTTAATGCATAATCTATAGATATGTGAGACATCGACTATGAAAATATTATAAATTTATCTTTTATTTTGTGTTTTATAATAGTTTATGAAGTATATGTATTTGAGGTGTTTCAAAAATTATTGTAACATGTTCATTCATTTTTTAATCATGCAAAAATAGAAATAAGAGAAATAAGTGATACTATTTTATATTCTAAATATTATGTGCACATAATTTAAATTATAATCTTATTAAGTTATCGTAAATCATGATGTTGGAAATGTTTAGAGTCCTCATAAGTACGTAAATAAAGATGACTAGATCATTGTGATTGGTGAGATCTAAGAATTTTAAATGACTCAATAGAAAAAGTACAATTTCAAGTAGATTTGGTAATTCAACATTAGTATGATTTCTATTTGTTCACATGGGAGTTGCATCAAGTAAGAGTTGAGACACTAAGTGCAATCTTATTTCAAATATAGACATGTATACTTAAAAGGAATAAACATGTATTAAAAATTATTTCCTTCTCTTTAAAATGTCAATTAGAGGGGGAGGAAATTTTTCTTCATTCGACTTTGGAATGGAAATAGGAAAACCCCAACATTGAATGATCAACTTGGACAAAGAATTTGTCCTTTAACTACCTTTTCAAATTGGGTATTTTAATTTTAATTTTTATATTTTTTTGTTGTAAATGAAATGGAAGATGGGATATAATGTGTCATTTATTTTTTGTTATATTCATGTGCGATGTTATATTTATTTTATGGATGGGTGCCAAACATGGGGTAATAGGGAAGGATATGTATTCATATTTGACCTATCTACTAAGTAACTAGTAAAAGTGCTTTATCCAGAGCTATTATTCTATTTATTTGATGCTAGGTGAAGGCACATTATTTTTTACTCCCTACCATATCATTGTGTAGATGCTACATTATCATATGTAAAATGTTAGATAACACACAATGTTGCACCAGATTCCATCCCCTCTATTAGTTCCAATTTTCTAAGTACTTCATGCAGGCTTGGGCGCTCTACTTTTCATGTTCAGCATCGGGGAAGATAATGCTTTGTGGTTGGGTGGAAAAATGTTTGGACCCCATTCTCATCTTGATAACAACAAATGAAAAGAAGTCTACGGATTAAGGAGATGAAATAGTTCATAATATCACTTTATCATGTATTTGATGCAATCAACCTATTGGTCATCTATCTTTATCACTTACAATTGATGTATTCATTTATTGGTAAAGATTAATGTATATTTATAATCCAATGTGCTTTGTCAAAAACAACAAATATGTGAATTATTAAAACTCCAAAACATAAGGTGTTTCCAACGAGCAGTGATGAACAAGGGGAATGGCATATAGTTGTGATAAAATGAACTAGACAAAGGATTCAAAGGGCTTGTAGATCTGCATCTTATGAGATTGGTTCTCATCACAATGACTGGATATAAAAGAAAACCCATAGGAAGGGCTTCAGGAGTTTGGATAATATGCAACATAGCCCATTTGCAAATCATCATCGGCAAGGGAAATTTTTCAATCAGGATCATCAACACAGATCAAGGCATCCTAGAAGGCCTTTGCCAAGGTCCCCAAGAAATAGGACTATGGAAAGGGATCATAATAGAAATATCTCTATTCCACAAAAGTTCGTAGGCATATGTGTCATTCCCTTATCCAATTCTCATCCTATTTGTGCCATGAGTGAAAATTGTCTTCAACTTGGTTCGAAAGATGTCTCTCCCCCAATCATCCAAAGGCCACCTACTTGGCCACAAAATCCAATGAAGACAGTCAATAATACTGGTCTTGCACATTTACAAAACCCTAATCACGAAAAGGTGAATACAAATTCACAAACTGAATCTAGGGGTCTGATGGTAGACAAACAACTAGATATTTTTAAACCGATAGCAACAAATTTCAAAAAGAAGGGTTTGATGACTAAGTGGGGTGGTCCTATTCTAAGGATGAAATACATGGAGAGTTGGTGGAATAAATCATTCCATGACCAAGCAAGTATTTCACACCTAGCTATAAAATTTATCACGATTGAATGCAAATATGAGGAGTTGAAGAATTATTTGCTATCCAGTGTAAATTTGATGTTTAATGGTTATGCATTTCACTTCTTTGATTGGTTTCCTAAATTTGATGCTTTTTCGCTTAAACCTAGTTCAAACCCTAGTTTTTTTAGTCTAAGTTTTCTTCCAGTAGAACTTATTAACTGGGATATTTTAGAGATTATTGGTAACAATTTTGACATTTTTCTTGGCTTTGAGAAATGAGGTTATGACATAGGAGAACTCAAAATTTTGGTAGAAACTAATCCTTTGTGTAAAACTAAAACCTTACAATTATCCACTGAGCTAGGTTGCTATGAGATCTTGCCTAGATCATACCTGGGACCGATTGAGGAAAACATACGTATTCTCTCTAATACATTCATATCTCCTATAAAACTTCTGGAGAAATTAGGTCTTCAACCTTCCATTGATATCCCTTTTCTTGATCCATTGATTCATGTCAATTTCAAAGAATAGGGGAGGTGTTTAAGATTTTTCCTAATAATACAAACTGCACAAATGTTGATGTTGAGGAACATAATAATCAAGTTGAAAATGATAATAATAATGAAGATAACTTAGTGGACCCTACTACCTTGAACCCTAATGATATAGTAAAATATGATAGTGCCCCCTCCATGGTACAATCAATGTATTTATCCTAGATCAAGAGGAGATATGTCAAAAACTTGAGGCAAATATTAACATTTTTGCAAGATTAATGGAAGATATTGTTGCAATACACAACGAAGTAAGGGAAGAGCTCACATTATGGTATAAGCTCAAAGAACAAGCCAACAGGGACCTACCCACCACAATATCTAGTGAAAATAGAACAAAGGAGAATATCATACAATAGGAAGATGGTAATAAAGCACCAAATAATGATTCTGGAGCTTTGATAAATAATACAAAAGAGAACAATTAAATCCTTCCCAAACTAGAAGCTATTTATAGTATAATAGGGATCAATCAGGAAGTTGATGAGGATGATATGGAGGATGAAGACCTAGTACATACAAACACATAGTTGAAGGGAAATATTGTAGAAGAAAAACTTGAATAAGAGGAAAAAGTTGTAGAAGCATTTGAGGAAGCACCAATGCAAAGGATAGTTATGATGAAACAATAGTGAAGTTAGGAATTGCAACTACCTAATGGTAAAAGTCTTAAGAAAAGAGGGAGAAAATCACTAAATGAGCTTAGGATTAAGATGGTTCAACAAAGAACCAAACTAAGCTCACAACATTATTTCAGGCTGGGAAGGGGAAGGTCCTTCCCAAGGATCAATGAAACTCACATCCTGGAATGTTAGGGGAATTAATGACCCTAACAAACAAATATTACTGAAGAACACCACAACCCTAATGTAATTTAAAATTATACTTCTAGAAGAAACAAAACTGAGTGAAGATGAAATGAACAAATTTAGGAAAAGGATTGATTTATGGAAATGTGAGATTATAGAATCAATTGGAGCTTCAAGAGGTCTTACCATGTTATGGATCCCTAGGAAAGTAGTATTTGAAATCAGCATTAAGAAATATAATTGGATGGGAGGTTGGATTGGAAATATTAAAATCCCTTTACGTTTATTCCTAATTAATGTATATGCCCCAATCAATACTTTGGGTAAAAAAGAAACTTGGAAGGAAATAGAAGATTTCTTCAACCAATTCAGAGAATGGAACTACATAATTAGGGGAGATTTCAATGCAATTTTAAGTTTGAATGAGAAATGTGGGGGAGTGAAGAATGAATCCCAATCTTTAAAGGACTTTAGAGAGTGGGTGAAAATCAACAATATATTAGACATCAATATGATTAATGCTCCTTTCACATCAAATAATAAAAGAGATGGTTTGAGCTACATTGCAGAAAAATTAGATAGAGAGCTTTCAATAACCTTCTCACAACATCTATTCTAAAAATGTCAGGTTCAGATCACTTTCCAGTAAGGTTGGACATAACAGAGGATCATTAACCTTCCAAAAACCCCTTTAAATTTGAGAATATGTGGTTCCAAGATGAAAACTTAATTATTTTACTGGAGCAATGGTGAAGGAGGAGAGTTTTTATAGATCTAAGATGTATTTTTTTGTGTCAAAACTAAAATCCCTCAAATTAAAAATCCTAAAATGGAATAAAGGAAACTTTAAAAACATTTTTGAAGAAAAAATAGAGGTTGAAAGGAAAATTAAAGCATTAAATGAGGAAATAATCAGAGATGGTATGGACATAGATAGTTAATTTAAAGAAAAAGATTTATTACATAAATATGAAGATTTACTTTCTAAAGAAGAAACTTTTTAGAGACAAAAATATAGAGAAACATGGTTTCCAGAAGGTGACAAGAACTCAAAGTTTTTCCACAATAGCACAAAAAATAGAAGGAATATTAATAAAATATATTAAAGATAAAAAAATTGAGAGGGGAAGTAATACATAATCCAAAGGAATTAATAGATTTCTACTATAATAATTTTAATAATTGGAATCATTCATATTTGGAGGCACAAACCCATCTATTAAATAATATTCCTAGATGTATCACAAATGAGGATAATACCCTTCTTAATAGTAATTTCTCACTAGTATAAACATTGTGCAACTAAAGGGCTTATCATTCAGCACATGTCTTGAACCAACAAAGATATTTTAAAAGTAAAATAAAGTTGCTCGACGGTTAGTATCCCTTTGATTCTTTGTGCCAGTTAATTTCCTACAAAGATCAATGACTTTCATGATCCCCTAAACCAAGATGCTCAATTGTTATTTACTGTGGGATCACGAGATGTTGACACATGGCAAGGCCGACTAGTGTGCGAGGAGATGTGTTGGTTGATGTCGATGCTAGGTGTTACAGAGGTGGATTAGAGGGCCAATTGGAAGCTTCCACGTGGTAGTCAGGTATAGTGGATCAGGTTGACCAATGTTGACCAAGCTAGAATGTGTATGTAATTTTGAATTTTGAAGGGCCTAAGGCACAAAAATACAGAGAACGAACTTGCTTCAAGAGATAATTAAAAGAGGATTTTTTTTCAGAAAATCAAAGATAAAATAGAATGAGACAAATCAAATGTGGTTTAGGGAAGAGAGATGAGAGAGTTGGGTTTTCAGCAGATTAGGGCAGATTGAAGAAGTGATAGTTGGCAACATTAGATAAAATTTGATTTTCTTCTTCTGCCTATATATTATATTCTTCTCTCTTTTCTTAGGGTTCCCTTTTGGGTCCCATTCTCGGTCCCTTGTGGTTCCCTTTAGGGTTCCAAAAGTTTTGGAGTTTGTTCCAAGCTTTAGCATTCCAATAGAAAATTCTTCTAGGTAGGAGCAATTTTGTAAATCTTCCAAAGAGCAAGTATTGTATGTATGTGGGTTGATTCCTTTTGTTGGTTTTTGTGTTTTTTTTGGTTGTATGTACATTACATGACATAGATAGCTTTGCTTTTTCAATGAAATATAATATTGGTTTAGATCTCTCCAGAGTATGACTCAATTAAGTCTTAAATGGAATAAAAGAAAGAGTTATCCCATTTAGTGTCTCGTTGTGAGATATGTAACAATCTTGTCATGCTTTAATTCAAATAATTAATTAAAATGCTTGATAGAAGTTTCAAACTTGTTGGGCTTGTGCAGGTATTTTGATAAGTAGGTTGGGTTGGGATTACTATTGAAGAATATTGTAAGGCAATGTTCTTAGATCTTAGGCTATTGATGAAACTTTGTTCTATAATATTGTACTTCTGATGACTCCATTTCCCAATGGGATGAGGCACTGATTTCAACTAGTTGCGGGATTTACATTTTTTTTGTTCCTATCCAAGTGGTTCTTGCTACAAAAAATTGATTAAATCACATAATATATTTATTTTATGTTTTGTAGTTGTCTTACCCATATCACATGCTCCATTCAGGTCAACGTTCAATGGGTATTTAGCCACTCCCTAGTATCTCCATGTTATGTTGACACCTCATATGAGATAATCTACTTTATGTTAATTCTAGTTGTGAGCCTTTAGAGTGTGTGTTAAAGGACATTAAAGGTCTACCCCCCTTGGTTTTGCAGAGCCTAAAGTACAAAAGGCTTTACTAGATCGTAGTCAGTTGGTCCTAGTCTCTGAGATTTATGATTACTAGAGTTGGCTTCTCCATAGGAAATTGTAAGATCAACTTGGTAGCTATTTTGTAGCATAAACCATTTTAGGAGGCAACAATAACCATATTTATTTTATGGGAGAAATATATCCTAGGAGTTTTCTTGATACTACCCCAAAGACACACTTCCTAGCATTTTTAAAAACCTTATAAAATAAGTCATCTACGTAGTCCTTAAGGAAAGCCTTGTATAATAGGGGAAAATGATATCCAAAATGCCCAAATGATGGTCTTTAGTGAGTGATTTACATAATAATTCATCTTCAAATTCCTCCATTAACGAGTGCATGAGTTCATGGAAAATAGTTTTTATCACCCTTTGATGGGTTGCTCCAACATTTTTAAGACCAAAGGGAAACACATTCCAATAGCATGTTCCCCAAACACATGTGAAAGTTGTTTTTAATATCTTTAAGGGCTCTTCTAATTTAGTTATAGACATAAAATCCCATTAGGAATAACAGTCCACCAACACAACTAAAAGGGGGGGGGGGTGAATTAGTTGTGAGACAAAATATTAAACTTTAAACTTTTTAAACCAAAACTCTTAATCAAAATATCAACACAATGAATGCAACACCATAACGCAATATTTTGTTATCGAGGAAACCCTATTAAAGGTAAAACCTCGGTGGGAATTAGCACCCACAAATGATGTACTGAAAGTATAGTATCCCTATTAAAAGATTTAGCCTTGTTAGGATCTTATTAATGCATATAGTACATAGTCCATGTTAAAGGACAAACCCTATTAGAAGTCAAGAGAAAAATGGTAGGCTCACTGCTCAAGCACACTACCTAAAGAAGGTTAAATTCATCTTTAGGACTCACTTTCCAAAATACAATTGTATAGAAGATATACAATCCAATGAACTATTTGCTAGCAACTATCTTTGCTTGATCAGTTCCAATGAAGCTCCTCAATCACAATCACTTCTCTACATCCAATAGAATTCACAAATACAAGCTCACAACTTACATACATCACACTTTATTCTCCAAAAATAGCTATTCTTTATACCCTATTACAATAATCAATTAGGTCGACCAATTAAGACTTCCCTAATGAAAAAGAACCTTGCAAAGATACACACGATACCTTACACAAGTATACAATAGTTACAATACATCAAATACACTCTAGGATTTGAAATCCATGCTCAACATCTTCACACAATGTTACACATCTCTAGTCAGCTCCAAATAGTTCTTCGCAAGACCACACGCTCCAACTGATGTCACCATGAACACAAAAACTCCATGATCACAAATAATATTCTCCAATATGTCTTTTATAATTCCTTAAGCTCATAGGTTACAAATCATGCTTGCATAAGAGTTATCTCATAAATACAGAGACTAACTCTATCACTATCCATTGTCACGGCCTAGTAACCAATCTTCACTAAAATAACTGTAACTCAGTCCATCTGCAATATTAAAGCCAAGAGACCTTTGACATAAGGTCACAACTTATTCCTATACATATTCCTATCTTCACATGCTTTAAAAAAATCGTACAATAGCCATACACTTTTGTCAGTCATCCATATATCACCGTTAACTAGTTTGTCTGTCTTCATTTGAAACATATGTTGACAACAATGACAAATGATGAAAGTCAACACATATTAAAGAACCAATTCCAACAATATCCCCCTTTGGAATTGATGGAAACATATGAGAAAATCCATCAACCCAAAAGTACTCATCTCAATACAACTTTCTCAATATCCTCTTTACAATCTTCCCAATATCCTCAACACAATCTTCTAAAAAATATCTCCCTTAAAACAGTAGGTATTTTCACTTAATCTCTCCCCCTTTGACATCAATGGCAAAGGGTGTCATTATCCAAGGTTTGATTATCTCATCTTAGGTGCAAAATCACCCAAATGTGTTATGTTATATTCATGTGATCACTCCCCCTGAGGAGTAGATCCAAGCATCAAGTCCAAAAATGATATAGATCTGAAAACTACTAGAATGATGCATTCCTACATCAATTAATTCTCATAAGGAGGGGCTCTCACCCCTAGCATACCTCTTAGATATTCAAAGGTATCTTTTGACAAAGGTTTTGTAAATATGTATGTTATATGTTCCTTTGTGCTGATATACTTTAACCTGATCTCTTTCTCTGCTACCTTGTCTCTTAAGAAATGATACTTTATTGATATGTGCTTTGTTTTAGAATGCATAACTGGATTCTTTGACGTATTCACTGTGCTAGTGTTATCATAATGTATAACCACAGGTTCTTCAAAAATTATTCCAATGTCTTTCATCATCTGCTTGATCCAAACAATTTGAGTGCAGTTTATAGCAGCAACAACATATTATGATTCAATGGTAGAGTGAGCTATACAGTCCTTCTTCTTACTTAGCCATGAAAGCAATCTTTTCCCAAGGAAAAATGAACCTCCACTAGTACTTTTTCTGTCATCCACACTTCCTACCCAATCAGTGTCAGTATAAGCATGTAACAAAAAAATATTAGATTTTTCATACCATAATCCATACTCAAGTGTTCCCTTCAAGTATTTAAATATCCTTTTCATAACAACAAGGTGAGTCTCTTTAGGATTTTATTGATATCTCACCACAATTCCAACAACATTAGCTATGTTAGGTCTTGTATGGGTTAGATATTGTAGGCCTCCAATCATTGATCTGTACTTTGTCTAAAAAATACTTGCACTTTCATCAGTATTAGCAAGTTTATAACTGGTAACCATGGGTGTTCCAATAGGCTTACAATCTTCCATTCTAAATTTCTTTAACATCTCTTTAAGATACTTTGTCTAAGAAATGAAAATTCCATCTTTATTCTGATTAATTTGTAAGCCAAGGAAAAATTTCATTTTACCTATCATTGACATCTCAAATTCATTTTCCATTTCCTTAGAGAACTTCTTACTCATCTCATCACTGCCTCCAAAAATAATGTCATCCACAAAAACTTCAACTATTAGAATTCCTTCTTTACTAGTTCTTAAATAAAAATTAATGTCAGCATTACCTTTTCTGAAACCAAGACTCAGTAGATACTTATCCAATCTTGCATACCATGCTCTAGGTGCTAGTTTCAGTCCATACAATGCCTTCTTTAGTTTACATACCATATCCTTATTCTCTGTCAAAGGAAATCCATCAGGTTTCTTAATGTAAACTTCTTCCTCAAGATCACCATTCAGAAATGTAGATTTAACATCCATCTAATATACTTTAAAGTCTTTATGCGTAGCATAAGCAAGAAATAGTCATACTACCTCCAACCTAGCAACATGAGCAAATATTTCTTCAAAGTCTATGCCTTCTTGTTGAGATTAGACTTTACAAAGAAGTCTTGCTTTATTTCTTACGACTTTCCCTTCTTCATTCATCTTATTTCTGAAAACCCATTTAGTTCCTATCACATTCTTGTCTTTAGGTCTAGGAACCAATTCCCAAGTATTGTTTTTCTTTTTCTGATCCAATTTCCTACATTGCTTTAGTCCAAGATTCATCCTTACAAGTTTCATCAGTAGTTTTAGGTTCAACTTGAGAAATCAAAGAAATTTCATTCCTTAATCTAGACCTTGTCAACTTTTCTTTATTAGCATCACCAATGATTTTATTTTCTGGGTGGCTCTTCTTTACATACCTCGATGTCTTTTGAATATCAGTAGAGTCATTCAAACATATTTCCATCTCATGATCAACTTCAAAAGGTTCTTCTTGATTTGTAACAACTTCTCTGTTGTCTGAATTCTAACTGTAATCATAAACTCTTTCCCAAATCTAAAATTCTCATCAATTCTCACATTAGAAATTTCAATCATCTTTCACAATCTCAGATTAAAACATTTTTAAGCCTTGATATTAGTATAATAACCAAGAAAGATCCCTTCATCACTTCTAGCATCAAATTTTCCTATGTCATCATCTCTTTTGATGTAGCATTTACTACCAAATATTTTGAAATATTTCACGGTACGAGTATGATTAAACCATAATTCATAAGGAGTCATACTTGTACCTTCTTTGATTTGGATTCTATTCAAAGTATAAACAACAATAGATCTTATGTGTCTTCCTACAACTTGCTACAATAGTCAATGTAACTCATTTGACTTCCTCTTTCTTCTAATATCTCTCTTGTGTCTTTGAGCATATTCTAATTTATCACATCCCTTATCTATTAAATTATTTTTTCTATTTGTTTTTTGATCTATCTATCTACTTGGCTACTATGAAGGTGGAAACACTAAGATAGGGACTTGATTGAGGCTAGTTTTCAAATAGCCCCATACATATTTCCTCTTTTGTGTATGTATAGATTTATTTGGAGAAGTCAACCTTATGAAGGTTTTCTTGTGGTCATCTAATTTATTTCTCTCATTTTATCATTTTTCTTTCTATTTATTTTATATTTTTTATCTAGTATTTGTTGTTGCCTTCCTAACTTTTGGATTTTTGCAAATTAGTCAAAGTATAAGATGGGGCTTTGCCATATTCTAAGTATTCTAAATGTGAACATTTCCTCCATTACATTTTGGTGAACTAGATGTGAACATTGATTCTATATTATTTTAAAATCACCCTTTATCATTTCTTCAAGTAGTCATTATACTAAAAAAATGACAAATCAAATATTTCTTGTGCTAAAAATTTATACTCCATATCATCAAAAGGGGTATACGCTAGCCTTTAACCAAATTGTCTATATCTCTCTTTCAAAACAAACTTTATATTTTCTTTCTTTTTATCACTTTATATATTTTTTTAATACACTTCAAATAGTTATCTCACAAGCGTGTGATAGTGGGTTTGTTTCTCCTTTATTATTCTTTGTTGACCCCTCTCATGAAATTTATTCTACTTGTGACGATATTTTGGTGCAAGTCGGTGAAATAATTGATAATATCATTACTATACCATGTTTTCATTCCAAAACATTCTCTTATTTAGATGATGTATTATTGAATGAGGAATCTAATCTCACATTTAATTTCCCACAAGTTGATGTTGAGCATATTCCTTCAACTAATTGTTATATAAGTTATAATATATTTGTTAATGTAATTATTGTCTTTGTTTCTCGTAAAATACCTAAGAGACCAATAATGTGTGTTAATCAAGAACCATAACCAAAGATAAAGAAAGAAATAGACATTTTTGTTAACCCTTCTAAGAATCACCTTAAGTTTTTATTTATTTATTATCAGTTATGAAAATATCTCACACTTATCATCCTAGTAGAAATAAACAAATCATTAACATTAGAACATCTCTTCCACCTTCTCAACTTATTCTTTAACATGCTCCTAAATAATTTCCTCAATTCCTGGTAGAGTGTGATCTTGTTGAGATACTTTATGTTACTTCTACCAAGATCTCTCTCTAGGATCTTCTTAAAAATTATCCTCTTTATCATTGTATGCTTCAAGAGTCTATAGAATATCTTTGTGCCATATTTTACTAGAACGAGTGATGTGAAGGCTTTATTGGATTTCATACACTCTAAAAATGTAGAAATTACAATCCATCAATGCGAACATCCTCCTCTTGAACTAAAAAATCAAGATGATCTATTTTAATGATAGTCCTTTCATAAAATAATATTATTATTAGACACACTCTTGTTGATATAGGTTTGGAACTCAACATTTTTAATGTTGATCTTTATCTAGAATAAAAAAGGATCCAAGTTCTCTTGCAAAATATTCTTTATTTGTTCACAGGTTTGATAATGTTGGTTGACAAGCTCTAGGTACAATAATGATACCTTTGCGACATGGACCCATTACTTTACCCACTTTGGTATATATAATACCAAAAACTTTACAATACAACCTTCTTGCTAGTAGACAATAGATTCATGCTAAGGGTGTAGTCCCCTCAATCTTGCATAAATTTATTACATCTATTCATAATGATGAATTATTTATAGAAAAGACTAATCAATCTTAAAGTTGTATTACTTTTTAAATATTTCATTATATTCAAACCTTGTTATGCCATCATTAGTTCCTAATCTTGATGGGGATGCTAACTCACTTTATTCTTAAGAAAATGCATCTCTTGGTGATGATCGGGACTCTTTGAGTTTTACAAATTCCCCTATTGGAAAATGTAGTGTCTCAAATTATAACCCCTTTTCACACTCCCTTTTTCTTCCCTTGGCTTAGTGTGTGTCCTCATTTCTTCTCTCCAAGCCCATTTTGGCCCTTCACTATCAAACTATTGTCATTTTCTAGTATGGAGATTAGACCCCGTGTCTTGATCTATGCATGTTCCATTTACCATCAATCCAACCCTTTACAAGTGGAATATTGCATTAGGTTCCATATTCATGGTGGGTTAGGGTTCTAGGAACCATAGTCCTAGTGGACCAAGGTGCTAGGTGCCAAAGTCCCTCAAAATTGGGCCCACATTTAAATATGGTAATGTGTCAGTTCCCACCAATTGTTATTTGATCTTAATATTTTCACATGACCATTATAGGTTGGCCTAATTCATAAAATACTTTGGGGACCCTATATAATAGCATCTTTTTCTCATTCATTTTCATCTAGTGTCTTCAAGTTCCATCCTAAATAAAGCATTATGGGCATATTTCTTCATATTTGAGCATTAAGGAGCAACAAGTGTGAATAATTATCATTTCAAGGAGATTTTATGATTGATATTATTTAAGGTGTCATGTTTTTGCATCAACACTTGAAGATATTATTAGAAGAGCATTAACATTCATCAACATCATCAATTTTGAGGTATAATCTTTTGATATTTAACATTGTAATCTAGATTTAGTTTATATACAGAGCATCATTGTTGTAAGGAAGGTTTAATCCACCCAGGGATTGACTTATACAAGCCCCTATACAAAAAAATGCCATTTTTATCCCTCTTGTGTGCAAGTTTCTAGATCTATGAGTGAAGTGTTACAAATTCAAGGAGTGTGGACTGGGACAAAAAGATTGGAATTCAGGAAGAAAAAATAAAAATTCATTGAGATGTTTTCAATTATTGACATAGTCCATGGTTAGTAAATTAGCCTGATACATTTTCAAATATTTTTTAGGGGAAGCATCAAAACAACATCTTGATTCTAGATATGTGAATGATATCATCTCTTGAAATCACCAAACTATGTTGGTAATTGAATTAGTCCTACCACGTTGAGCCCAAATTTAAATGACATGTACCTCTCTTATGTTCATTTTTAGACATATAATCAATACTATTTTATCAGAATTGTATCTCTTTATTTATGCTAATTAGTGTATAATTTCCATCATTTTACCTAGTTGTCGTTGAATCAATCAATTCCATTCAATCCACATAAATGGAGGATAATTTATACCCAATTTGAGCTCATCTCTTTCCAATAGGTTTGAATTTGGGCCAATTCATTTTATCCTTCAATGTGGGTGTATGTAAATAGACTCGATTCCTAGTTTAGTCTAGTGCATGCCTATCATAGAGTATAAAATCAGCACTTTTTACCTTGACATTTAAAAAAAATTATTCACACCTATTGATAAAGATTATTATTCTTTTTTATTGCAGGATAATGTGAATACTAATAATTATTCCATTAATGTTAATCCTACAACTTTTGATGAGTTGTAATCACGTTATGGTCTAGGATTCAACATTCTTTCTAAACATGGATATAAAGGAAATGTTATTGGGTGTATAGAGAAAGGATTTAAGGTCTCTTTATAACTAACATTATATACTCTTTTATAGTGGGCATAGATTATTATCCTTCTCATTTGTCTTCATCCCCTCCTCCATTAACTCTTGTCTATATGCCTTTTTTCTTGTGAGTCTTCAAACTTTTCTCCACAAGAAAAAAGGGTTGCTTCTCGATCCTCATTTTTACCAAAGCAAAATTATATTTTATTGATGTTTCTTAAGGCCCACTTATAAATTTTTGTTCCTTCTCCTATACATAAGAAATTTTCTAAAATAGACAAAGTGAAAAATTCTTTCTGTGCATATCATCAAGTGCTTGGCCATTCCACTATTATATGTAAGGCCTTGAGGGATGAAATATGATAATTTATTTACTTAGGTGTCATAAATCCTTCATTTATTGACACACCTAATTATTCTTCTTTACATGTCAAGTGATAGAATGTCTCACCTTTATCCTCTCCTTTCTACATGTTAATAATTTTCTCATGGGGTTCTTACACCTTCGTTCTTTTGTGTAGCTCCTCACTATGTGGAATTTTTCATTTCCTTGTTTATTTCTATTAATGGTGGTACAATATTATTTGCAACCATACTTTTTCTATAGTAGCAACAAATAGTTTCTAGAATAATTTTCCTCCCCTAATATGTTGGGGGTTGATGACAACTTTTTTGGAGGTGTACATTTCTCTTGAGGAACCATTCTCTTATGTCTTCTTATTCTCTTTTCCTTAAGATGTAAACATGGTAAATATGCTAATATATTAAGGCTACATACATATTCCACTTATTTATGTGTTCTTACTATCTTTTTTTTCTCATAGTGGCATATTTCTCTTTTTCACCTATAGTGTTGCATGTCTACCTCTTGCTCACAATGTTTGTTGTCTATTTGTCACCTGATGTGATGAGTTTCAATGTTTTCCCTCTACAATAGTTATTAAAATATATCAATTTTATAGTTGCTTTCCTCTATAGAATTGAGGTTAGTCTAGCTTATGTATGTAGCAAGTTTCTCTATGCCATCGAGGTTGGTTCTACCTAATGTCTATTATATTTTGGATCTATTTATCTCTACAAGTACTGGCCCTCTTCCATAAAAATTTGGTAGACTACTAAGCATCCTAATTAGAAGAGGCTTTCCTCCACTATGAGATTGGTTCTTCTAATCATTGATCACTAAACATAACACAAATTGCTAGACTATGATCTACCCTTTTTAATTTTGACCATCTAGTATCTGGTTTATGTAGTCTCTTTGACATTGGTTGTTTCCCTATCTTTTGGATGCATTATTGCTTAAAGAAATCAATCATAAAATTCTTCTCTTCCTTTTATAATTCCTCTATGTGTTTTTTCTTTTTATTTTAGGGATGACTCATTATTGATAAAATGGTTTGCGCTCCCCTTGGGATTTGTGACAAGGGAATAACTGCCTCTTGTGGATTCTATATGTCTAGTGGTTGTATTGGGTATTGAAAGGTCAATATTTTAGTGCAACAAAAATCACACTTGTAAAAAATGGTATCATATCTTGGTCATAGGTTTGAATCCCCTCAGGTAATGTTGAAGGGGAGATTATTGGAAAAATGGTCAGTGCTCCCCTCAGGATTTATGACAAGGGAAAAATCACCTCTTGTGGATTCTATCAGTCTAGTGGTTGTATCAAGCATTAAAAGGTCAATTTTTTGGTGCAACGATAATCACACTTGTAACACACATCGTATTGAAAAAACCTTTTGCATCATGGTCTCTTCCACTACTTCCTTGGCTTGAAGAGTTGTTCACTTCCTTTAAAATATGATTTTAGAATTTTAATTTTATTTATTTATAATTTATTTTCTTTAGCATGAATTTTCATGTGGACTATAATCCAACTAAATTGGGGGTAAAATGTAGATTCAAAAATTGCATACCCTTTTGTAATTTCACCTACAAATTTATAGCCACTTTAGTGTTTGTTCTCCTAACATTTGAGTAGGATCATTACAACCCTTTCATCAACCTTTACCTCTTAGGATGCCCTAGAAACCTTTTCAAGAATCTACCTTCTTACATCAGTTTTATGATAACCACATATTTTTTTAACTCTTGTTTTGATTTGTCTAGGCACAAGTGTGTCACATAGACATTTGTGCGTCATGTTATCATCTCATGATAACTTAATATTCAAAATTAAATTTGAGTGTTTCACCCCTTATCACTTCCCAAGGTTAGTGGAAAGGACTTAGAATATTTTGAAATAACTTGAAAATATCTTCTTTACTCCTCATTTTTAAATATATTTTTTACTCCATACAAAGGCTTGAGGTTCTCTATTGGATACTCTCGAGATCTCTTTTTTATTCGATAAGTTTTTCTCTCTATCTATCTATCTATCTATCTTGCATAGATTCTAACAACTTGCTATAATAGTCAGTGTAACTCTCTTAGCCTTCTCAAGCCTTTCTAGTAATATATTTATATTGAACAAGCCAAATAACTAAGAGGGGGGTGAATCAGTTATTCCAAAACACTTTCTAAAACTTTACTAAATTGGTAAGTACATAAATTATTCAAATAATTAAGACTGATAAAAGCATGAAAGAACAAGAACAAACAACACTATAACACTAGATATAATGTGGAAACCCAAATTGGTAAAAACCATGGAGAAGCTAATTCTCATGAATTGAACATTAGTTAAAATGACACTAGTTAAGGTGATTTTTTTACAAGCGCTCACTGTTAATTTTCTCACTATTGTTTGGCTCACTATCGATCGGGATAACTACCCTTATATAGATCTAATATAGATCTTCTGCTAGCATATATCAAACCTTTTCAACATAGTTTGTACAACCTTCTCTCTATATCACAATAATACTTCACTCAACCTCCTTCTTCTTACACATTGTTGCCAGATATACACCAAAATAGACCTGCACTATATCAATTTTTGTTCTTTGTATATTTCTCACATACATACATTAGATACAAAAGATATATTTTTTTATATATACATTCAATAAGGTAGCCACATGTTAGCTAAGACACAAAAAATGTTGGCCACAAAACAAAAGATATTACAATTATATTTAACATGTTACCATTGAACCAAGATATAGGCCATACATAATAAATATTCATACCACATTACCACATGACCTAAATATAGGTCACCCTTAAGATGCATATGCTTCATATCACATTTACTAAAAGATAAGAAAATTTTGGAACCATCAAAACACCACAATCAAGTCCATGACTTGATTAACAAAATTTTTGAACCAACTGGTACATAAGAACCAATAAAACCTATCCATAATGACATATAACCGATATACTAAAACCATTTGATGAACTATAAGAATGTCCAGGTAGCAGGGATGCCCAAAAGAACTCTATAACATATCAGTCAATAAATACTAACCAAAAATCCACTCATCTACAATCACTAAAACATTTAGATGTACCAAAAGATATATTCCAATAGTAGGAACAAGTACACCCGACAACATAACTCAAAACTATATTTAATTGAAACCTTGATATCATATTGACAACCAATAGGCATCCAATTGATACAACCAACAACCAACCAATATATATATGCAACTGAAATAAGGTTTTAACATCAATAATAATAATGCCAACATCTCCTTAATGTGTTTAACAATCTCCCCCATTGGCATTTATGGGAAAACACCAAAAAGATCCAAAATTCAAAAACTCCAAAAAGTTTCAAAAAACTCCCCCTGAGTAGATATTCCTTTAATTTTTTTGTTCTTCCTATTTCTCTCCCCCTTTTGCCACAATGGAAAGGGCCAAAAACCAAAACTCATTAAATCAATCAAATACAACAGTCTTCACAATAAAAATCCTCTTATATATTTCCTTAATGATTGGAATCTTCCTCTTAAACTCAGCCACAACAACACCCATCTAAGCGCGCAAACTATCATGCTCCACTAACATATCGAATGATGAATTCCAATTCAGAGACTAGGACTATCATTCATAAGCTTCTGCATTAGCAAGGATGCTAGAGACATGCTCTAACTAGACTTCAACCAAGTTCTTCACTAGCCAAAATATTTTCACCAGATCTTCTCTTTGACTATGCAAATGCAACATTTCACCTTGTAGCTAACCAACTTTTATCCTCTATTTTCCACCTTCATCCTTTAAGTAATCATATGTCTTTCCTAACTCATTTAATTTTCCCATGTTGGTGTAATTAAATATTCCTAATTACACTTTACTTAAGTTTACTTAGGACAATGCATTTGCATATTAGTTTTCATTGAGACACCTAGGAGTTTGCATTTCATTTTAGCACGTGGTGTAGGATAATTTCCACTTCAGGTGGTGATAGTTTTCCTTTCATACCTCTTTATGTGTGAGATCCACCTTTAGTGCTCTTATCACATTATCATCCTCTCATTGTTGCACATACTTTGTTGTACAATGGAGGATGATCCACCTTTGGTGGACATGTGATTGCACCTTGTCTAGATGATAGGTTATCATTTTCATCTCTCCTATTTATCATATATTGCCTATATATTTAGGCACGTCTACTTTGTATCAATTCAATTGATTTTGTATCTATTTCATTATTTATCAATATTGAATCATTCAATTGATCATATCATATTTTTCTCTCTTGTGCAATCAATTGAGCTTCTATATCTTGGCATTTTCATTCTTTTCCTTAGGAAAATTCTTACATGGTATCAGAGCCATAGGAGTGTCATTGTATAACCTATTTTGAGAGAATTTTGTTGCAGGTCAAAATTGGAGCTTGTTGGTACAAATCAGAGGTTAGCATCACATTAAGGAGATTCAAAAACCCCTAAATCAGATTTTGTTTCATCAAAATAGGACATTTGAAGCCAAATCTAGAGACATTTAAATTTTTGAGGTGCGGCAGTGGTGATTCAGAAAAAATAATTTCATAGGCGATTTTCAAACAGTGATATCTCAGTAATCCAGACTTCTTTTTTGGAGCATTTTTTTTGTTTTGAGGTAAAATTTTACGATCTACACAATGGTATAGGTGGTTTATGATCTCTAGTAAAATTTTACGATCTACACAATGGTATAGGTGGTTTCTGATCTCTATTTCTGATGTTTTCTAAAAATTGCAAATTCTAATTTTTACAACTTTAGAGACTTAATTCAGGCTCATATGGACACAATTTTAGGTGCTATTTTTTTTTAAAATTGCATAATTTTTGTCTACTTTTCAAATCTGGTATCATTTTGGAGAAATTTTGAGTGGACATAGTACTTCCAAAATTTGGTCTATTTTTCCCTATTTTCACACTTGTAATTGATTAGATCCTTGAGTGATCTTGTGTCTTATTTTCTTGAGTATGCTATAGCTTCACATTCTCTATTGTAAAAATCAAAATGAGAAGTCCACTTTGGTCCATTTTGACAAGTGGCAATTGTACATGCACTAAACATAAAGTGCCAAAATCATGTATTTTGGGGGGGTCCTTTGATTCATTGCATTTTGGGGGATGCATTAATTTTTTGATCTCATTGTTTCATGAGAGAAGTGCATCATGGATGGTTTAATTAGGTTTATAAGAGGAAAATATAAGAAATGGAGTGAATTTCTTCTTGTTCATCTTAGTGAGCATCACCAATTGCCCTATTTGTATGAGTATAGACCTACTAGTCCTTTCGATTGGAAATATTACACAAAAGTTTTTTAATGTTATCTATTGGAATATGGATATGGATGTTATGGATTCCCTTGATGACTAAAAAGATCGAACAAAGACTATTCCTTATCTTTGGACTATTCTTTGGGAAATTTATGGAGATCTTCATGTTCCTGCACTCCCAAAAGGTTTAGAACCTCTAGTTGCAACTCCTTCTCCTCCTATTAATATCACATCTACCACCACTCCTAATGATGCTTGCATCCTTATAGCCATGGGTTTAGATGATTTAGTGCACCAAGATATTCCTTGTCTTCCAATTAGAGTTCCATGGGATGACCACTTGACAGACATTATAGGTTTGTTTATGGAGTCATACATTTTAGATTTGGGAGACATCATTAATGCCATTCATCTTCTCTTTGCTAAGGGTTATCCTTCTTCAATTGTTTCAAGGGAACACTTTGATCCTCATCATCAATCTCCACTTGATCATTCTTTCTAGGTTGACATGATTGTGGATCCTTTGATACAACATTTGGAGGAGGTCTCTTTAACTTCAGAGAAGACATTTGAGTCTTTGGAGATTGGTTTTCATGAGTCTCAAACTTCACTTGAGATGTCACATTGTATGGTTCAGGCTACTCATACTCATGTGTTGGAGATTCCTATTCATTTTCCTGAGACATCATATATTTTGAGGATTCTTCCTAGAGATTGGGGAGGATTATTTGATACACCTATGGCACCATTTCTTCCTAAAGGGAAGAAAATCATTCAATTTTATTGGTGCAGTTTCTACATTGATCCATACACACCTATCATGGGTGTACATTCTACATTGAGGGGGGGCTTCCTTTCTTCTCTTCCTACTTCTTACTTTGAGGAGACATCTTTGTCTTTGGAGTTTGATCCAACTTCTTACATGGATCAATTACCATTGGTTCCTTGTTTGTCACCTTCTATTGGACTTGATTCTAATTGGTTTGTGTCATCTACATCAACCAAGGAAATGGTGACATGTGAGCATACTTCAGAGACATAATACTTCATTTAGATTCCCCTTCCTTCTTCCTATCCATAATGGGAAGCCTTCTTGCCTCTATACTTTGTGTATCTTCTTCCTAAGGGGAGAAATGTTGTTTGTAGATTGGACTTTGTTTTTCCTTCAAGAACTCACCATTCATGTAGGAGATTATTCATTATGGGGGGGATCTAATGTCTCCTTGTTTCCTTCCTATAGGGGGATTCTTTCTTGTATATTCATGATGTATGTTTTTATGGGAGGAGGGGGGGGGGGGGGGTCTTGATTACTCCATCCATACATGCATGTTATTTTTCATCTCTCTTTTTGGGGGAGGGTTTTTCCCATGAGGTTTTCCCTCTTTCTCTGCTTTATGAGAGATTGCATTACATTTCTCTTGCATATTGTACATGGGGAACTAACATGGTCTAGTAGTTGGGACCCATCATGCATTTTCATCTATCATTGTGAGCTTACGTGCATTCCCCTAAGTTTCGCTTAAGGGGGGGTGTTGGTGTAATTAAATATTCCTAGTTACACTTTACTTAAGTTTACTTAGGATAATACATTTTCATATTAGTTGTCATTAAGACACCTAGGAGTTTGCATTTAATTTTAGCACATGGTGTAGGAGAATTTCCACTTGAGGCAATGATAGTTGGCATCTCACACCTCTTTATGTGTGAGATCCACCTTTAGTGATCTTATCACATTATCATCCTCTCATTGTTGCACATGCTGCACATACTTTATTGTACAATGGAGGATGATCCACCTTTGGTGGACATGTGATTACACCATTTCTAGTTGATAGGCTATCATTTGCATCTCTCCTATTTATCATACATTGCCTATATATTTAGGCACATCTATTTTATATTCATTCAATTGATTTTGTATTTATTTTATTATTGATCACTATTGAATCATTCAATCGATCATATCATATTTGTCTCTCTTGTGCTATCAATTGAGCTTCTAGATCTTGTCATTTTCATTCTTTGCCTTAGACAAGATATTACAAGGTATCAGTGATGTCAAAATTCTTACATCCTCCAATAAATTTAATTATGCCTTTGAAGTTGTCCATAGCGGCAAGCCATTGAAGACAATACTTGTATATATCTGAGATTTCTTTTATGTAATCATTTGTCTCACTGATAATCTTGAATAATTTCTTTTTAGCATCAATACACTTATTTTGAATGTTTCTTTGACCACACAGTAATCTGCACCATATTGCAACAATCTTCCTTCAACAACCTTTACTAATTCAATTGGTAGAACAACTGATACATCTAAAATAGTGGTCTTTTTAGTGATCAAGTGATCAATCAACAACTCATCTATCTGTGTTCTACTCATCGAAGAGCATCTGGACCACATATCATTGATTCTATAGACTCACCATCTTCTAGCATATATTGAACCACATCAGAATCCACAGAGTTAGATTCTGATGAAGAAACCATATTTTTCTTGATCTCCTCTTCTTATTCATTTTCTTCTATTTCCTTCTCTACTTCAGCCTCTTCTTATTCATCCTCTAAAATAGTAACAATCTCTTTACCTTTAACACTAGTTCTTCCCCTTTTAGGTTCCTGAAGGGAACCACCAATATCAATAAACAATATTTTCTTACCAAAGGAGGAACCCTACTCAACATGACTCATTGGCACAACACCAGATACAACCAAACCAAAGAAAATACTCATCTACAATGAAGTAAAATATTCTTTGTAAGTATTTACATTATTCTTCAAAAACTCTAGGTATCTATAAATCTATTTTTCGATAGTGTTGTTGGTCCTCCACTCAATATTCTCACTACCTAATAGAGACCTCAAGAAATAGAACACCAAACATACAACCAAAGTCCCAAACCAAAAATCATAACCATCTTCTACTGACATCTTGACATTTTCAAGAAAATTATCCAATAGTAATTTGCATAGATCAAATTGAACACCTTATCTAACCATCTTATGAGAAATATAGACTATTATAGCTGACGTAGCACCATCATGATTTTGAAAGAAATTTTTTTAAGAGATGCCATAGGAAACATACATCACCACTAGATCCTTAAGAGTATTTATCAGGAATGCATGTTGATCATGGTCAATACTAGTTAACTCCTTTACTTCCTTGTATCTGAACATCTTATTCCTTGGTAAGTCTCCAATACTACACAACACTGTGATGTCTCTAATTATTTATTTTATCACCTCATAGGACTTATCCAACACTAGGTTTCCATCCTGAAATTGACTCAACAAAAACATGATAATTTCCTTGTCTTTGAACCAAGGGAATTCTCCTCATATATCCAAACTGAGATTTTGAACCCTCTACAACTCATCTACAGATAAAACTAATTCTAGTTGTCTGATCCTACCATGATAAAATTATTCTAACTTATCCTTCTTTAGAATTCTACCATCAATTGAGACTCCATTATCACACTCATGAATTCTTCTTCAACCTTTCTTAAGCTCGGCTAAAAACTTCAATTTTTCTTCTTGCAACAGTGCCAAATGATTTCAAAAATTCATATTTATAACCACGAACCATCATAATTACTTTTCCCCCCTGAGAATTAATTAATGTTGATGAAACTTAATTGTATTGTGCACAATCAACCAAAATAACTACAATCATTATTTTATCATCCAACATACCAAAGACAAGCTAGTTGCAACCGATATTGCCTCAAAGTAGGGAAGTGACTGATACAACATTTTAATAGTCCCCTTGAGCCAACACATTCAACTCAATTATCAAAATATCTAGTAATGAGGTTTGGTATCATATTCTCTTTACCAACAATATCTTTCTTCTTCCATATCATGTTAGTCTTCTGAGATTCATTTGAAATCATAACATTATTACCATTTCCAATATTTACCAAAGCACCTCTAGATTTGCATGTGTTAGCATAATGACCAATCTAACCAAATTTGAAATAATTAACATTCCTCTATCTTGAACTCACTATCTGAACCCTAGATCTTCATTTATTAGTCTCATAACCATAATTGTTACATGCATAGCAATTTCCATAAAAAAATTATTGTTCATTCCATTTTTCTTCACAAGATTAGAAACTTGAGTTTTGCATTGATTTTCTTTATGACCAAACTTATGACAATGAAAGCATTGAACCTTATTTTCATTCCTCATCTTAGAATCAACAACCTTACGACCAAATTTTTTGCATATGAAATAGTAACCTTTAAAACATAAGTACCTTTGAGCATTCAGTTTCTTGATCGAAGGCCTTCTTGTAGATTCATTTTGATTCTTGACTTTTCTATCTACCTCAGACTTTGCCTTAGCTTCAAATTCCTTCTCTTTTCCTTTGTTCTTCAAATATGAACAATCACTGGTAAATCATAATCCTTCCTTATCCTTGTGACTCTTTTGCAGGGACAAAATTTGATCCAACATAGTACTACTCTCACAAAAATTTTCTTCAAATCTTAGCTTCCTTAATTCTTGATCCAACTTTTCATTTTCTACTTTAACCCGTCTTTGATAAATTTCTCAGTATTTTTACTGTCACTCAGCTTCTTTCCTAGATCTACCACCTTTTCTTTTGATTCCTTAAATTCTTGACTGACTTCCTTGTGCCTTGCTTTGAATTTCTGGATCTAGTCCCTAAAATTTGAGATATATGAATTCACTTCCTTTAGGTTTTCTTTTAACTCCTCATTTTTTAATTTAGTGCACTCAATGTCACTCATCATGATATGTCAATCCTCATTAGAATAGTATTCTCCCTACTTATGTTCAAACACCCTAGATCTCCCTCAAGTAGTTAACCTCTATCTGGAAGGGACCAAGCTTTGATACCAATTGTTGAACAAATTGAATAAGTAAGGGGGTGAATCAGTTATTTCAAAACAATTTCTAAAAATGTACTAAATTAGTAAGCACATAAACCATTCAAATGATGAAGTCTGATAAAATCATGAAAGAAAAAGAACAAACAACACCATAACACCAGATATAACGTGGAAACTCAAACTAGGAAAAATCACAAAGGAGCTAATTATCATGAATTCAACACTAGTTAAGGTGATAGTGATTAAGGTGATTTTTTACAAGGGTTCACTCTTGGTTTTCTCACTATTTTTTGGCTCACTACCAGTTAGGCTAACTACCCTTATAAGAAAGATTTATTACACAATGTTTAACTAACAAAATGTGAATTGATAGAATTACACTTTTCTATGCATGAAATAGTTCCAGTTGATAGCACAATAACTACCAACAATAGAGATCCAATACATATATTCTCTCAGCATATATCAAACCTCTGCAACACAATATGTAATACCTTCTCTTTGTACCACAAAAATACTTCACTCAACCTCCTTCTGCTTACACAATTATGCCATATATACACCAAAATAGACTTGCACTATATCACCTTCTTCTCTTTGTTTCTTTCTCTCATACATACATCAAATACAAAATATATCTCTATTTACATATACATATGATAAGGTAGCCACATATGTCATCCAAGCCACAAAACATGCCGACCAAAATATAAAAGTTATTACAATTATATTTAACACACTACCACCAAACAAGATATAGGTCATACATAAGAAATCTTCATACCACGTTACCACATAACCTAAATATAGGTCACCCTTAAGATCCATATGCTTCATGTCACATTGATAAAGATAACAAAATTTTGGAACCATTGAAACACCACAACCAAGACCGTGACTTGATTTTTAAAACTTTTGAACCAACTAATAGATAGGAATTGATAAAACCTATCCAAAATGAGATGTGACTGATATACTAAAACCATATGATGAACCACAAGAATGTCCAAGTAGAAGGGATACTTGGAAGAACTTTGTAATAGAGTAGTCAACAAATACTAACCAAAACTCTACTCATCTACAATCACCAACACATTTAGATGTACTGAAAAGATATATTCCAATAGTAGTAACAAGTACACTTGAAAACATAAGTCAAAAGTGTATTTAATTGAAACCATTATATCATATCAACAACCAAAAGGCATCCAACTGATACTACTAGTGACCAACCAATATAGATATGCAACCGGTATAAGGTTTTGATATCAATAGCAACAATGCCAACATCTCCTCAATGTGTTTAACAATCTCTTATGTCTTTGAGTATCTTGGGATTTATCAAAATCCTTATCTATTAAATCATTTACCATTCTATCTATTTGTCTTTTGATCTATTTATCTATTTGGCTGCTATGGAGGTGGAAGCACCAAAATAAAGACTTGACTGAGGCAAGTCTCCAAACAATCCCAAATGTTTTTCCTCTTCTATGTGTGTGCGGGTTTATTTGGACACATTAATTGCATTGAGGTTTTCTTAAGGTCATCAATTTTATTTCTCTCATTTATATACTTAAATCTTATCATTTGTTTTAGCATTTTATCTCTTTTGTGTGGTATTTGTTATTACATTTCTATATTCCAAGTTTCCAAAAAATTAGTTGAAGTACAAAATTGGTTTTTGCTAGATTTTGAGTACTCTTTGTTGTAGTTTGTATGAGGCTACAATGCACCACACTGGTGTCCTTGGCCAAGATGCTAAATTTTGGACCAAAGAATCTATGTTGTTTACACATTTCATTCATGTTATCAAAATTCCATCTTTCTTACCTATAGTTATATTTCTTTATTTGTTAAGTAGTTGGAGATATTTGAATGTATGTTACAAAATTGGCTCTCAAAGGAAAATAAGTTTCCTTCTCCAAGGTCACATTTCCTCCACTATAGTATGTATGCATATATGTATATATGTATATATATAGAAATAAATATGTATGTGTGTGTAAGTATGTATATATGTATGTATGTATGTATACACACACATGTGTGTGTGTGTATGTATGTATGTATGTGTGTGTGTATGTATGTATGCATGCATGCATGCATGTATGTATGTATACATACATACATGCATGCATACATAAGTACATACATACATACATATACATACATATATACATACATACATGCATACATGCATACATACATACATATAGCACAATATAAAATATATAGTGAGCAATGCTATGTAAGGAATATAGATAACTCGCCAAATTGTATTGTACATTAAGGAAAGTGTATGAGGCTACAATGCACCACACTGGTGTCCTTGGCCAAGATGCTAAAATTTGGACCAAAGAATCTATGTTGTCTACACATTTCATTCATGTTATCAAAATTCCATCTTTCTTACCTATAGTTATATTTCTTTATTTGTTAAGTAGTTGGAGATATTTGAATGTATGTTACAAAATTGGCTCTCAAAGGAAAATAAGTTTCCTTCTCCAGGGTCACATTTCCTCCACTATAGTATGCATGCATATATGTATATATATAGAAATAAATATGTATGTGTGTGTAAGTATGTATATATGTATGTATGTATGTATGTATATACATATAAATATATAGATCACTCACAAAATTGTATTGTACATTAAGGAAAGTGTGTATTCCCAAAGGCTCACCCTCAAACAAATTAGATTAGCACAACCCAAAATGGGTAAAGGGGTGCTAATTCAAGATCTAAATGATAGTGGAGGAATTGGGGTTTACTTTCCTTAAAGAAATGTAGAATGATGTGTAATTATGATATGTAAATATGTAAAAGGAATTGATGCTATGATCAGGAAATGACAACTAACAAAGTATGATATCATATCTAGTGTATAAAATTAAATGCAAGAGGGAAATAGGAAGGATGAACTCACCTTGAAAATAAGAAGAGGAAGATTGACCTTTAGATATGGTTTTGACTGTCGCAAAGTTGTCACAATCAGGGAAGATTCTGGATCTGGAACTCTGATGTATGTAACTTTGTTTGTGAAAATCTTAGACCCAAAGGAAAATGTCAACTTAGTCAACCTACTCTAGGAAACTGTTGGAAAAGTCAACCTAGTCCTTTTAACTCCAAAATTGATGAAACATTTAGGGGTTCCACAACTATGACTAATATTCCTAAATTTGGATCTGAAACTCCTAAAATTGTACTTGCACATAGAGAAAAAGGGGAAATGTTTGTGGAAATGGGCTTTCCTTGGCCAAGTCCCTATATATGAATCAATCTTGAAATGAAATGGAATTTTCATAAGGAAAGTACTATAAACAAGATAAATGTAAGTATTCATCTTGCATGAGAAACCCTCATGGATGGATGTTAGGATCCAATAAACCCATGAAGATGCTTGTATGTATGCTTGAGATGTATGAAGGTAGAATCGAGGATGTCTTCACAAATGCACAAATCTACACTTTCCAATCCTAGATCTTGAATGTATGTATGCTTGATAGCTTCAATGGAGAAGGAGAGGAAAGAAGAGTGGATGTGTGGATATTCTTGCTAACTTGAGAATTCCTCTACTTTGCCATCATGGGAGAGAAACTTGCATCAATTAGAGAATATTTCCTTTCCTTGAATGGATCTTGAATCCAAATCCTCAATAAATTTTGATTGCACTTGCTCTTGAAATCACAAAAAAGATTGCACAATAGTGGATTTCTTTCATAATCATGGATAACATGTAATGGATCATAATCATGGATGTCAAAATGAGAGGCCTTGATTTCCTTTTAAACTCACTTTGGGATTCAAGATTGTCAGGTTGACCACACATAAAGATCTGGAAGAAAAACCTCAGCATTGGGCCTATAGCCCACTTAAACACAATACCCCAAGACAAGGATGACTTAGTTGACCTATTCCCAACATTTTTTGAAGCTAGCCCAAGTCTAGGGGAGTGTGATAAGTGGTGGACGAATAAAATAAAAGATGCGAGAATCAAGCATAAAAGACATTCAGACCTAGAAATCACCAAAGTGGAGCCTAATAGGTCCTAAAGCCTCCAATTATGGGTGCTAAATTTTTAGGATGGTACAAATATATGCATACATATGTGTATGTGTACATTTATATGCATATTTCTATATGTTTTTATACATATACACATAAAAATAAAAAAAATAAAAAATTAATTATTTTGGTAATGCAGGTCACATAATGTGATAAGAGAATCCTTTGATAGAACATTATTAAATTTACAAACTTTTAATTAAAAATTATTCAATGCAATTTTTATTAAGAGGGTTGACAAAAAAATGGGGGCAATAAATTCACTTCAAATTTATTTTATAGTTTACCATAATGCCAAAGAACAACTTTGGATTCTCCACGTGACTATTTATTCAAGAATGTTTTGGAGGAGTTGAATCAACATAAGGTGTGATTTGAATAATAAGGAAAAGTATTGATTCATCTAAAATCCTATGAAATTATTTAATAAAAAAGAAGTTTGGTTGTTGCTTTTATAATTGTTAAGGGTAGCGTAAGTATGGTGTAATATGTTGTACATATATCTCATAATTTGATGTTGTTCATGTTCTAAGTGTGGTTGTTGTTGTACCAAAAGATCGACCTGTCAATGCCCGATATAACCACTAGTCTTATATAATCCATACAAGGTGGTTAAGCCATGTCAAAAACCAAATCTCTACGCTGTGCAACACAAGGAGACCAAGGACACACACTTTGAAATAATCCCCCTCCAACACAAGTGAGGGGTTTGAAAATATGACAAAGATTTGATACTACTTGTTACAAGTGTGGTTATTATTGCACCAAAAGATCGACCTGTCAGTTCCTGATATAATTACTATACTTATAGAATCCATAGGTGGTGATTAATCCATTTCACAAACTTGAGCATTGTGTTTCACAACACAAGGAGACCAAGAGCGCACAACTTGCAACACTTCAAGTAGATGAATTGAATGAGAGTGGTTAATTACCTCAAATTTATCATATTAAGTGTTGAATTCTTCTTAACACTAAATTAGAAGTTAGAAAGGACAACATAAGAATGGCTTAATATATTGTACATACCCCAAGTGATATTTGGTGTTGTTTAGGTAGAGGGGTTGGTGGAGTACTCAAATGCCCCAAACTATTTGCATTATGTGTGTAATTCTTATCCTTACTCATTTACCTTCATATTTTATTCAATGCTCTCTTCCTTTGTTGTTGGATCTTTCGTTCCTCTTTATTTTATATCATTACTTATATTTTAATATTCTACTCCTACTTTTAAAAAATATTTTGATAGATTTTATTCCCCTTTTTCTATTATATTTTCCTTACTTCTTATTGCTCATGTAGAATTATGTAATTATCTACTCTAATAATTTTATAATGCTCACCTATCCTAAGTGCATTATCATTCAAGGGAGTGGGCCTCTTTGAAACCCTTTTAATTGGTATCTTTTGAAAGTTCTTTAATGAACCTTGGGTGCATAACATCTATTGGTTTTTGTATCAAAATTTGTAAAACTATTAAATAAATTATATTGCATCTAGCTATCTAGTATGGTATTTGATTAGATTTTAAATCTATAGTTTTCTAGAATGTTGTATGTACACAATGATGTTTATCTCGGTTATTAGAAGTGGAGGAGGAAAATACATGGATATTGACATTTCTTTATTTTGAAAATTAATTTACATTTCCAAAGTTTTTTCTCCTTAACTTAATTTGGTAGATTTACTTATGTTGGAAATCTCATGCCATCATCTAAGCCAAGTGGACCTTGTGTTTGGTTGACATGAGTGGTTGAATTTTTACTTTCATTAGTACCAATTGTTCTCTTTCCATATGTGTCAAACATTGCCACACTAGAGCTTCTTCACAATTGATCGATCAAACTTAATATATTGGCAATACCCACATCCTTATTTTGTATTCATCAATGATGGATGCCTCACTTGATTTCATGTTATTTGAGTGTATATTCCTATTTAGTAGCCAAATTTCAGTCCTTCAAAACCTATTATGATATTTTTAGTTGTAAGGGAAAGATTAAAATCTTTGCTACCAAGTTTATCCAATTATGTTATCCTTATTTCAATGTGTGGATGTTTTGCTAGCTATTTTGACTTTTTAAATTTTAAGTATCCTTTGGATTGAGAAAATAAACTTACATATAAATGCTTAATTTTATGGTTGATATGTGCCAAAACTATAAGAAGATCAATGCCCAAAGTCTTTCCTCTGGTATTGGGCTAAAAGCCACATAACTTTCACGTCCATAAAAAAATGGGAGATATCTATTTATGGGTGAAACTTTACCATGAGTCAATCTAGTGAAATGATGTAGCTAATTCAAGAAGAGCTATTTGGTCATCCAAGCATGTGGTTGGGCTACCATGTAGGCCCTTGGTTCAGAATTAGTAAAATAATTTTTAATTGTTCTTTTATCTCAAAATGATAAAACTTTGGTATGCTGCGCCTTGCCACATTAATGTAACATACTATTGTTATTTATTAGATTTACTTTTTGATAAATATGTGACATACTTGTATTGCACAATTTTATAATATCACATCCTACAATTTATGCTTGTTTGAACACCTTTTTTCATCATAATTCTATATCTTGGCTAGCCCATAGTGATTAATGTAGACACTTAAATTTGATTAATTACATTTATTAAATTTAGTTATCCTAGTCACATTTATCGGTTAAATAATTATGTATTATTTAATTAATTAATATCATCCCCTAGTTAATTTAATTTAATTAATCAATCTATAGTCCTATTAATTAATTAATGGCAACCCAAACCCACTTAATTAATTAATTTGTCCCTCTTTCCTATATTAAGTAAAACAAATTAAATTAATTTGTCTTATTTAATTCATTTTGTTCTTTTCCTTCTTGCTCTAATTTTGAATTAAATTAATTGATTAATTCCTAATTGAGTACATGACTTCTAACCTTAACCACCACCTAATCCTTTTTCTAAGCTAACCCACTAACTAACCTTTGGTTTCAACCAACCTTATCCCATTTAACCTCCATATAACACCCAACACACTAACTAACCCTCCAACAAACCCTCAGATCAAACCAACCTTATCCTTCCAAACCTTCCAATTAACCAATTGTATCCAAACCCCTCCAAATATGTGCACATTCCTATTTTGATTAAATAGGAAAATAACTTCAATTTTGGGTGGCAACTCTCTAGAATTGACACCTGGCCTCCCTTCCACATGTCACCCTTTGCAATGCCACTTGTCCTCTTTGATGAAAAGTGTTACATTATGAAGACCCTCCACCTTGCCTCCAGTTCAAATTTAAATGCTCCATTTTCCTTCACAATTCATCCACTTCTATTTTAAGAAAATTAATAATGTCATTTTGGTTTTAGAACTTTGATCCACTTTTATGCATATCAACATCATAATGCCAAATTTTTTACTCATTTTGGAAATCATAAATCCATAATTTGGTCATTTTGCATCTATTTTAGCACCATTTTAGCATAATTCGACTCATCCTAGGATCATTATTATACTTGCATTTTCACAATCAAATCACCATCCTTGTCATTTACATCATCATGGAACTTTTTGAGCACCTTTGAAGACAATATAGTGAACACGCATATCAAATTATCAAGCCAAAGAATAAATATTCAACTAAGTAGGCTTTAGAGATTTTGTTTATTACTTTCTTTCTTGTTAATTTAGTTTCCATTTAACATCCAATCTTGACTTTTTGTTTGAAATTGTGTAGCTTAGATTGTTATCTTAGGATTTTATTCATTTTATTAGCACATGTTTCACACACACAATTAACATTATACAATTTTTCTAGGTTTCCATAGAAAACTATCACAATGTTTGATTGTAAAATAATTAATTTATTGCTATCTAAACCCTTATTCTCAAATATGAATGATATTTGTTAAATCCATGAGATTGTGATATACTTGATAAATTGATTTTGAAAGGGTTTGGCCTTATTTAACAAATATAAGCCATGTGCTACTTTAATTAAATAGCCGCAAGCCCATGGCCAATTAGTTTATCTACATCTTTGCATTATTTGAGTGCTTCCAACTCTTCTTCCATTGATAGAATAGTTGGTGGTCCCTTTATTTTATTATTTGTTGGTATTTGCAACTAACAAGTAGAACTACTACACAAAGATTCTATCACTTTTTTGTAGCTACAATCATGGAGAACATATTATCCTTCACAACGCCATCCATTTCTTCTTGTACTTGTTCCCTTCTATTCAAATTTATCTCTCCAAGAAGCTAAGAAAAATTGATGGTAACATCTATAATTATTTCACTATAATTAATATAATTATAACTAATATTATTATTAGGTGGATTGATTGAAGTGTTGTTATCATTTGAGTTGACAACATTCAATTTCACTCTTTTTGGTAAGTTGGTCCTCAACCTTTTGATATATTCTGCCAAACTTCCTCCTTTTCACTAAATATAATATATAAATTAATAAATGTTCACAAAATATTTATTGAATGTTATACAACATGCTTTGTCTTCTATCATCATAATGACAATCATTTTTCCTATCATCTTGGTCATGGATCATGCAATCTTATAAAAAAAAGTGATAATACACACTATACCATAATGCCAAACATAATGATTTCAAATAATAATTTTTAACATAAATATGTTATCAATGTATACCATGGATAATATACATCACGTACTTCGATATATCATTATGATGATAAATGATTTTTTTCCTATGTCATTTGATTGTGGCTAATGGATTTTTATTGAGCATATTAATGGTTAAATTTCACTAGATGGTTCAAAATTTAAAACATTTTTTTTTCATGATTATAAAAGTAGTCTTAAGTGGCATACATGAGAATATTTTACATGGATAGATGAAATAATGACAAGTATACCCACAAAAAGTACACGCTTCACTACCATATCTTCTCATCCACTCATATAGAGGTTTTCAAATTTATGTTGTTGAATAGACGTGAAATTTGACAAATATAGAGAGGGATTCAACTCACATGTGTCATGAATGCAATAAATAGTGCAAAACTTGAATATGAGTACCTATCTAAACCTAGATAACACAAAGTATTTTTATTTTCCTCATTCCTAAAATTTATAGTTATTGCAGATTAGGAGTCTTCATATTTATGTAAGGCTCTATTACAGTGTTTTTATTCGGTGACAATTAGGACTAGTAAGATTAATATAATTGGTTTGAATTCAAGCATTTATAAATATTATTTTTCAACTCAATAAAGTAGAGTATTAGAATAGAAATTAAATCATGGACAACTAGACTTCTTCTCACCTAGGTCAAGACGAGATTCCATCTATAATATAACTTGATTTTCTAGGGTTTGAACATGTGTCCATATTCACAACATCTCTTAGATTAATACCTTGTCCATTAGAGATAGATAAAACATTTTTATACAAATTCACAATATCTAAGATTTCAATACATATTATGATTGACAAATTTTCTAAATATTTTTTGTATCACTAAGAACTCGTTGAAGTTCATAATGTTTTATCTATCCCCACTAATGGAATCTACACCATTTATTTATTGCTAGACTAAATGAGAACAATGCAAACTATATGAGAAATTATCCTACTAAAAGGGATTACTTTAACCTTACTATGAATCAAGGTTGAATATTCTTACCTTTAAGTAACCTACAATAGGGATTCCTTTGTCCCATAGAAATTATGTAACTATTGAAGGTGAGGATAGAAACTACAATTTTTAGTATTTAAGTATTATATGAACATGACTTTTAATTTGAATTTTAAAATGAGTCGTGGAAGAAGAGGACTAATAAAATAAATATGCACTGTGTAAAATTGTATATCTTCTCTTGATTCCTCATCTTCATCATTGATGTGCTTCACTAACAATTGGTTTCTAAGTTTCAAAATTACTAAGCTCAAATGCAGTCAACTTGTCAATCAAAGCATCAAGAGTAACAAAATTACCACGTATAGATCATGGCGAGCGCAAGCGGAGGGAGCGGTGTGGAGGGAAAAATTTTGAATGGGAATTCGAGTGGGAATCATGCAGAGAAGGGACAAACTGATCAGGATGCGGGCCTGATGTAGGAGAAGGACGCTGGAAAGAAAGATGTGACAAATGATGGGGACCCACGGGTTTTGCAACTGGATCATGGTGATATGTTATGCTCTCTTTTTGGAGAAGTTCAACGCCCTTTGGGTTGTTGGTCAAATCTGTTTGGAGTCAAACCCTTGAGTAAGTCCTCTTTCCCTAGGATCAAAAACATTTCCAATAAAGAGAAAGGAACTTTTGCTTTGGAGGTGCCTTCAGAGCTCATTGATCACAACATACAAAGCATGGCGGCAATGCTTGTTGGCAAGTTCATAGGCACAAGACCGAATATAGATCTGGTAAGAGCTTTTACAAAGAAAAAATGGGATTTAAAAGGTCAGGTTGAGGTCACCACCATGGCCAAAGGCTTCATGTCTTTTGAGTTCTCTTGCTCTGAAGACTACTCTAAGATACTTTGTGTGGGGAACTGGTTGATGGGGAGATCTACCCTTATTCTCCAAAAATGGATGTCAAATCTGGATCTAAATAATGACTTCTTGACCCAAGCCCTGGTCTAGATTAGGCTCCCAGAACTTCCTCTGGAATATTGGCATGAGGATGTTTTTGACGGCATAGCTACTTCTTTTGGCGAGTTGCTATCCATTGATCCTGTTACTACTACCAAAAAAAGACTTACATATGCAAGAATATGCGTGGGCATTGTTGAAGGATAGGATATGTCTGAAGTGATAGAGTTTCAATCTAGACTGGGAAGGAGAGTGCAACTGATCGATTATGAAAATGTACCATTCGCTTGTTTCCACTATAAAAAGGTGGGTCACAAGGCAAAATTGTGCCCAATATTCTTAGAAAAGGAAAAAGCTTGTAAGGCCCATATCAAGCATGGAAGAAAGAAAGAGACCCAGAAGCCACAAAAAGGCCCGAATAAAGAGGATGGATCTAGGAAGGTGTGGAAGGAGAAAGCTCTGGAGGGAAAGGCTCAAGGGTTGGATCCTCAAAAGGAAAAACCTAAGAACCCTATTGAATCCCCCCCTGTCCTAGAGAAAGACCTAGAGGGGAATGCTAAAGAGTTGAATCCCCAAGGAGATAAAATGGAGGACCTTTCTGTGTTTCCTCTAGATCATAGTAGCCAGGAGAGAAAGGAGAACCCTGATAACAGGGTTCAGCCTGAGCCCCACAAGGATGGGAAAAAGAGGGATAATGTGAATTTGGAAAATGGCCATGTTCTATAAGCTTCTGATGCTAAGGAGGGAGAAAAAGAAAATAGTACCATACCTAAGGAAGGGGAGCTGGTCTTGGAGGAAATAATAGAGGATTCATTTGTCCTAGATTCCCAGGAAATGGCAAGGACTGCGGAGGTCAGGGGCCATTCCCTCTCACAGGAGTCTATATTAAGCAGAAGTGTGTTTATCTCACCTAGCAAGGTCAACAGAATCATTGATCTAGTCACCTCCTCATCCCCAAGGCAAATATCCAGAATGGAGGCTCTTTTTGAGAGTTGCAAAGATGAGAATGCTGGTCCTTGGATATCTGTTAAGAAAAAGAAGAACAATAGGGACCCATCACCGGTGTCTCTAGTAGCTACAAGAAGCAGGGTTAAAGTTGACATGGGGGGTAAATTAAGCTCCCCAGGAAGGTGGAGCAAACTTCAAACCAGAAAGGAAGAAACAAGAAGAAACATAGCAGATGGGACTCAAAAAACCATCCAGGATACATACCCCCAGAAGAAAAGATGAAGATCATATCTTGGAATATTTGTGGACTCAATGGAATCCACAAGCAGGAGGTCATTAGGAATATGATTAGGGATCATAGACCGGAAATTTTTTTGATTCAGGAAACTAAAATGAAGAAGGAGAAGACTGAGTGTATTCTTTTCAGCAAAGGTATGAAGTCAGCTGCCACTAACTCTTCGGGAGCTTCTGGTGGGTTGTTAGTGATTTGGAAGGACAGTTTAAAGGCAGATATTATTTTTGATGAAGGAAACATATTGCTTATCCATTTTATCAAAACTAAGGACCAGGAAAGCTGGTTTGTGATGAACATCTACGCCCCTAACACCAAAAATGGTAGAAAGCACTTTTGGAATAAAATTTGCAACTTGATGCCCTTGATGGGTGGTTCTAAGGGTGTCATAATGGGAGACTTCAACACTCCTCTGAAGGCTTCAGAGAATTTTGGAGGGCTCCCCCCGGACTTGGAGAGCAGACAACATCTGGCGGACTTCATCAATGACCTCGCTCTCCTAGATGTGGATTTGGAGGGAGGTAAGTTTACTTGGTCAAATAGAAGAATTGGATCAGAGTGTATTTAGCTTAGGTTGGATAGAGCTTTGATCACTATGGACTGGATGACCTCTTACCATTGGAAACTCTCCTCTATGGTTAGACTTGGCTCAGATCATTCCCCGATAACTCTCACTCTTGAGAGCTGCAATAGGAAAAAGGCCTTCTCGTTCAGATTTGAGAAGATGTGGACTACTCATCTGGGTCTATTTGAAAGAATAAAGGACTGGTGGAGCATTGATGTGGAAGGAACTGCTATGTACAAAGTGGCTAAGAAACTTAAAAATATTAAAATAGAAATCAGGAAGTGGAACAAAAAGGATTTTGGTGATATTTTTCAGACAAAGGATAGGATAAAGGAGGATCTGATTGGGGTTCGGGAGGAGATTCAAAATGAGGGATATGATGAGGAAAGAATGAAAGTTGAAAAGGTCATTCTGGCTGATCTTCACAACATTGTCAGCAAGGAGGAAATGTTCTGGAGGCAGCGATCTAGATCTGTGTGGCTTAAGGAAGGGGACAAAAACTCAAGATTCTTTCACCTCTCTACTATGAAGCATAGAGCTACCAATAGAATCAGTCTTATCAAAAAGGGGGATGTGTCCATAAAAGATGATAAGGAGATAGCTCAGGAAGCTATCAATTTTTTCTCTTCCTTTCTCTCTAAAGAGACTAATCTGGGGATTGAGGATCAGAGGAGTATTCTCAATACCATCCCCAGAGTCATTAATTCTAGTCAGAATAGAGCTCTCACAGCAATTCTTGAGATGGAGGAAATCAAGGTGGCAGTCTTCTCTTTACCTGTAGAAAAAGCCCCTGGCCCAGATGGATTCCCTACATTCTTCTTTTAGATGTACTGGGACATTCTTAAAGAGGATCTTGTTAAAGTTGTGCAAGAATTCTTTGGTGCCAAGAGTATGCTCAAAGAGATTAATGCCACCTTCTTGGCTCTCATTCCTAAAGTCCCAGGTGCAGATTCTTTTGACTCTTTTAGGCCTATTAGCCTTTGCAATTCTCTTTACAAGATCTTTTCTAAAGTGTTAACTACAAGAATGTTAAAAATCCTTTCGGAGATAATTTCCCCGCAACAATCAGGCTTTGTCCTAGGCAGACAAATCCTGGACTCTATTATTGTTGTTCATGAGATTATTCACTCTTTAGAGGAAGGAAAAAAGGATGGCTTTTTGCTCAAGCTTGATTTTTCTAAGGCCTATGACAGGGTGGATTGGGTGTTCCTGGATTAGGTTTTGCATAGTTTTGGTTTTAATAACAACATTCAGAAAATTATTTCTCAACTGATCTCCACTCCCACCTTTGTAGTTATGATCAATGGTTCCCCCATGGATTTCTTTAAATCCTCCAGAGGACTCAAGCAAGGGGACCCCCTCTCTCCCATTTTCTTTATTATTCTGGCTGAATGCTTGGGCAGAGTGATCCTTGATAAAAGGAGCAGAGGTGAATTAGTTGGTTTGAAACCCTCATCAGGACCCCTAATCTTCAATCATCAGCAATTTGTGGATGACACCATCCATGGGGGAGAGGCCTCAGTTAAGGAAGCCAGACAGGTGAAGAACATTCTTAACTCTTATTCTAATGCTATGGGTTAGCTCATTAATTGGAATAAGAGCTTGGTCTTTTTTGTCAACACTCTAGAGGGAAAACAGAGGAAAATGGCTAATATATTGGGCTGTGGTATTGGGACCCTTCCATCCACCTATCTAGGTCTCCCTATGGGGACAAGGCCTAATGACCAATTTTGGAACAACCTAATTGATAGGTTCTATAGAAAGTTGGCTAGCTGGAAGGGTATCATCTTGAGCCAGGCTGGAAAAGTGCTTCCGATCAAGTCTACGCTTCAGAACTTGCCTATCTATGCTCTTAGCCTTTTTTCTATTCCTTCAAAAGTGGCGGCTACTTTAGAAACTATCCAGAAGAAGTTTCTATGGGTTGGTCCGGAAGGTAATAAGAAGTATCCTCTTGTGGCCTGGGATAACATCTGTAAGCCCAAAAAACATGGTGGTTTGGGGATTAGGAACCTGAAGTAGCTCAACAAGGCTCTGCAAGCTAAACAGATTTGGAGGATATTCACTTCTAAAGGCAAATGGAGGGACATTTTGGAAAATAAGTATGTGGACAACAAAAACCTAAAGTAGTTTATCAGCAGAAATGAGGAACCCAAGGGTTCAACAATCTGGAATGGCATTATAAAAACAAAGGATTTAGCTTTTGAGAAGGCGAAATGGAAACTTGGTAATGGCGAAGATATCAACTTTTGGCTTGATGACTGGCTTGGTGTGGGGCCTTTATGGAACTTTGATCAGTATAATAGATGGGCAATGCTGTGCATGGAAAGATTTGGATACAGAGTGAGAGACTATAGGACTAATGAGAATTGGGTGAATTTGACTGAGATTTCCCAGGAGCTCAAATCAGTGATGAACATGATCAGGCTTTTTCCCTTGTCTCAATGCAAGGATGAGCTTGTTTGGGGACTGACTAAGGATGGCATTTACACTATGGCATCGGGCTATGATACCATGCTGAGGTGTGGTCCTGACCCTATTTGGGCCAAAGCTTGGTATGCTGGCTTAACCCCCAAAATAAACATTTTCTTCTGGTTATTGCTTCAAAAAAAAATTTTGATGGTGGACAACCTTATCAAGAGAGGCCACCAGATTCCTAACCACTGCATTCTTTGTAAAACACAATTGGAAAGTGTCGATCATCTTTTCATTCATTGCCATTTCACAAGGAATATATGGTCTTATTTCTTGGCTTTTTTCAAGCAGACCTGGGTTTCTCCCAATAGTGTTATTGAGCTATTCCAACAGTGGAAAAGTGAGGGTGTGGGGGATGTGAGTCAACACTTTTGGGCCTGGTCTCTTCCTCATTTTTACTGGGGGGTGTGGAAGGAGCGGAACAACCAAATTTTTAGGGATAAAGAAGCAAATGCTAAGGTGGTTTTTCACAAGAGTTTTAATGCTCTAGTTGAAAAGTACACTATTATCAAAGGCCATAACCCGCTGACCAGCACTATGGAGATGGATCACAGTAAGAGGGAGGATTGTTGTTGGTCTCTTCCTCCAATGGGATGGCATAAAGCCAACTTCGATGGTGCCACGAAAGGAAACCCTGGTCAGGCTGGGATCGGGGGTATCATTAAAAATGAACAGGGGAAAGGCATAGTGGCTATCTCGGCCCCTTTGGGTGTGCAAACCAACCATGTTGCGGAGGTGACTACTGCTCACCAAAAAATTAAGCTAGCTATGGACATTGGAGTAAGAAACCTATGGCTAGAAGGCGACTCAAAAAACATAATTGATTGCCTCAATGGGAAAAATAGGCCAACCTGGATGACTGCAACCTTGATTAATGAAAGTGTCTAGTTCGTAAAGTTTTTTGAAAGAATCCATGTGGCTCATCAGTATAGGGAGGCAAACCATGTTGCTAACAAGTTGGCCAACTGGGTTGTCAGAAATAATGAAGTGAAAAGGTGGATGGAGGGGCAATTAATTCCGCTTGAAATTAGGGAATTAATGGAAGGTGAAAGAATCCCGGGCAGATTCAGAAAAATCACAATATAATGATGAAACTTTATGTGTTATGGAATTTGTGCCATGGTATGATGTGGGAGAACACGAGCCAAAGTATGAATCACTTGGATAACTATCATCATTGCACATCAAGGCCTATCTTTGGGTGTACTTCTCAAAATGTGAAGGGAAGGATAGAGAAAATATTTCAAACCAAAATTTTGCCCAATTTTTTGAAGTGCTCTGTGACCAAAAGCTTTGTCTGTAGAAAAAGAAGGATAAAGGTGGGGGAACACCATAGAATGGAACCCGAGGATGAGGTCAAGAAATGGCAGAGATGATCGAAGGTGTGGGAGATTTTGAACAAAGGGGAGGTGACTTCGTTCATTGAAAGACTGCACAGATGGAAACCCTCGGTAACCAAAACAATGGTGAAGAACTGGAAGGAGGGGAGTGTGAAAATTGATGGGGTTGAGTTTAATCTTATGGAGGAGGTCATTTCTATAGTGACTGGCATACCAATCATGGGGAAGAAATTCTACAGAGATCATCGCATTTCTGGTCAGGCTATGGCAGAATTCACCAAAGGAAAAGCGGAGAAGAAGGCCCTTGAGAAAACTGGAACTTACTACTTGCTGAGATCTATCAAACCGCTATGGAGGTTCATGCTGAGAGCAATAATCAAGTACATTACTCTGGACATGAGGTTTGATCACATATACTCCTACCATTTCATGCTTCTCAACCATTTCAGGTCTGGGAGTAAAATTTCTATTCCCTTTTATCTCTACTCATCAATTAATGAAAATATAAATGATTATAGGGAGAAACCTATAGGTAATCCTACTTTTCATGAAGGATTGTTGTTGTTAATTTATGAGTACTTCAAAGCAAAATCCATAGGAAAAGAAATTAAGCAAGGAAAAGGCGGCATGGAAGAATCTGATGAAGAGCTCGACTCGGGGGGAGAAGAGTATGTTCCTTCTGACACCGAGGAGAGCCAAGACATGCATTCTAATTTAGATGTTGATGCCTTCCTGTATTCCAAAAAAGGGAAAAAGAAGATAAAGAAGGAAAAATAGGTCAAGGAGAAACCAAAACCTAAACACTGCATCGAGGTCTCCTCCGATAGAGATTATGATGGGGAAGTGGAAGGAATGGACACAGAGGGTGATAATGCTAAAGCTAAGGTAGATACTTCTGGGGAGGAGGAGGATACTAAGGAGAATAAGAAGGGGAAGAAAAAATTCACCATTAAAATGCCTGCGAACAGGGAAGATGTTACATATTGTAGCAAGAAACAGAGGAAAAGAAGGAAAATGGATGAGGAGAATAAGGAAGAAGGGAAAGAAGAGAAGGTGAGTGAAGAAGAAGAGGAAGGTCAGGGCAGAGAGGATGATCATATGCAGGGTGTTGATGACCAAGGGACTAACCAGTATGATTACAGGATAACAGACAAGGAGAAGAGAGTGGTTTGGAGAGACTTTCACAAGGTTTCGGTCAGGATGGGATTACAGAGAGAAATGATGAAAACCCTTGTCAAGGAAAACAAGGAAGGTGAGATTCAAATGGAGGAAATCATTGACCCTGCCCTTGTGATTCTACGTGACATTACCAAAGAACATCCTCAGATGGATGTCCTCAATAACGCTAAAAATAGTGTCATAGACAACTACAGGACAACTAAATGAACTTTCCATGAAATTCAAGAGTTAAAATTTTGGGTGGGACTGCTGGAGAGGGAGGGTAATAGAAGAAAAATTACACTTATGGAGGAGAAGAAAGAGATGGAGAGTAACATGGAGGGAGTGAAGAAAAGAATGCAGAGTTTGGAGGGGACATTACAGAAAATAGCTGAGCAGAGTCATAGCATACTCAAAGCCTCAAATGATAATATAAAAGTCTTGATAAATAAATTTGAGGAACACCGGAGCAACAAGGAGGACTCTCCAAGCAACATCAAAGATAAAAACATAGAGGAAGGGCCGAGGAAGAGAACAAGGTCAAGTACAATGAAGAAAGATACACAGGAACCTAACAAGGATCTAGCTGAACTCAAGGATGCAATGGACAAGGTGTCTAAGCTAGAATTTCAAGCGGCAGAGATCCTCAAAGAGTTCACTTGAGCTGCTCCCCTCATTTTTTTGGGCCTGGACTGGTTTTTTGCTTTCTATTTCTAGCTCTGTTTCCTGGCTTTAACTGTTTGTTTTACAGTTGGCCTAAGCCTGGACCATTTTTGTTTTGGTTGTAGCTTCTTGGTGAACTTTATCTGCCTTATTACTTTTTATGTTTAATACTATTTGGGTTTCAGGGCCCCTTTAAAACCTATTTTCCTTAATCAAAAACAATTGGTTTCTAAGTTTCTATTTTATTTTATGCTATACACAAGTAGAATACCACAATATTTGACTTATTTTTACCTTCTCATTACATAATGTGGTAAAACTATTCAAAATCTTAGAAGTAATGTTGTTGAGGTACTCCATTTTAGGGATTCCAAATTTATTTACTCATCTCTTTAAAGCTTATCTTGAGGTGATAGTATTTTACAACGATAATGAATTAAATTACAAACAACAATTATTTGGAATATATTATTTATTACATCTAATCCAAGTTACAAATTATCATCTCCTAGATATATTAGAACTACCTGACTACTAGTTAGGCATTAACCATGTGACCCTTATCCACTTATTTGAAGCTAGAATTAGAAGTAGAAAGGCCATAAATGTGACTGCTCAAACTATCAAATGTATTAGGGAGATTTAAAACATAGCTAATATCATTTCCAAGGACTTTCTATAAACATATTATTTGTACTCTTACCCAATACTCCTCATCACTTGCATGGTTCTCTCAATATTAAACATACTAATTACTTTTTTTTTATGCTCTATAAGGGAATTTATAATACTACAAACAAAGCATGAGTTTATTTTGGTATTACAATTTTTTTTGTTGTGTGCACACCAATAGGATAATCATTTTTAGAGATAAACAATATGTTCCCTTGGAGTGTCAATACATATGCATGTTCTTTAGATTGTGGGTTTCCATATCGTAAGGTAATTTTTTGAACTATTACCAGTCTCTTTATGAATATGTCACTCTACCATTACAACATGTTTAATTGTAATTTTTTTGTAGGAGATTCTCCTAGACTCATTTTTAGATTTTCACAATTTTTAATTTCTCTATAGTTTAAGAAAATGAGGTTATAGGTATTGGTAATATTTGAAGGCTGATTTCTTATGAAGATGCTAATATACAATAATGATTTGCACAAATGACAATTGAATTATCAAAACCAATAAAAAATATTTTAACTTGCACAAATAGTTAAATATATAAAATCTAATATGAATATAAGATTTTTTAGTTCTTAAATTTTAACCTCCAAAATAGTGTAAGGCTCCATCAAACTATTATACACTAAGTTTGCACCCTTGTTTCAAGCTCTCTTGGTCTTGATAACTTAGTATAACATGGGAATCATCTCTAGGTTGAGGGACCTATGCTAACTGAGATGAGACCTCCAAGTTCTAGGTTGGTTCCTCTTGGATAATCACCTTAATTTGCTTCTTGACAGGAAAGTAAATCTTTGAGGGGAAACGGATAGAAGGAATGCTGAAAGGGAAATGACTGAAAGCAAACAACCTACTAGGTGATACATCGAAATGATGGTGAACACAATACACTAACCAAACTAGCATGAAAGCTCTTACATCTAATAGAACACAATCTTCCTAAACAAGCTTGCATAAGTGTTTCATAGAGAGGCCTGAACAAAAGACACAGACTGTGACCTGTAAGCAAACATTCTCTTTAGCAAAAGGGCATAGGAATGAGACAGGGTGGCAGGGGGTTGAAGTATACCCACAAACTCACTCAAATCAAATTAGACACAATAGTGCACATATAAGCTGAAAGAAAGAAGGGCTCTGGAACTCCAAGATTTCTCTAACAAAGCTAGTATATTATACTCAATAAGAGAAATACAGACAAGGGAAAGACTAGAGGGTCAAACAAATGCCACGGATAGCCTCTATTGAGTCTGAGATTTCAATAAAAGATCACAGACTGTAAAATTTAGCGGGCAGAAAGAGTGCCACAGATAACTCCTAGAAAGAGAAAAACTCTTTTTACAAAATGTAAACTCTAAGCTCTAAAAAGCTCCAAAAACATTATATACATCTCCCTTTACACGCAGGCAAGAGTCAAAACCTAATTAGGGTTACATATGATTTGACATAAAATAATCAAAAACCCTAATTCTGTCATGTCTGATCATAAATGTGTCTTTGAAAGTATCTTGCCTGATCAGATCTCATATTTGTGTGTCCATCCCTGTACTATATCTGCCTGTAGACAAGCCGCCTTGACCTATCTACCCCTTTTGCAACTTGGCCTTGCCATGAATGCTCAAATCTAGTCCAGGTTTGATTTGTATTTCACAGTACAAGAGGCCATAGGTGGCACCACCCTTTAATGTTTCTTCGACATGAGAACACCGACATGGTACTCTGAGAAATCATACATGACGACCATCAGATCATTCTCAACATTCCCCCAACTGCAACTGTCCTGGAACTATCAATGTTGAGCTACCTGAAGCCATGCAATCAACAACTACAATGAACCAGCAAGAAACCCTTAAGAAGATATTTAAATTTGAAAAACAACGGCCAGCCGATCCAATTTAAAACGTGACCGTCGATATTTATCTTTCCTAGTAGAAGAACGGCCCAGATCATCCTTGTAACAGTCAAGAGACCCTTTGAAAAGTCAAGCACCAAATCATTAGTCGAAAGCTAATGAAAATCAAGCACCTCAGCACAATGAAGCACATCAGACCCACAACCCACTGAGATCTTCATCAGACAGTTGTCGTTATACTGCAGCCTTAACTCTCGAGCACTTTTCCTCAGTGGTATAACTACGATTGTAGGTTCTGCCTGAGCTTTAACTTGCCTCATAAGCCAAAGACCACGGGCCCACTAACAAACTATCAGTTTTAAATTGAACGGTGGTCGCATGATCGCAAAGGGGAAGAATATTCCTTACGATCATGCGACAATCGTAGATCATATTCACACTGTCATCCCACTGAAAGCCTGGGGCCCACCTACCAGATCACCCTTCATTGAATGGTTTTCACAAGATTGCAAAAGGGAAGAATCTTCCTTATGATCATGTGACCATCGTAGATCCTTTTACACTCCAACCGCCTCAGAATAGAGACCGCCAAACATAACATTAACCGCCCACTGGGGTTGCGCGAACACGCGACTGTGAAAATGCTAGGTCACTGAATGGAAAGCACTTAACCACCAGAAAAAAGAGATCAAGTGACCACATAGTCACCTAATCACTGAAATAGAGGTTTGACCGTCAGAAAAACTAGAGATCAAGTGACCAAATTGCCAAGAAGAATTGGGTCCCACGCAGTCGTAGCAACGTAGATAAAAATGTTGACATCAGAGATAAGCATGCAGATGTGAAAGGAACAAGGTTCAAAACAACCAGGGTTTTCACTTAAAACCAAAAAGCATCAGATAAATAGAAAACATTGAGGGTTTTTATGCTTAGACAATTTTTAGAACCCTGCGACATAAGTATTCCTTGCAGACCTTGAAACTTGAATATCTTCCTGGGTTTTATGAATTAGTGCATGCGATCTGAACTAGAGCATAGTGGCACATTGAGGAACATGGGGCCAAGGTCACAAACCATAAAACCTTGTGTATCTACTTTGCAAGTGAAAACATGCCAAAACTGTATGATAGGAATTTTTGGGTAACATTTTGGCGACTTCTGCGGGATGTCAGCCTGCTAGACATGGAAACCAGTGGCCTTGAGCGATCCATTGGGCACAAAGTCATCACTAAAATATAGAGCTTGCTTGACAGAGAGAGACCTAGAGTTGAAAGACAAAAACTATGCACGGGCACTTCTTGGAAAGTAGGAAAACTAAACTAGAAAATAGGGACGGAAAATAGGAAACATATTTACAACTATTTACAAGGAAGGATTAACCTCAAAGCAAGGCTTTAAGTGGAATTCGTTAACTAAAATTGGCAAGGCATCTCCTTCAAGAGTTGATAGTTGAAAAGCATTAGGCCCTTTTCATTCTGTAATAACAAATGGTCCACCCCAAAAGGAATCAAACTTTGTGTGTCTGCCAAGCTTTGATCTGAATTCATCCCACTTGAGAACTACATCTCCAACTTGGAAATTTTTGGACCTGGCTCTTCTGTCAAAAATCCTCTTTGTCTGAACCTAATGGAACTCCATATCTTTCATGGATTTGTCTCTAAGTTCTTCTAACTCCATTAGCTGAGCATACCTAATTTGTAAGGGATCTCCTTCTTCAAATAGGGCATATTGAGTAGCCAAGTCCAAAGCTGGCAATTCAGTTGAAATGGATAACTTAGCCTCTCTGCCATACACTAATACATAAGGAGAATTCCCAATTATCTTCTTTGGGGTAATCCTATCTAACCATAAGGCAGACTTCAATTTAGTATGCCAATCCCTTTGGTTATCTTGAAGAGTCTTCTTGATTATTCTAATCAAGTTCTTATTAGTTGATTCTGCCAAACCATTGCCTTGAGGGTAGTAATTTGAACTAGTATTCAGATAAATGCCATTTCTGATTGCCCATTCTGAGACTTTGAGGCCTGTGAATGCCAATGTATTATATGATATTATGGAGTCTCGAGTGCCAAATTTGTGAATTATATCATCATAAAAACTTAAGACAACACTCTCATTTGATTCTTTTAAGGAAACTACCTCTGTCCATCTGGTGAAATAGTTTGTAGTAGTGATTATCCACTTGTGTCCTGCACTAGATGGAGGATTAATGATACCAATAAAGTCTATGCCCCATCTCATGAATGGTTTCTCTGTTCTAATTGGTTGAAGGGGCATAGCTGCAAGCCTAACCTTTCCTGCAAACATAGCACATTTAATGCATTTCCTCACATAATCATGACTATCCTTAAAGATAGATGGCCAATAGTATCTAACCCTCATGATTTTAAAAGTAGTAGTCCTAGGAGAAAAGTGACCTCCAGAAGGTCCATCATGAAATTCAAATAGGACATCAGCTATCTTTTCTGAATCAATACATCTTAAAAGGACACCATTGTGATCCTTTCTAAAAAGAAACTCATCTATCAGCATAAAGGGAACAGATTGTAACCTATAATATCTCCTTTTTGCTGAATCAAGGCCTGTAGGACATTATCCTATCTTTAAGTAATGAATCATGTTAGGCAACCAACCTAATGCCTTGGCATGTTCTTCTGCCGAATGCACAATCAGAGATGAATTTGTTTGTTCTGATTTCTTGGAACTTTCATCCTCTACCAAATGCTCACAAATACCTCTTCCTCTAACCAGCTTGGTGGTTTGGATATCAATGTCATATTCCATCACTTTGGTAATCCAGCCAGCTCTTTTCTCATTTAGGTCCTTGGAAAGCAAAAATTCTTTGAGACTTGGATGAGTAACTTTCAAGTGTACCTTGCTATGGGTCAATAGATATCTAAACTTTTATGGCTCTTCAGCACAACAAGTACATGTTTTTCTACAAAAGAGTATCTTTGTTCATACTCTTCTAAACCTTTGCTGAAGAAAGCAATAGGTTGCTTGAACCCATCTGAATTTTCTTGAGTCAACATAGAAAATATAGCATCATGACCTCCATAAGCATAAAGGATAAAATCCTTACTAAAATTTGGGTTTAATAAAGCAGGAGCTTTAGTCAAGGCCTCTTTGATAGCCTAGAAATTGGCTTTTCCTTCTTTAGTCCAACTGAAAGTTGAACTCTTCTTTAACATGGTTGTTAAAGGCTTCAATAAATTTGCAATATTAGGTAAGAAACGCCTAACAAAATTAATCTTTCCTATGAAAGATTGGAGACTTTTCTTATGATGTGGCAATGGTAGCTCTAGGATGGTTGCAATTCTCTCAGGGTCTACTATAATTCCTTTCTTGGATACTATATATCCAAGCAATTTTCCTTCATGCACTGCAAACACACATTTCTTGGGATTAAGAGATATCCCAAACTCTCTACATCTTTCAAAGATTTTCCTCAGATGTCTGATATGATCTGCTGCATGTTTAGAATAGACTGTTATGTCATCTAAGTAGACCAATACAAATTTTTACATGAGGCTTTTAAAGGCCATATCCATTGCCTTTTGAAAAGTAGCACCTGCATTTGACAGACCAAAGGGCATCTTTTGATAAGCCATGGTTCCCCACTTGGTTGTAAATGCAGTCTTGTATTGATCCTCCTCATTAACTAAGATCTGATTGTATCCTGAATAGCCATCCAATAATGAAAATCTCTCAGATCTAGAGACACATTGTAAGATTTGCTCCATGGAGGGTAGTGGATGGCGGTCTTTTAAAGAGGCTCTGTTAAGATCCCTAAAGTCAACACATAACCTCAACTCCCCATTCTTCTTCCTTACAGGAACAAGGTTGGAAACCCAACTAGTATGCTTGATGGGGTATATGATACCACTTTCTATCAATTTGAGCACTTCTTTATGCATAAGTGGCTCAAGCTTGGGATTAATAGGCCTTTGCTTTTGCCTTACTTGTTTGGCATTAGGCTCTAATTCAATAGTGTGTTGAGCAAGGGCTGGATTAAAACCTTTAAGGTCTTCATACTACCATGCAAAAACATCATTGAATTCTTTGAATAATTGGGTATAAGCTTGCTTTTTTGAATCAGTGTTTACCTTTCCAAATTGTAAACTTTTACCTGGTTCCAACTCTAATTCAACACAATGTTCTTGTTGAACTACTAGGCCAGCTTTATTCTTCTTAACTTGATCATCCTTGTTGAAGATAGTCTCTAAGGTGACAAGACCTCTAGGCATCTTATTAGACTTGAGTTGTATTTCTTGGTCACCATAATTTTGCAATAGTCTATCTTGGTTATGCTCTGAGAAGACATCTTCTTCAAACAAGAATTGCATAATTTGTTCATCATTGTTAAACACTGGCCAATTAGTATCATTGTCAAGGATAGAGGGTCTGACAATCACTTTGATATGTTGTTGGGTCTCCTCCTTTGAAATACTATTAGGAATGTCATACTGAGATCCAATAGCAGCTAATCTATCTGCATTTTGATTTAGTTTTCTAGGGATAGCAACAATATTGAAAGCACAAAAGTCTTCAATTGTATCCCAAACTCTATGTTTGTATGCTTTCAAGGTGTCATTTTTTGTTGCACTTATCCCTCTCACTTGGCTAACTACTAACTCACTATCACCATAAACTTTTAAGGCCTTAAGCCCTATTTTCCTAGCCCACTCCAGTCCATTTACAAGGCTTTCATATTCTATAGTGTTACTAGTGCAGGAGAAACTGAATCTGAAAGCTATATAGTACCTTTCTCCCTTTGGGGATACTAGCATAGCACCACCACCATAACCGTGTCTACTTCTAGATCCATCAAAAAATAATTCCCAAACCTGATTTCTCTGATCATCTGAATCAGTGTCCTTTTTGAGGAGGTTTGGCTCTATGGATCCACCTTCTTGTATCAAATAGCTTCCCAAACCAGCATCCCAAATGATATTTTCTTGAGCTTCAAAAACCTTTTCTAATTCTAGTTCATCAAATATAGGGCAGCTTGCATTGATGGTATTTGACACATATGGTTCTATATGGTGTGCTACCAATGATTCAGATTTAATGGTAACCTTGGTACCATATCTTGTGTGAAAAAGCATGTCAGACCAGTCAGAAGACAGGTAGCCTCCTATTTTGGCTATAAACTCCCTTGATAAACATATGGCAAATAAGGCAGGGAGATCTATGATATATATATCAAGTAGGATAGAGAAATTAGGACTAGCATGAAGGATTAGACTAGTATCCTTAGCTACACCTATAGTATTAACTAAGGATCCATCAAGTTGTGTAACCTTCTTTTGGAGGGGTTCATATTTAAGTCCTAATTGGTCAGCCACCTTTTTGGGCATTATAGTACTAGTAGCTCCACTATCTACCATACAATTATGTACTAAGGATTTTCCAATAATTAAGGATACATAAAATGGAGGTGGTTTTGAGTTCCTACCTTGCATGGTGTTGGCCTTGGAGTTGCAACCTGGAACCTCCTTCTCTTGATCAGTGTTGACCAACACTGGCTTTGCAGCTTCTTTTGTAGGCTGAGGAGTAGTCATTTCAGTCATAGCCTTCTTCAAAACCTTAGGTTGCCCTAGAATAGCTAAAGAGTCCCACATAGACATAGTAATGTTCACCTTCTTCATGTTGTCTACAATGTTGAAAGGTGTCACAGTGTGTGCTCTTTGTTGTGCTTTTACAATGATAGGCTCCACCTCCTTGAGAGTATGGCCCTCTTTACTTGTAATAATAGGAGCCTTCTTAAATGTGATGGGAGTAGCTGGCTGCATTGGCTCTGCAGATATAGTGGCTTTAGTCCTAGAATCTGCTCGCTCCATATCTTGAGCTCTTCTCTTTGACCTTGTGTTAGCAACAATGGAAGGTTCACCAATAACTCCATTGAAATCTTGTTGCTCCCAATTGAAAAGAGAAGTCTCATTATCTTGTGATTCTTATTGAGGAACTGATCCACTAGAAGAAGCCTCTGATTGAGCTTGTGAGGCATTTTGAACCATCAGTGCTTGGTTCATCCATCCATTTGAACATGTGGCCTGATTATGAGGCTGATTACAAGGGAAACACCATTCATTATCCATAGCCATATTATTTTGACTAGGAACCATGTCCCTAACTGGATTCACAGAATTGAGAGGTGCAGGGTTGTATGGTTGGAATGGTCTTTGATTAAAATTTTGCCTTTGTCCTTGATACCCTCCTTGGTATTGTGGCCTATTTTGTTGATAAGGCTATCCTTGATTCTGATATTTCTGATTAGGAACTTGGCCTTGTGGTTGAAAGGGTGGTCTAATTCCTTGCCCTTGCCTCTTTAAGTTTGTGACCTCTTTATTCAAAGTCTACAACAAGTTTGTCATTTCTTGCTGACTAGTTTGTTGACTATTCTTCAACTCTTGCAGCTCTTGAGAGAAACTTGTTTTTAGCTCCTGACCACTAGTACTAGCCTAAGGTGCTAATATGGTGGGAATGGGAGTAAATGGGGGTACTTGTGGAGGTGCAATGGGCTGAAGGCTAGGAAAGATGGGCATGGGTGGCCTTCTAGCTACATACTTGCTTGGATTAAACAATTTTCAGCCCTGGCAGCTATGTCAAAAGCTTGGGGTAAGGAGGTACCACCCATAGATTGGATCATGACAGAGATTTGACCATTCAAACTTTGCAAGAAGTATAAGAAAGCATGGTCAGCTGATGGCCTCACTGAGACTAGAATTCTATTCCATGTCTGGAGGAATCTATTATTATAATCTGTCATTTGTTCTTGAGGGTCTCTTTTAATGGTTGTCAATTGCTCAACCAATGACAAGTTGTCTAATTTATCCTCAAAATGTTTGCTCAACGCATCTCCTAATTCATCTCATGAAGTAATGGAGCTAACAGTTAAAGTTCTAAACCATTCAAGAGCCTTACCTTTGAGAGAGGCTGCTAATAGCTTGGTGGCCACATCTTCTTGAGTTATAATGTGTATGGTACAGATAGTGGTCACATCTCTTATATGCTCAAAAGCAGTGGTTTGTCCTTCACCTATGAAATCAGGTAGACTCTTCAGTGCCACCAAGGGCACATCATGATGTTGAGCAAAGGCTAATGGACTCCCTTGGTTGAAAGGTGCAAAAGCAAACTATCTAGCCATTGTAGGGACTGAAACTTGATGAGTAACAACTATGTGAGTTGTATTTGATGCTAGATTTGAATCTTCTTCTAGATCTCTGGTCAGAGATCTCCCTCTTCTTATGAGATGAAAGGGCAAAGGTCTCCTTTTTGAAGTATCAGGAGGTGTAGACTGTACTCTCCTTGTAGGAGATGTTCTCTAAGTTGATCTACCTTTGTAGCCTCCTTTTAAGGGAAACTCTAAAAATTCGGTAGGCTTTGAGCTTCTAGTCTCAATCTTTCTCATAAACTTTGAACAAGGTAGCCTGGATTTGTGAAATCAGTGGAGTCGCCAGATATACTTGATAGAAAAACTTCTAAAAGTCTGTATTATGTAGTCAGTATATCAGAGATAGCATAATCTTTCAAAATGAACTTCTTTTGTAGTCAGAAATGTTATGCCCAAGGTGAGGTATCTTTGAATCTAAATCCTTGAACTTATAACAACACCTTGAACATAAATCTAAACTTTGGTCCCATCGGGCATCCCATAATTGTTACGCCCAAGGTGGGGTATCTTCTGAGTTTGGATATGATCTTAGTAACACCTTTGAAGATAAATCTAAACTTCATCCCACCGGGTGTGCCAGAATTGTTATACACTAAGTTTGCACCCTTGTTTCAAGCTCTCTTGGTCTTGATAACTTAGTATAACATGGGAATCATCTCCAGGTTGTGGGACCTATGCTAACTAAGATGAGACCTCTAGGTTCTAGGCTGGTTCCTCTTGGATAATCACCTTAATTTGCTTCTTGACAGGAAAGTAAATCTTTGAGGGGAAACGGATAGAAGGAATGCTGAAAGGGAAATGACTGAAAGTAAACTACCTACTAGGTGATACACCAAAATGATGCTGAACACAATACACTGACCAAACTAGCATGAAAGCTCTCAGATCTAATAGAACACAATCTTCCTAAATAGGCTAACATAAGTGTTTCACAAAGAGGCCTAAACAAAAGACACAGACTGTGACCTGTAAGCAAATGTTCTCTTTAGCAAAAGGGCACAGGAATGAGACAGGGTGACAGGGGGTTGAAGTATACCCACAAACTCACTCAAATCAAATCAGACATAGTAGTGCACATATAAGCTAAAAGAAAGAAGAGCTTTGGAACTCCAAGATTTCTCTAACAAAGCCAGTATATTGTACTCAATAAGAGAAATACAGATAAGGGAAAGACCAGAGGGCCGAACAAATGCCACGGATAGCCTCTATTGAGTCTGAGATTTCAATGAAAGATCACAAACTATAAAAGTCAGAGGGCAGAAAGAATGCCACATATAACTCCTAGAAAGAGAAAAACTCTTTTTACAAAATGTAAACTCTAAGCTCTAAAAAGCTCCAAAAAAATTATATACATCTTCCTTTACACGCAGGCAAGAGTCAAAACCTAATTAGGGTTACATATGATTTGACATAAAATAATCAGAAACCCTAATTCTATCATGTCTAATCATAAATGTGTCTTTGAAAGTATCCTGACTGATCAGATCTCATATTTGCATGTCCATCCATGTACTATATCTGCCTGCAGACAAGTCGCCTTGACCTATCTACCCTTTTTGCAACTCGGCCTTGCCATGAATGCTCAAATTTGGTCCAGGTTTGACTTGTATTTTGAAGTATAGGAGGCCATAGGTGGCTCCACCCTTTAATGTTTCTTCAGCATGAGAACACTGACATGGTACTCTGAGAAATCATACGCAACAGCCATCAGATCATTCTCAACATTCCCCCAACTGCAACTATCCTGGAACTATCAATTCTAAGCTACTTGAAGCCACGCAATCGACCAACCACAATGAACCAGCAAGAAACCCTTGAGAAGATATTTAAATTTGAAAAACAATGGCCAACCGATCCAATTTAAAATGTGACCATCAATATTTATCTTTCTTGATAGATGACGACCCAAATCATCCTTGAAATAGTTGGGAGACCCTTTGAAAATTCAAGCACCAACTCATCGGTCGGAAGCCAATGAAAATCAAGCACCTTAGCACAACAAAGCACATCAGACCCACAACCCATTGAGATCTTCATTGGACGGTTGTCGTTATACCATAGCCTTAACTCTTGAGCACTTTTTCTCAGTGGTATAACGATGATCGTAGATTATACCTGAGCTAATCGGACGGTGGTCACATGATCACAAAGGGGAAGAATATTCCTTATGATCATGCGACAACTGTAGATCACATTTGCACTGTCATCCCACTGAAAGCCTCGGGCCCACCTGCCAGATCACCCTTCATCGAATGGCTATTGCAAGATCGCAAAAGGGAAGAATCTTCCTTACGATCATGTGACCACTGTAGATCATTTTACACTTCAACCGCCTCAGAACGGAGACCGCCAGACATAACATTAACCGCCCACTGGGGTTGCATGAACACGCGACTGTGAAAATGCTAGGTCGCTAAATGGAAAGCACTTAACCGCTAGAAACAAGAGATCAAGCAACCGCACAGTCACCTAATCACTAAAATAGAGGCTTGACCATTAGAAAAATTGGAGATCAAGCGACCAAACTGCCAAGAAGAACCGGGTCCCACATAGTCACAGCAACATAGATAAAAACATTGACATCAAAGATAAGGATGCAAATGCGAAAGGCACAAGGTTGAAAACAACTAGGGTTTTCACTTAAAACCAAAAAGCATCAGAGAAATAGAAAACATCGAGGGCTTTTATGCTTAGACAATTTTTAGAACCCTGCGACATAAGTATTCCCTGCAGACCTTGAAACTTGAGTATCTTCTTGGGTTTTATGAATTAGCGCATGCGATTTGAACTAGAGCATGGTGGCACATTGAGGAACATGGGGCCAAGGTTGCAAACCATAAAACCTTATGTATCTACTTCACAAGCAAAAACATGCCAAAATTATATGATAGGAAATTTTGGGTAACACAAACCATCAACACAAAATATTGTACATAAACATACATCTAAAAGTATATAAAAGAATATTCTATGAGATAATTGATTTGACTAGAAAGAAAAAAGTTTGTAGAACAATTTCATTATTCTATATATTCATAATGTAAATAGCTAATCAAACATTTTGTATTCTTTACATGTTCAATTTTTTGTGGTTAGAATGTAAATGATTTAGAAATACCACTTATTTATTTAATAATTATTCTCTCCTAAATAGTAGAGTTCAAGAAAGTAATTTTGAAACATATCACTTGGGAGGTGAATAATGGAAGTCAAGCTTAGTTTTAGGAGGACTTGTGGGAAGGCCACCTGATTCTTAATGATAGACTACATCTTATTAAATATCTTGAAGGAGAGTTTGACAACTGATTAGATATTTGAAAGACAATGATTGATGATCACCAAGCTACTAAGGTATTGTAGATCTCTATAGTTTTGTTGACTATTAGTGACCCACACTTAGTCATTTATCTAGGCAATGATGGTCGGTCATCACTATGACTGAGTCATTATGTAAAGGCCAAAATATGTAATGTATACTTACCGAGCAGTAGTACTGCTGAGTAAACTTATGGTCACTATGTATTTTTGTATTATGTTGAGTCATATATGCAATGATTATTGAGCGACAGAGATATCAACATATGTTGAGTATAGTGAATGTTGAGTATCAGGAACTGCATTTACCAAGTTAGCCAGGAATGACATATGAGTTTGTTATGGCACAATGATCGAGGTAAATCATTTTGGGAGACATTCATGTTTTGTATTTTATTTGTTGAGGTAATTACGGAGGTGATTACACATCTAATTTGTAATCATTGATCCCTATGTAATACTTAGAGCCAATCAGAAATTAGTAAGGCTTAAGCGACAAAAGGAATTAATCCGAACTATAGATCTTGAATCATGAAGATATTTTGTTAATTATATAAGGTTAAGATCTAAACCCTAAAATGTGTAAGAGTGAAAGATAGCGAATGCGAAGGTAATGAGCAGAGAGGCACATTTAGTGAAGTGAAGCATTCAGATAGAATTCGGTGACTGAGCTAAGCTGTAAAAGGATAGAATATAGATAAATTTGATAGGAGAGATCAATACAATACAGTAAAGAGAAGATCTGTAATCTACATATAGTGCAAACTGAAAGATCAGGTACTGAGATATTCTAACTAATGTATCAAGGTAAATATCTTAACCAAGTAGTCCTAACAAACTTTTTTTAATCTCTTAACTGAGTGCTTACTTTATTGTAAGTTTCAAATCCTTTAGCAAGGTAGACTATATAAGTCTTTTAGCTCTTAACAAGGCAGACCCCTCATAGGGTAGATCATGTTTTGATCAAATTTTGTAAGCCCTAATAAGCAAATTTATTACTGCAATAGTGAAGATTTTTGGGTGTCATCCCCACGCCAGTTTTACCTTTCAAGGGTTTTTGGGTAACCAAAATTACTGTGTTATGAGTACTTTCATGGATGTTGCTTAGTATGTTAGTTTGTTTGTTATGATCAAGTATTGTTGATGCTATGCAAATGTTTTATTCATATCAAAATGGATTAGTAGGTGATATCTGATTCACCCCCCCTCTCAGTATCACATTTCCCAATTATATTTCCAATAATTGGTATCAGAGCTACAAGGTTTCTCATAGAAACTCTAACCACTTGAAGAAAAAGATCTTGAGATGGAAGTCTATAAGCTAGGAAAGGTCATAGAGAATCAAAAGATTGATGTACAACTAGCATTAAAACAACTGGAAGTAGCTAGAAGTGAACTGAAGAAATCCTTGAGCAAAAGGAGAGAAATTGCTATTCAGCAAAATGATTCACAATATCAAGAAGAAGATACCAGTGGACTATTTGATAATGGAAACTCTGCAGAAAGTGAGAAAGCCATAAAAGAGCTACTGGAGAAAAATACCATACTAAATGATGACATCAGAAATCTAAGGAGAGAATAGGAAATTCAATCTATCAGACTTTGTGAAGTAGTTGAACAGAAAAAGAAAGCTAAAGATGATAAGGCAATGACTAAAGAAGACAAAAGACAAATTGCAATAAGACTAGATGAAAAGACAAGTGACATGCAAAGGTTGACTAATAATCAACTAGATGTGGTAAATCAACTGATGTTGGTTAATCAAGAGTTGGGTAGGAAAGATATGGAAATCAACCAACTGAGGTCTAAAAATGATCAATTGAAGAATGAACTAAGATCTAAAAAGGAAATCAATGAAAGGATGAACAAAACTAATGAAGCTGCAAAATATTTTGAAGAACTGTTAAGGTCACCTAGAAGATCTGGTGATAGATCTGGACTTGGACTAAATGAACATGCATCATCTACTAAAGAAGGAGAATCATCAAAGAATGGAGAACAGAAGAATGCTAAACCAAAGAACAACAAGCCCACATGCCATTACTGTGGAAAGCCAGGACATACAGCCAACATATGCAGAAGAAAACATCATAAGTTTGATCCTAAACCTAAGTTCAATGGGTATTTCTTTAACTGTAAGAAACATGGACATCAGGCACATGAATGTAGGTCTAAGGTCATTAATTCATCTACCTCACCTAAGTTTCAAGGTAATTGTTTCAACTATCAGAAGTATGGGCATAGAGCATTTGAATGCAGATCTAAACCTAGATGGTCATCAAATGAATAGACTAAGTCACCTGTGAAGAATAACTCATACAATTGGGATTATAACACTTGGTACAATTGTCATTACTGTGGAAAATATGGACACATTGGAGCAAATTGTATGAAGACTCATTTCAGAGGCCAATCTAAATCCTGGATGAATGGAAGCATGGTATGTTACAAGTGTAATAAGATAGGTCACCTAAAGAAATATTGTAGATCACCTATGCCGAGCAACGATCAGAATAAGAATGAAGTTATCTGTGAAAATTTGAAAAATTAGATGGACAAGACATGGAAGAAGAAAGAAGAAGAAAGCACAAGTGAAGCTAGCACATCTGAGGTCACCCAATCTAATGGATTAGATGATCACACTTCTTCTAACTAAGCATAGAAGTTATTTTTGGAACTAAATCTTACAATGCTTTATCTTACATCAGTTCCTAACATAAAGATTGAGTAAAAGTCTATATCTGCATAGATAAAGATGCATTAGGACATATCTGAGTGAAATAGAGAATTTCATTTTTGATGTCGGGTGTCAGTTTCTTGACTGAATTATCAATGTATGCTGAGCACCTATTGCGGCCGAGATGCTATATACACTGAGTTGTGTCTTAACGGTTATATTTACCGAGCTTGTGTTAGCCAAGGTTAGCATGAGTTTTCTGAGACAGTTGTATTCCACTTATAAATTTTGTACGGAGCATTTATGAGGCCCTAATTCTACTTTTAAAAATCTATAAAGCGGAAAGTTTTTGCCCATTTCATTTCACCAAGCGAATTGAGATTTCTTTGAGTGATTCCAAAGTGCGAGCAACTAGTTTGTTAAAGGCGATTCTAAATCTTTTCAGCATGCCGTTGGCAAAAATCATCTACAAGACACTTACGAGTAAGGTACATTACCGAGAAAACATTTCTTTTCAGAAATTTTAAATTAAAATAGCATCATCATCGTCTGCTACAATGAAGAAACAAGGGATGGAAGTTTTCAATGCACAATTGGTGAGAAACTAAGTTTGCAAGCCACATACATTTAGGGCAATTTCAAAAAGCACAATAAAAGGAGATTTGACTAATGCCCTATCCTCAATTCTACAGAATGTATTGATAATGAATGATGTTAGGTCCTATTACATGTGCAAAATTAGAGAAATCATAGATTATGAGATCAGGGAGGCGTATGACAAATTATGTGATAATGGAGTGTTGAAGCCAGAGTATAAATTAGTTGCTGAACAAGGGTTAGTGCATGCCCTAGATTTCCCATAGAATTTCAAAGTTGAATGGATAAAAATAGTATTGAGTTGAGTACATGATATGCAACTATGGCTGGAAGATGGACCCGTGAAGATAACAAAGGAAATGATCCAATGAGTTACTGGATACCCTACGATTCAAGGAAAAAGGACAATGAAGTGTTCAAGAAAAGAAGACATTCAGGAAAACACATAGGCGGTATGGAACAAGTGTGGAATGATGATCTCCACCATAATAGATCCAGAAATTGACTTTGCTATTATGGTTATCTTGCACAAATTCTACCAATCCATTCAATTGGACATTGTCCCTTGTATGGCAGTGGACTAGGCATGGAAAATCATTAAGAAAGGACACATGTATGATCTTGTCGAGCTCCAGCTGACTCAACTTGCCAAGAACCTTAACTTAATCTGGACTGTAAAGAATTTAATGTGTAAGTTTGGCTCTTTGCTAATCTGTTTATTCTTTTATATACATAAGTTTTTTATTACTTATGGAGGTGTGATATGGGATAAGAAGAGACCCATTACTATTCAAATCAGTGAGTTCATAGGTCAGATAGGAGATAGTTTTAATAGTGTTATGGATAACTATTTTGTTGAATTCAAAAAGAAAATGAGAAAGAGGAGTAGATTCCTTGTGTCATTAGTTGAAAAGTACAGCAAGGATATATGTTTTCTAGTTGACACAGACTTCACCTATGCACAAGCAGTCTTGCCTAGGGTTTCATGGCTAATGCCATTACCCTATGAAGTAAATATAGATGAAGCTACTGCTACTATTACAACCCTCTTAGCTGAATAAATTGATAGTAAAGCACCCTAATTTGGAACATATAATGAAGCCAAATCTAAAATCACTATGGGTTTAATGGTTGCAACTGTAGAAAGAAAGAGGAAGAAAATAGTAAAGAATTTGGAGAAATATGTGGAAGAAACAGAAAAGGATGCACCACTAGAATTAACCCAAGGACTAAGAGAAGATGAACAAAGTGACTCCAGTGATAGTGAAGAAGAAGAAGAAGAAGAAGAAGAGGCTCATCTAGAAAAAAAGAAAGGTAAGAAGCCAGTGATTGTCGAGCCCCCAACCAAGAAAAGAATATTGAAACCTAAAGTGTCATCGACACCTATGCTAAGGCCTAGAACAAGGGGAGCTGCTACTGAGACTCCAAAGAAATCCCCTGCATCTGGTAAACAAAAACCTATACAACCTAAGGTAGTGTCGAGCAAGGTTAACAAGAGGCCTAGAAGGAAACTTGTTTAGGAACAAGAAGATGATGAGGAAATTGAAAGTGATGAAGAAGTGAAGAAGAAGGTTGCATTGTAGGATGTCAAACCTATTGTGGATGACATATGTCACAAGATCATAAACTCTGCAGGAGTGGAAGACTTGAAAGGATTAAAGTTTGGAAACTTGAGTATAGGAGACAAAGAAAAGGTTGAAGATGCTATTCTTGAAATGCTTTGCATTTTCAAGATGTTACCTATTCAATTGGAGAACCAATTCCCTAAGGAGTTAAGCAACAAGCTTGCACAAAAATGGGAATATGCTCTTAATATAGAAAAATAAATAAGATAGAGCACCCTAGCACAAGTGGAATCAAGTCTCACCCATGCTGATATTTGATAAACTGTGGAACAACATTGAGCAAAATTTGACCCTAAGCTTAGAGCTTATTTAATCCTTCAACACAAGGTTGAGGATGTTGTATAGGAAAGTATCAAGATTTAGAAGATAGTGTTTGGTTTGTTGACTGACAAAGATGAAGATAAAGGTGCTAGTACATCTAAGGATGTCGAGCCTGCAACAAACCTAAATGTAATGGAATCACCCATTCCAGAGACTGAAGCTCCTAAGGTAGAGGAAATTCATAAGGTATCAGAAGTACACATTGTCGATATAATGGAGAATACCCCAATTAAGAATCAGGTATTGACCGAGGAAGATATATAGGTCCAGGAAGCAAAAGATACACCTTTGCCAGGTAGTAATACTGTACTTTTGCAAATCAAAGCTTATCCAACAATTGATGTGACATCAACTATTAACACTACCCCTGTCAAACCTGTAGTTGTTACAGTTGACATGTTAGTCAGTACAAGCACTACTGAGGAACAAGATAAGTCGACACTAGCAAATCAGCCCACATCTGTCTAGGAGTTACAACAAGATAAAGAAGATAAGTTCAAAGAAAAAGATAATAGTCCTCATGTGGAGGATAAGGGAACATAAGAAAAAGAAGTAAAAGATAAAGCTATTGAGGTACAAGAGCCTATATAAAAAGACGCAATACAAGCTCTTGTATAGATGCCGAGTGGGAGCACACCAAAGAAGGCATTGAAGAAGAAAATGGAAGTCTTTTCCCCAGAGGTAACCATTGATGAAGTTATTGTTATTCCTAAATGGGATTTTGATAACTTATCTTATGAGTAGATGCAAATGTTGAAAGATTTATTGACAAGGAAAAGCAGACAGGAAGAACTGAGAAGAGAACATCAGCAGAAGTAGGTTCTATATGAAATTAAAGATATATTTAATGATGTTTTTGAGTTGTCAGATGTAAATAGTTTCACTCCCATATTGGAACAACTTGTACATATTGTTCAGAAAGTAAATAATGAAGCAAGTAGTGCCAGTGATAAGTTGTTTGAGTGGTCAGAAAGAAAGTTCGAGACCAAGATGCTGGAAAAAGTATCTGCCGAGATCGCAGTGAAATAGATTGCACTTTCCACTTTGGTAATAGAGACCGAAGAAGTAGTTTTGAATGCACACTCTCTTCTTACCAAACTTTGCAATGTAGAATAGTTCACTAAAGATAACCAAAGACTGGTTGATCAACTACAACAAGAACTCAAATCCACCAGTTAGTCCTTAAGTGTGGATGTAGAAAATAGATCCAAACATTATGCCAAGATTATGCATACACAAGGAAGGATAGCCATAAAAAGAAAGTTGGTCAAGGCTAAGGACTTAACCCAAAAGTTTCTAAATCTATCTATAATTGAGAGCCTAATCAATCTAGCTACCAAGCTAGAAGTGCAGTCAGAAGTTTTAATTATTGCTGCCGGAGGATGGGAAACTACACTACACATGGTTATGATGCTACATAAACCATTTCTAGAGAAATACTTTCAGATCCCCACTCTAGAAGAGATTTGTCATGTCAAAAACAAGGGGGAAATCAAATGACATGACATGAGAAAGGGAAGGTAACAAAATTTTGAATGTATATATATCTTAGGGGGAGTATTATGCTAATACTATGTACTTTTGTAAATACAAGTGTAATGTCATGACAAAGTGTTTTTGCCACTAATGTCAAAGGGGGAGATTGTAGATCTCTATAGTTTTTTTGACTATTAGTGACCCACACTTAGTCATTTATCTAGGCAATGATGGTCGGTCATCACTACGATCGAGTCATTATGTAAAGGCTGAATTATGTAATGTATACTTACCGAGCAGTAGTACTACCAAGTAAAATTATGGTCACTATGTATTTCTGTATTATGTCGAGTCATATATGCAATGATTATCGAGCGATAGAGATATCAACATATACCAAGTACATTGAATGTCGAGTATCAGGAACTACATTTGCTAAGTTAGCCAAGAATGACATATGAGTTTGTTATGGCACAGTGATTGAGGTAAATCATTTTGGGCGACATTCATATTTTGTATTTTGTTTTTTGAGGTAATTACGAAGGTGATTACGCATCTAATTTGCAATCATTGATCCCTATGTAATACTTAGAGCCAATCAAAAATTAGTAAGGCTTAAGCAACAAAAGGAATTAATCTGAACTGTAGATCTTGAATCATGAAGATATTTTGTTAATTATATAAGGTTAAGATCTAAACCCTAAAATGTGTAAGAGTGAAAGATAGCGAATGTGAAGGGAATGAGCAGAGAGGCACATTCAGTGAAGCGAAGCATTCAGATAGAATTTAGTGACTGAGCTAAGCAGTGAAAGGATAGAATAGAGATAAATATGATAGAAGAGATCAATACAATATAGTAAAGAGAAGATCTTTAATCTACATATAGTGCAAACTGAAAGATCAGGTACTAAGACATTCTAACTAGTGTATTAGGGTAAATCTCTTAACCGAGTAGTCCTAACAGACGTTTTGTAATCTCTTAACCGAGTGCTTAATTTTTTGTAAGTTTCAAATCCTTTAGCAAGGTAGACTGTATAAGTCTTTTAGCTCTTAACAGGGCAGACCCCTCACAGGGTAGATCATGTTTTGATCAAATTTTGTAAGCCCTAACAAGAAAATTTATTACTGCAGTAGTGAAGATTTGTGGGTGTCATCCCCACCCTAGTTTTACCTTTCAAGGGTTTATGGGTAACCAAAATTACTATGTTATGAGTACTTTCATGGATGCTGCTTAGTATGTTAATTAGTTTGTTATGATCAAGTATTGTTGATGCTATGCAAATGTTTTATTCATATCAAAATGGATTAGTAGGTGATGTCTGATTCACCCCCCCTCTTAGTATCACATTTCCCAATTATATTTCCAACAAGGTATATGTGAGACATTAAATTAGTTAATGTATTGTCATTGATGTCAACTAGTTTTGACTGTACTTATTGTAAGAATTTGCAAATAGCAAATATTGAACCAAGATCAAGAGGTTGAAGAAAAGCACAAGAGAGAAAATAAGAATGCAAGGATGGATTGAATAGATCCAATAAATTAATGATGTTCACCAATGAATGAATGATTACATAATAGGCCTCCTTATATAGGAAAGGCAATATGAGAGAAAGATAAGGAGCTGATAAGCTATCTCCTATGCTAGGTGTAATCACATGTCCACCAAATGTGGATCATCCTCCAATATGCAATAAAGTATGTGCATTGGATTAGGATGATAATGTGATAAGAGCACAAAAGGTGGATCTCACACACAACGAGGTATGTGAAGACAACTATCACACCAAAAGTGGAATTTCTCCTACACCATGTGCTTAATAGATGTGCACACTCCTAGGTGTCTCAATCACAACTTACTATGCAATGCATTAACCTAAGTAAGATTAAGTAAAGTGTAATTAGGAATAATTAATTACACCAACACCCCCCCTTAAGTGCAACTTAGGGGAATGCACTTAAACTCACAATGCAAGATGGGTCCCGACTACTAGGCCATGTTAGGTACCCATGTACAAAATGCAATACATGAAATACATAACTCTCATAAAGTGGAGAAAGAGGGAAAACCTCATGGGAAAAACCCTCCCCCAAAAAGAGAGAAGAAAACAAGATGCATGGATAGATGGAGTGCTCAAGACCCCCCAAGAACTACATACATCATGTATATACAAAGAAGTATCCCCCCATAAGAAGGATAGTTGGAGACATGATATCCCCCCCATAATGTAGAAGCTCCCATGTTGATGAAGAGTACCTACAAACAATAGTTCAACCAATACTTACAAGAAACATGTCTCCCCTTAGGAAGAAATAGATACATCAAATGATGAAGAAGCCAATCCATGTGCAAATGGAATGAGGAAGAAGATGAAGGTCTCCATGCATGAATCTCTGAAGACTGAATAGGAATCTCCATGCTCAAAGAATCTATCACTTCATGTGACAAATCAAGTGAAGAAGGAGAAGAATTAAGTACACCAATCTCCAAAGAAGGTGAAGAAGTATCCCCATCTATGATGAAACTATCATCAAGGGAAAGAGAAACCCCTGCATGTATGTCTTCCAAATCTGCATCATGAGAATCAACAAATGCTGAAGATGCATCCAAGTAGTCATCACATTCTGCAAGATCTGAAACAATATGATCATCCTGCTGAATAGTAGAGCCCATGTCTGAAGAAGCAGGAGGTGGAGGAGTAGGAAGATCAACACTTGTCTCAACAAGAAAATGATTCAAGTGCCCAAAATTCTCCTCATAATTATCCCTTGGCAAAGGGATGGGTACATCATGTATATCATCATCATTATCAATAAAAGTGGAAAAATAATACAAGCGGGATGTATGATCAACAACTCCCATAGCTATGACATTTCTAGTCTCCATGTCCCTAATGTAGACATAATCAGGAGTGAACTCAACAATTTTACCTTGTGCCCCATGTGTAATTTGGTAAATAGAAAGGAGATTAGTGGTTAAGGATGGTACACAAAGAACATCATTAAATGTCCCCTCTCCCATAGGAATAGAACCTTTCCCATAAACTCTCATGAATGTGTTGTTACCCATCAAAATATTAGGAGAATTACAAGGCTCAATAGAAGAAAACATATCCATAGAAGATGCCATATGATGTGATGCACTTGAATCAAGAATCCATTTACCTTGCTCAAGATGTGTGGAAGCCAAGAGTGCTTGTCCTTTACCTTTATCTTTGGATGATGATGGAGATGTAGAAGCTACCAAATGTGTAGAAGAAGGAGTAGACACTGATGAGGGCAACTGAATGTTGTGTTTCTGAATAATGTGAGTTAGCTCATCAATCTTCTTTTGAAAACACTTATGCTCATCATGTCCTAACTTTTGACAATATGCACATTTATCTCTCTTTCTTCTAGATGATTCCTCTCTTGAAGAGGACTTGGATTCAGTACTTTTTGGTGAAGAAGATTCATTACCTTTGTCATGAGGCTTAGGATCCTTATTGTGTTTCTTTCCTTTTCCATTAGAAGCCTTTGAAGTAGACTCACTTGCAATCAATGCTTGATGTGTGGAAGGTTTCAACTGACCCATGTGTGCTAACTTTGCTTGTTCCCTTGTGAGCTGTGCTGCAAATTCATCAAGAGAGGGCAATTTGTATGCACTACCAAGAGCATCCATAGTACCATAGAATGTATAAACAAAGATAGAATAATCAGGACCAAGCTTGGAAAGAATAGAAAAGATCAATTGTTCATCCCCTTTAACAATGCCACATGAAGAAAGCTCCAATCTAATAGTATTGAACTTAGAGAAAAAATCTTGAATATTGTCAAAATCCCTAGGATTGAGACCTATGAGATCATTCTCTAATCTGAATTTTCTCATCCTATCAGGTTTACCAAAGAGTCCTTCCAATGTGATCCAAGCATCATGAGGATTTGTGCAAGATGCAATATGAAAGTGCAAGTCATGAGAGATGGATGATCTAAGAGAGCCAAGTGCTTTATCCCTTCAATCAAACCATTTTTGCCTTTCTACAGCACCTGTTTGAGGTTCTTGATCCTGCCCAAGAGTCATTCTAAGCAATCCAAGACTCAACAAATGATCACTTAAAGAAACTTTCCATTCATGGTAGTTATATGGAGTGAGGATTTTAACCTTTGAATTATCATATTGCAACCAAATAATGACAAATAACTACTGATAACTCCTTCAAATGACTGATGCAAATCAGAAAATTGAAATCCAAGGATTAACCAAGTGCAAATATAGCCCCAAAATGACCTATTGCTGAAAGTGATATGTCTACCCAAAATCACTCAAATTTGATTACAGATCTGGAAATTAGATGAAAAATTATGCACTTTCAAAAAAAAATTCACCTCAAAATGTTACCGTATGTGCCCAAACGAAGCCCTAGAAGTTGCAGAAATCAGGAATAGATCAGAACAGTCAACAAAATCTGCAATTTCTGACAAATGTGGCTACCAAAATGTAAAATCAACACAACCACTAGAAAATTCAGAAAATTCCACCCAATTTGAAAAAAAATTGCACCCGATTTGGAGCCCGGATGACCAAGTTATGGCCTCTTAAAGTTGGACTACAAAATAAAAAATGCAAATGGTGAAGGCTAAAGAATTTCCAAACCCTGATGACGTCAGAAAATTGCTAGGTTAAATTTGACGGTCATACGACCGTTAAAAAAACCCAATTTGACATGCAGTGACGGCTAGATGGCCGTCAATTTTAATCTCCTACAAAAGGTGATGTAAGTAGAAAATGTCCCCTTCGGCTGACGTGCCTGGTGACTGGGCAAATCGTACCGATCTGTACTGTATGGATTATTGCATGGCAGTCTGCTTGTTTGGTGATGTGGCATCTACTGGGCATTTGTGGGCCATTGATGGAGCACGCCGTGTGGCGCTTATGTGGCGACAGGGGGCTTCTGAGGTGGTAGCAGTTGTCGCATGACCAGGCATCCACAGTAGTTGTCGCGTGGTAGAAGATCTGGGCCAGCGTGTGCTGTTCGGAGGGTGCTGCATGGTGGCTCTCTACGGGAGACTTTGGTGGTGAATCTCCCCACCTGGTGGTGGATCTTGTCGCTCGGACAACGGAGGTCACGCTCGAGGGTTTCCACAAGGGAGCGACGCGATGAGGAGCGACAGAGGTGGAGCAGGGGGCGTCGCTGCTGAACAGAGGGCTGGCGGTGACGAGTGGCGCTGCTGAGGATGGAAAGCACTGTGTGGAGAGCACTGTTGAGGAGGTGCACGGGCTGGGGGTTGGAGGATGTGCATGCCGCTGAGGATGTACCAACTGGGGCAGCGTGATGAGCGGCCAGTGGAGGAGCGGTGTGGGGATGGCCGCTTGGGGTGGCACTACTAAGATCTTTGGTGGGACTTTTAGTCCCACATTGAATGGGAAAGGGCTTTTAAGCCCTTTATCAATTGCGAAGCCCACCTACAATGTAAACAAGAAAGCCTGTGGTTGAGAAGTAAACTTCTGCTTGCTTGTCTGCTGATGTCACACTTTGATTTGAATGGAATATTCTCTGGTGTGTGCACAGATTATAGGGAATATTCTCTAGTGTGTGCACAGATTATAGGGAATATTCTTTGGGCACGTACCAGCCCGTAAAACAAATTTTTGACAAGAAATTTTTTTTGAAAATAGTACAAAAATAAAAATATATATATATATTTTATTTTTTTTTGAAAAATTGTACCGCAGAGGTAGATCGGGCCGTAAGGTCCGATTTGCAAAAAAAATTTGCCTCGAATTTGACTTTCGCCAAATATGGGTGAGTTTATAGTCAATTTTAACCGAAACAGCCTCTTGGACGCAATGGTGATGTCAGATCTGCTCCAAGACACCTCTATCGCACGCTGGTTCTCAGATCTAAGATTTGGACCTTCAAAGCTTGCATCAAGCTCTCTTCAAATCGGCTGATCTAAACACTCTTATGGCTCTAATACCATGTAAGAATTTGCAAATAGAAAATATTGAACCAAGATCAAGAGGTTGAAGAAAAGCACAAGAGAGAAAATAAGAATGCAAGGATGGATTGAATAGATCCAATGAATTAATGATGTTCACCAATGAATGAATGATTACATAATAGGCCTCCTTATATAGGAAAGGCGATATGAGAGAATGATAAGGAGCTGATAAGCTATCTCCTATGCTAGGTGCAATCACATGTCCACCAAATGTGGATCATCCTCCAATATGCAATAAAGTATGTGCATTGGATTAGGATGATAATGTGATAAGAGCACGAAAGGTGGATCTCACACACAATGAGGTATGTGAAGATAACTATCACACCAAAAGTGAAATTTCTCCTACACCATGTGCTTAATAAATGTGCACACTCCTAGGTGTCTCAGTCACAACTTACTATGCAATGCATTAACCTAAGTAAGATTAAGTAAAGTGTAATTAGGAATAATTAATTACACCAACACTTATCATGATGGTTACAAACATCTGAAGAAGGAAATAATGATCAAGGAATGAGATATCTACATGAAGATAAGATGTATGAGGAAGATATGGATATGGTATTCATTGGGTAACTTATTGATGAGTCTATGGCATTATGTTAGTGATTTGATTGCATTGCATGATTCTGTTATGGTTTGAAGATGAAGAATGAACAAGTTTATGTGGTTAGTAAGTGAAGAACTTAGTATACACCAAGTGGAAATAGTGTACATCGAGCAAGTGTAGTGTATATCGAGTACAGTGTTAACTGAGTTAGCTATCACCAACACATTACGATATTGATCGAGTGAAAGAATTAAATGAAACATATGACTGTCGACTAAAGATGATGAGTTGGACAATTATTGATGATATTGAGGTTAAAGATAATGTTTGTTATGATGATTAAATGACTGAAAAAATTCAAGGATGATAGATGATGGAGAATGAAATGTGTTACTAACATAATTGTTGAGGGAGGTTAAAGAGGCAAAATCAATAGTGAAGATTAAGAGGCAAAATATGTGGCTGGAAATAAAATGGTTTATTATGTCTATAAAAGGAGACAAGAGATTCATTATGAATTTTGGAATACACGTGAGGAGATTACATTCATGTGAAGCTAGTCAAACATGTTGAAGATAGAACCAAGCAATTTTGTAGATAACACCGAGCATCAGAGAAAGGAATTATCGAGTAGAACAGAACTGGAGGAAACAAAGATATTGAATTGAGTATAATGGCCAGAGGTATTTTGAGTTTAGCATAGATCTAAAAATCTACAAAATAATTTGTATTTGAATCAGATCATTATTGTAACATTCTAACCATTGCTACAGATAAATCTCTTAACTGAGTGGAACTTAACAGTCATTATATTTCACTATGACATTCAATGAATGTTGCTTGTTTTCTTGTTGACCCCATAGTGAATGTTTGGTCATGGAGAACTGTTAGTGATAAATCCTCTAACTAGGTGACACCTTATAGTGTGTTATTGTAATGTTTAACAAGGTTGGCTCTTAATCGAGCTCACTTCAGAAGAGTGAAATTATTTTGGGTTACCGGTCCCAGGTGGTTTTTCCCCTAATAGGGTTTCCATGTTAAAAATCAAAGTGTTATATGTGTATGGATGTCATGAATTGTTATTTTACTTTACACTTTACTATAAATGGATCGATCGGTATATACACTAGTTAATTTACTGATATTCGGTAGATGAATAGAAGGCACAATTGATATCTGACCAAGTTGATTAAATTGTTTGAAATAATTGTTTTATACATCTGGGAGTATTTGGGATTGTAGGATAACTAAACTTAATTGATTCACCCCCCCCCCCCCCCCCCTCTTAATTATCTAACAATTGGTATTAGAGCATAGAGTGCTTGAAGGAAAATTTTGAAGGACTTAAGCAAAAGATCACAAGATGTATAAGAGAGAGGTGTCAAAGTTTAACAAAGACAACTTCTCAACATGGAAAAGTAGAATGAAATTGTATCTATCAGGGATTGGTGAGTCTGCAACATACTACTTGAAAAATGAGTTTATCTTACCCACTAGACCTTTGACTGTTGATCAAATGAGAGAAAGACATGAACATAATGCTATGATGATTGTGATTGCTTCTTCCTTATCAGATGTTGAATTTAAAGATGTTAAGACATGTACAACTGGTAAATAGATGTGGGACAAGCTTGCACTAGTTCATGGAGGAGATGTGAATGTACTGAGGGATAAAGTTGAAAGTCTAAGAGGAAATTTTGATGACATGAAAATGAAAGAAGGTGAGAACATATCTCAGTACAATAACCAAGTCAAGGAGGTTGTGAATTCTATCCAAGGAGCAGGTGAAATTGTTGATGAAGACATTGTTGTAAGTAAAATTATCATAACCTTGTTACTTGCCTATGCTATAAGAGTTTATGCAATTCATGAAATGAGAGTAGCTCTTGGTAATAACATTTCACTTGATAATCTAATTGGTAGACTAACTGCATTTGAGTTGAACAATTATGACAATAGTATTGTACCTACTGTTGGATCTACATTTATGTCATCTCTGAAAATTGGTAAATCAAGAAGCAAACATAAGATAAGAAATGAAAGTGATAGTGAAAGTGAAGAGGATGAACTTGATGAACTTGAAGCATTAATGACTAAAAGATTACAAAAAGGTAAAGGAAGATATAAAGGTAAACTACCATTGGTATGCTTTAAATGTAAAGAGATTGGTCATATTGCTACTAGATGTCCTGACAGGAAAGAAGATGAGAAAGCTAATGAAAGATCTAATGAAAGGAAGTATGACAGAAGACATAACCAAGATCACAGAGGCAACCAATAGTATAATGAGAGAGATAACCAAGATTAGAAAGATAAAGGCAAAAAGGCATGTTACCTAGTTGAAGATGATGATGACACTGACACCGACACTGATGAAGATATAGAAGTGGTATTTGTGGCTTTAAAAGAAGATTCTAAAGAAGAATAAAGGTATGTTGAAACATCACTTATTTCTAAAGTTAGAAAGAATGATACTTGGATTATTGATAGTGGTTGCACACATCATAGGACTGGTGATGAAGATAAATTTGAATACTTTGAATATTATAATGGTGGATCTGTGAAAATGGGAAATGATAAACCTTGTCTAGTAAAGGAAAAGGGTCTATATTGTTGAATAATAAGATCAAATGTGAGAATGCATATTGAGTGAAATTACTTAATTATAATTTGTTGAGTGTAGCACAATTGAATAATATAGGTCACCAAGTTGCATTTGAGAATAGAAAGCTGAAAACCTTTGATGAGACTGTAAATTTGGTCAGTATTGGTGAACAATCAAAAGGTAATTTATTCTATCTTGACAATGCTGAAACTTATTGTTTGTTGGCTAAAAATGAAGATGTATGGTTATGGTGCAAGAGGTTATGTCATGTGAATTTTGACAACATGGTTAAGATCAGTAAGAAAAGAAAAGTTTGAGGTTTACCGAGCATATCTAAACTTGACCATGTTATGTGCAAATAATGTCAAATGGGCAAAATGTCAAAATCTAGTTTTAAGAGTAAACACTTTTCATCTAATGCTATTTTGGAGTTAGTTCATACTGACTTGTGTGGTCCTATGAGAACTCGGAGATATTATGGAGACAAATATTTTATCTTGTTTGTTGATGACTTCACTAGAATTATGAATGTCATGTTCTTGAAAGAAAATTTTGAATTTTTCAAAATGTTTAAGTCGTACAAAGTAAAAGTGGAAAAAGAAACTGGAAAAGAACTAAAATTGTTAAGGTCAGATAGAGGTGGTGAATTTATTTCTGATGAGTTCACTAATTTTTGTAATGAGCATGGAATTAAGAGACATGTTTCTGCACCAAGAACACCCCAACATAATGGGATTGTTGAAAGAAGAAATATATCTATTGTGGATTGTGCTAGAACACTGTTGATTGAAAAAGATGTTGCACAGATGTACTGGAGAGAAGATGTTAGTATTGTTGTTTACACACTGAACCGAGTTCAACTGAAAAAAGAATCCAACAAGACACCTTATGAATTATGGTATAGTTACACACCTAATATGACCTATTTCAGAATATTTGGAAGTAGATGTTACATTCTGAAAGATGATAAAAATGGGAAATTTTATTCAAAAGGTGATGAAGGAATATTTCTAGGATATTCTACTAAAAGAAAAGCTTATAAATGTTTGAATAAGGCTACTAACAAGATGATTGAAAGCGCAAATGTGAGAGTTGATGAATTTTATGAGAAGAATGATGAAGAAAGTAAAAAGGAACTAGAATACTATGGTAGATTTGTTTACATTGAGGAAGCAGACACTCTACCTGAGCAACATTGTAATGCTATCGAGCAACAGTCTTTACAGACCGAGAATCAACAAATTGTTACTGATGAAGATCATGATCATGCACTGAGTGGAGAACACATTGAGGAACAAAGAATTGGACCTATACTTGCTAGATATGTAGGAAGACATCATCCACAAAATCAGATCATTGTAGATAAAAGAGCAGGAATGATGACACGAAGTAAGTTGAGGAATAACACATGCTTAGTTTGTGAATTTGAGCCTAAAACTATTAGATATGCATTGGAAAATGATGAATGGATCAAGGCAATGAATGAAGAGATTGAGAGAATACAGAAAAACTAGACATACATTGGTACCGAGACCAAAATACAAGAATGTGATTGGAGCCAAATGGATATTCAGAAACAAATTGAATGAGAATGGAGATGTCACTAGGAATAAAGAAAGACTAGTATACAAAGGTTATGCACAAGAAGAAGGTATTGACTATGGAGAGACTTTTGTACCCATTGCTAGACTTGAAGGAGTAAGAATTTTGCTTGCATATGATGCTTACAAAGGATTTAAAGTTTATCAGATGGATGTTAAATCTACATTTCTGAATGGGATACTTGAGGGAGAGGTATATATTGAACAACCTAAAGGTTTTGTTGATCCTAATTAGAGGAATATGGTATGTAAGTTGCACAAAGTACTATATGGACTAAAACAAGCATCGAGAGCATCGAATGAAAGACTACATTCCTATCTAATCAGTATTGGATTTGTTAGAACAAGTGACAATAACAATTTGTATTTGAAAAGTGAAACTGATGACAAGATTCTTATTGCTGAAATTTTTATTGATGATATTATATTTGGAGGACATGATAACTTATGCAAATCATTTTCTGATGAAATGAGGAAAGAATTTGAAATGTAAATGTTCGAAGAGATTAATTTTTTTATTGGATTGCAAATTTTACAACAAAATAAAGTCATATACATCACATAATCAAAATACATCAAAGAAGTATTGAAGACATTTGATATGGAGGACTCAAAACCAGTCGGTACACCTATGGTCAACAGATGCAAATTGAAAAAAGATGACAAGTCAACTGAGGTAAATAAAACCTTGTATAGATCTATGATTGGCAAATTGATATATGTTGTGCGTAGTAGACCAAATATTGCACGTGTGGTTGGAATTGTAGCAAGATTTTCTGCTAATCCTAAATAATCACAAATGACTGCTATAAAAATAATTTTGAGATAACTGAAGAATACTAAAAACTATGGTTTATGGTATAAGAAATAAGGCAATTTTGAATTGAAAGTTTACACTAATGCGGATTGGGCTAGAAACATTGATGATAGAAAAAGTACTATTGGTGGAGCATTCTTTTTGGGAGAAAGATTGGTTACTTGGATAAGTAAGAAACAAGGATGCATTTCTCAGTCCAGTGTAGAAGCATATTATGTTGTTGCTGCTACTAATTGTTCAAATATTGCATGGATAAAACAACTATTGGAAGGTATGAATGAGGAGATCACTGACCCAGTGATAATCTATTGTGATAATACAAGTGCAATTAATATTTCTAAGAATCTATTGATGCATGCAAAGAAATAACCTATTTCTATTAAGCATCACTACTTGAGGGAACAAGTTCAAGAAAAGAAAGTCAGATTGGAGTATGTGAAATCACAAGAGAAACTTGCTAATATATTTACTAAACCTTTACCGAAGGACACATTTAAATACTTGAGGAGTAGACTAGGGGTCCATCCCATGTCTAACAATCACTAAGGTGATTAGGAGGTTGCATCAACCTATACTTTATCAAAATATTTAATGATATTGATGCATAATGTTCACACTTTGGGATTCCTAAGACCGTGAAAACTAAAAGGTGGAAGACAAGCTAAAACTGAATATCAGTACATGCAAGGTACTAGATCTGAACGAAACAATAGAGATATTGATTTGGCTATTGAAGAGCTGATTATTTTATTTTTGGCATTGTTGTCAAAGGGAGAGATGTATACATGAAATATCTATCTACATGGAGAGATGGTTACATGGTTGTACTAAGGGAGAGAACACATGAAAGAGATTACCGAAAGGGAGAGTATTGATGTTGTGTAGTGATTAAACATATTAAATATATAAGCTAGGGATATCTTATCGAGTTACAACATTTGCATACAGAGTTGTAGAATAGATGTTTGGTATTCTATGGAATATTTTATATTATGTTGCCATCAATTCCAAAATGAGAGAATGATAAACTACAACTAATTGAATATCTTGAAGGAGAGTTTGACAACTGATTGGATATTTTAAAGACAGTGATTGATGATCACTGAGATACTAAGGTATATGTCAAACATTAAATCAATTAATGTATTTTCATTGATGTCAACTAGTTTTGACTGTACTTATCATGATGGTTACAAACATCTAAGGAAGGAAATAATGATGAAGGAATGAGATATCTACATGAAGATAGGATGTATGAGGAAGATATGGATATGGTATTCATTGGGTAACTTATTGATGAGTCGATGGAATTATGTTAGTGATTTTATTGCATTACATGATTCTGTTATGGTTTGAAGATGAAGAATGAACAAGTTTATGTGGTCAGTAAATGAAGAACTTAGTATATACCGAGTTGAAATAGTGTACACCTATATCATATTAAAATGGAAGAACTTCCATCTTGATAGGTTTGGCACCCTCATTTAGTGCATTTTTCATGATAGATTTGCATTTAGGATGCATTTGCACTTGGTTCTTCATTTCTAGGTGAAATTGGGGTTAGGATCCTAAGGATTCTCCTTGATTTCCTTTCTCTATGGCTCTATTTTCTAGGTAGGATCTAGGTATTGGTCCTCCTAATCCTCATTATATTCATTCTAGGTCTATGTGCCCTTTTTTGGCACTCTACCCTATTTTCTCATCATTCCAAGTCTCTGGCCGACCCCGAGACTTCCTTATTTTCAAAGTTGACTGGTCCTAAACCTTTGGGTCAAGGTCAAGGTCAACCTTGACCTAGATCAAGGTCAAGGTTGACCTTGACCCCTGTCGGGTTTTGGTCCCCCTTTTCAAATTATGGTCACATCGGACCCCAATATTAATGTCGGGCCTCCGCATCTGAATGTGGAAGGATTTTAATTTAAAATTCATTTAATTCTTTTCCCTCCTTAGTTGGTTATTGTGATTGGACCATAATTCGAGGTGAAATTTGAATTATGGGCCCTTACATTGCCCGAGGAGCCTTGCCTTGAAATCTCTCTTTAAGCACTCTCTTTTGCCTTCATTTTGACACAATCAAGTGAGACAATCACACATTAAGCAACAAGCAAGATGTTATGAGGACATGATGATGCAAGATTGAAAGAGGATGATATAGAAGATCAAGATTTTATTGATGCCTTAATGCAAGAAATCATTTGTGACAAACCATTGTGGACATTCCTTTGGAGCAAGAAAGATCCCTTCTTCCTTGATCCACCATTTTCAACATTCAAGCATTCAAAGATACAATCATGAGGTAGCAATTACGGATTGTGAATTTGGTAGGAGTACTTTAGCCTTGGGGGCTTGGTATGATTTCTTTATCATATTCAAATCTATGCATTTCCCTCACATTTTAATTCATGCTAGGATTTTTAATCTAGAGGATTAGATCTTGGCATTGCACATTCAATACACACACATATTCTATTACATTCGGCTATTCGTGGAGGTGGAGATCACAAAAATGGGGGTTTAACTAAGGAAAAACCCTATATAGCCACCCCAAAACACCATTTTCAGATATCTACAGTCATTGTTTCAGGAGTTGCAGAGTAGATCTGAGTACCCTTTTCAGCAAAATTCTGGGATCCACGAACATAATTTTCGTCGGAGTAGTGTAGGTCAATGTAGACATAAAGGGGCACAATTGTGTACCTGTATTTGGGTCAAGGTCGACCTGGCTTAGAAAAGGAAAATCTTTTTGGGTTTTCTCTATCACTATTTTCCTATCCTAGATCCAATTGCAGAATTTCCTGAAACCCAGTACAGACACCATAAACCATGTATTTTCAGATCAGCTTTGTTATGAGGTATGTATTTCATCTTATTTAATTTCAGTATTCTTTACAAGAATTTATAGATTTATAGTACTTATCATTTCAATTTACATATTTTGTGGTAAATATTAGTTTAGGACCTCTATTAGGTGCATTGTTAAAAACCCTACCTACCAACACATTTTTCCACATCACATTTTGGTGAACCCGTTTACGACAACTATTTCTTTTTGGTGTTAGATTTTCATTTTGTGTTAGATCTTACATGCTTATAAAAGTAGATTTCTTTTATGCTCTTGCATTTATATTTCAAAAATACAAAAAAAAACTACAAAATTTCACTAAAAATACAAAAATATTTACATTTTTCATGCTTGTAGTGTTACTTTGTATTCAACATGTATGATTTTTGTTTTGAATACTTTGATGATGATTTTATTCCGAAAGAGGATAGATCCCTTAACGAGGTACATGGAAGTGAGGATGAAAATTGTTCGAATGAGATCTCCATTGATCCTATTCCTATTTCACTCTCCTCCACAACCTCTTTAATTGACCTTTTCCATAGGGTGTGTGCATGGTTACCTTCATGTTCCACTATTTGCAACATTGATACACCTAAAATGATATATCCTAAACCTTTGTTGATGGTAAAAGGATGTCCTCGAATAACAATTAAGGGTAAACCTAAAGATCCTTTGGATTTCTTTGATAAAATAGATTTTGTTTCACATGCTTATCGCACAAGGAATAATCGTCAGCCTACTGTTCCGATTTCTTTACCGCGTTCTCAACCTATGCTTCCTCAAGCTCCTAGGTTTCCATCTAACTTTAAGGAGTATGACTTAGTAGAACAATTACGTGCTACTCCTGCTAAGATATCTTTATGGGAATTACTTCAAACTTTCTTGACATATCATGAGGTATTGCAAAAGGCTTTATCTACCCTTCTTGCTTCACCTCCTAACCAAGAGAACATTAATTCCTTTTTGGAGTGCATGCATACTATGCCTTTTTTACCTCCTATTATGTTTGTCGATGATGATTTACCTTTCATTGAGGTGCAGAATCCATATCATGCTCTTATGTTTGTTGTTTCTATTAATCAGAGTATCATTCATAGAACATTAATTGACAATGGATCTGGGCTTAATGTTTGTAGCATGGATATGCTTAAGGAAATTAAGGTTGATCTTACAACTATTCAAGTTGATAATGTCCCTATTTGTGGATTTGACAATATTGCAAAGATAACTTTGGGCATTATTACCTTACCTATTAAAGCTGGTCCGATTATTCTTAATACACCTATTCATGTTATGCCTGGACCTCTCAATTATAACCTTCTTTTAGGTAGACCTTGGTAGAATACTATGCATGAAGTTCCTTCTACTCTTCATCGCAAGGTTAGGTTCATTTATAATAATTTGGCGTATACATTACATGTGGATGATGCGCTGAATCCTTGCTTAAATGCAGAATATGTTAAAGTTTCTGAGCCTCTCCAACCAAACAAAGAGACTAAAAAGAAAACCAAGATTAAACAAACTGAAGCTCCATCTTCTTCTTTGACTGAGGATGATTGGGGAGCATTGGACTTTAATCCTTCTTTCATTGGATAATATAAAGTCTCTAATTTGGAATTCATGAAACAATAAAGTGAATTTGAAAAACAAGTTTTTACTCCTTCCCTACTTTTTGAGGAATTAAAAAGTAACTTTGTTGTCTCCTCGATTGAAGAAACAATTGAAACAATAAAACCTAATTGCTATGATATCATGACACGCGCCACTCCTTGGACTCCATCTGATATGGCTGATAGATATGGTTCTGGTTATCATCTGCTTAAGAAATCAAGATTCAATAGAAAAGGATATGGTAAATACGAGCAAGGTATACAAGTACCTTTGGACAATGAAATTTATAACTATACATATGGATTCGGGTTCAATCCTTACAAACAACCATCAGCTTTTCCTCTCATTGTTAATCATATCTATGGCGGACATTTAAAGTTGGTCAACCCAGTCCTCCTTGACATTAATGAAAGACCTACCTTGGATATTTTTCCCGAAGATGAAGCCTTAGCGGATTTTTAGGGGTTTATGAGGATTTACCTACGTTTCATCATAAATGATGGAAGCCTTATTATTTAAGTACATAAGCTTATTTTGGAGAACATGATGAGCATAATATTTCTTCTTTACCGATGGATTCTCCAATACAAAGTGATTTGCTAATAACTGAGACTGTTGAGGTTCAAATGGATGAAAATGATTCTAAAAAGATAAAAAAAATTGGGAAATGTTTGAATCAGGATGAACGTGATTAGCTGGTTTCCCTCTTACTTGAATTTAAGGACATTTTTTCTTGGACATATTCAGATATGTCAGGTATAGATTCTAAGATTGTTACTCACAATATTGTTCTCAAACTAAATGTTAAACCTGTGAAGTAGAAAATTCAAAAGATGAATCCACAAATTGCTTTATTAGTTAAGGTTGAAATTGAAAGATTATTGGATGTTGGATTCATCCTCTCTATTGATTACTCAGACTGGATTTCAAATATTGTGCCTATTTCAAAAGGAGAAAATAAGATAAGAATGTGTACTGACTTTAGAGATTTAAATAAAGAATCCTAAAAGATGATTTCCCGTTACCTAATATTGATATGATTATGGATTCGATAGCGGGTTATGCTTTATTATCTTTTATGGATGGCTTTTCTGGCTATAATCAAATTTTTATTCCTCATGAAGATCAATTTAAGACTGCATTTATAACACCTTGGGGAACATTTTGTTGGGTCATGATGCCTTTTGGATTAAAAAATGTGGGAGCAACTTATCAACGGGCTATGACCTTGATTTTTCATGATTACATTCATAAGATTCTTGAGGATTATGTGGATGATATCTTGGAAAAATCTATACAAAGAGAAGATCATGTTAGTATTTTATGACAGATATTTGAAAGAATTAGAAGTTACAACATGAGGTTGAATCCTAAGAAATGTGTCTTTGGAGTTGATTCCGATAAATTATTAGGATTTATAATCTCTAAGCGAGGCATAGAGGTAGATACTGAAAATATTGAACCTATTGTTAATATGCCTCCTCCTAAGAATATTTCTCAGTTACGAAGTTTACAAGGAAAAATCCAAGCTATTCATCGCTTTGTTTCCAACTTAGCTGATAGAACTGTTCATTTTACTTCCTTGCTTAGAAAGGATACCACTTTCTCTTGGAATGATGAATGTAAACAATCCTTTCAAAAATTTAAGGAGTATCTCGCTAATCCTCCTATTTTGCAACCCACTCAATTTGATAAACCCTTTTATCTATATACTTCAGCCACTCCGAAAGCAGTGAGTGCATTGTTAGCTCAATATGATAGTGAAGGTAAGGAAAGACCTACGTACTACATTAGTCAAAGTTTACTTGATTATGAAACAAGATACATAGATTTGGAAAGATAATGCTTAGCTGTAGTTTATGCTTGTCAGAAACTCAGGCATTATCTTTTAAATGTTGAAGTCAATGTGATTGTTAAATTTGATCCTTTGAAACATCTTTTCTCAAAAACTAATCTCTCTGGCCGTCTGGCAAAATGGGTGATGTTACTTACAGAATTTGATCTTAATTACATTTCTCAGAGGTCAATTAAAGGACAATATTTAACAGATTATTTGGCTAAAGCTCCTTGTCCTCATTATGATACATGCGTTACTTCAATAGAATTCCCCGATGAAAACATTCTAGCTATTAAAGAGGATGATATTTTGGAGATATATTTTGATGGATCTATATGTAAGACAGGTTCTAGTGTTGGTATTATCTTGATCCCTCCTACAAAAAAATTGATCCCTTTATCATATAAATTGAATTTTTCTTGTACTAACAATATTGCGGAGTATGAAGCTCTTATAGCTGGCTTACAAGCAGCTTCATCCCTTAACATTAAAATTTTAGAAATTTATGGAGATTCATAATTGATTTTAGAACAGATTAAAGGAGGTTATCAAACTAAGAATGATAAAATGACACAATATAGAGATTTGGCTCTTGATGTGCTTTCATAATTATCTTCTTATACGATTCAAACTTTACCTATGAAAGATAATCGACATGCAAACACCATGGCAAGCATAGCTTCTTTGGTTTGTCTTGAGAATAATGCTGAAAAATTTCAATTTACTATACAAACTCTTTAAAACCCTATAATTTCTAATAAGGTTACCTCTGATTGTTTCAATTTGCATTTGGATGAATGACATTCTCATATCTTTCATTTCTTGAAAGATAGTACTTTTCCTGAATCAATAACAAGGAACATGCGTAATCATATTAGGAAGCTTGCAGGGCATTATATCATTTTAGGAGACATACTTTACAAATGCTCTTATGAGGGTTTACTATTAAGATGTCTTGGTAGAACTAAAATTTTGGTAGCTTTGGCAGAAGCTCATTCTGGTTCTTGTGGGGTACATTTTGGTGGAAAATCTCTAGTCAATAAAATTCTTAGAATGAGATATTATTGGCAAACAATGGAACAAGATTCTTTTATGTTTGTTAAGAAATGTCCTCAATGTCAGAAACATAGTAATTTGATTCATGATCTTGCTCGTGAGCTTCGTAATCAAGTTTCTCGATGGCCTTTTAGTATTTGGGGTTTTGACCTTATGGAAAAATCTCACCAGCTTCTTCTCAAGGACATACATATATCCTAATTGCTACAAATTACTTTATGAAGTGGGTGGAAGTTGTCCCTCTTTGTTCAAAAATTGTGAATGTTATTTGTGATTTCAATCTTAACAATATTATAACACAATTTGGTATTCCTTTGATGATAGTTTCGGATAATGGTACCTCTTTTAAGAACAAGGAAGTCACAGAATTCTTGGAGAAATATCAAATTCAACATAGATTTTTGACTCCTTACTATCCTCAATCAAATGGTCAAGCTGAAGCATCAAATAAAATCATTGAACAAATTTTGAGAAAAATAGTTAACAAGCATGCGAAAGATTGGCATACCCAACTTACCTATGCTTTATGGGCTTATAGGACTAGTGTTCGTACTGCCACAGGTACTCCTCCTTATAATATTGTCTATGGTACTGATGCTATTATGCCTTTGGAATTAGAAATACCTTCTTTACATGTTTCATTTCATGGGATCATTGATAAAGATACATTTCGAGAACAACGATTGCATGAATTAGAACTGTTAGATGAACAATGAATAAATGCTTTGGAACATATAAAATCTTATCATAAATCACTTTAGAAATAGTATAATCATAAGGTAATTGAATGATCATTTTCAGTAGGTGATTTAGTATTATATAAGAATCAAAGAAATGTGAATGCTTTACCTGGTGAAAAAGGAAACTTTAGCCCTAATTGGCTTGGACCTTTTGTTATAATTGAGGACTTTGGTTTAGGTGCTTACAAAATTGCTGATATGGATGGTTTTTCTTTTAAGGAACCTATCAATATTATGCATCTCAAACGTTATTATCCCTAATTCATTTTTCTTTCCTTGTGTATTTGTGTATTCATTATAAAATAATTATGTTTTGTTTTATAGATTATGTGTTTTTAGCAAATTACATTTGAATACATTTATGCACGTTCTTTCTTTCTATTAAGTATTATGTTATTGGTGAAAATATAGTAATCAAACACAAAACTAACAAGTAAAGAGAGTTTTTCATTTATAAAATCTTTTGATTTTTGATACATATGTGGCACAAGGCCCTATCTATCACTTTGTCTATCTCTATACTTTGGTGGTCGATGGCTCCCAGATCTCTCTGATCTATGATGACAAGATGTAGATCTCTTCTTGGTAGTCCATGAGTGGCTCCTCGATATTCTCATCTCATACATGCACTCCTGGGCTCTCCATAAGTCTTCCATCAATCTCTCCTCTCTCTCTCTCTACACAACCTCAGCTCTCGCTGGACACACGCAAAGATATCGGCATGTCTGTCAGGATCTCTATGACTAATGGGAAACTCTCACTTGCTGGCTGGTAGTCGGTAGGTCAAACATGTATCCTTTAGGACCTCGAATACAAAAATCCTCCACTTCTCCATGCTAGCTGCAGAATATTTTTTTTATTATCTTTTAGTACTTTTTCTTCACAAATAAAGTTAAATTTTCAAATCAAATGCATGTATTATACCTAGATCTCCCTCTTGGGTGTCACTAAAGGATCTGGATGGTGGGGGCATGGAGTGAATACTCTATCCACACTCAATGTGTCTAGGTCTCAGAGGTTGTGTCTCTATATGGGTGCGTGGAGGTCATCATGATCTCAGTGGTGATGCGTGAAAAACATGCACATCCGCACTGGTACTACCAGCTGGGGGCATCTCCTCTACTCTCTCATCTTCTCTGTCCTCTACTATGTCCTCCTCCAAGGGGTCTCCCTCAAAGATGGGCTACTCCTCTTCTCTGTGATCCTCATCCTCCTCTGCTATGCCACTATCACAGTGTGTCCTCTCTGAAAGGCCTAGATCACTTGTGGGATAGTCATCAGGGAAGATGGGGTGGGTTCCCTTTAGACTCCAGTATCTGATGTAGTCTCTACTAATGCCTGAATAGGCCACATCTGGGGCTACCTCTATATCCTCTATCTCATCGACATCACTATTTGCAATGTTTGCTACTAATGGTCGACGTATAGCATTGGTCTCTGATAATACCTCATCGAATGTGCGTATCAAGGTAATGCTTGAGGGACCCCCTATATAAAACCAAACTATCTCATTACTTGTTCATAGTAGTATGGCATCATTATGCGACTCTAATGACCCTCTAACAACTTATGCTACTTTGAGTGCCTCATCTGGTGTCATGTATGCAACCACTCTGTCATGCGATAGTATGGTCTCCATATCACATCTGCTCCTGGAACACAATCTAGACATACCCTCCAATAGAGGATATCTATGTGCTGCCAGGCATCTCTTAGTGGATAAGCAAAGGCTCTTAGTGTGCTAGCATCTACCATCACAGGAACACCCTATGGTCATGTACATGTGAAATTATCGAACAACCAAATTTGTAAAAGTATGCATACCATGGGACTCTCTCGCTGATATCTCACCAACTGACATAGCTCATGGTATAAGTGGGCTAGCATGTTGCGACCCCATGTGAAGATAGTCCTATCACTCTCCATCCTATGTACAAGATGGGTGAAAGGTGTTGAAAAGACTATACCCTTTGTGTTGGGTACTACAACCAAGCATAGTATACATATCATCACTCTTTGTACCAAAGGTGTAGGGCCTACCAGTATGGCTAATAAAGTGATTAGATCTACCCAGGTTCACATTTGTGGAACCTATTCCAAGTAATACTCTTCATCTATGTGGATCTCCTCAGGACTACACTTTGCTCTCAGTCTAACAGGCTTGCCTCGAATCAGAAGCTGCAAGATTTTGTAGACATCCTCCAATGTTACTATGATCTCACCTGAGTGAAGATGAAAGGAACATGTGTCCTCATCCCACCTCTCTATAAGAGCCAATAACATGGCTCAGTGGAGTCTCATCTATGGAAGGACTGTTATCTAGTACATTCCTACATCTCTTAGTAACTGTATCTCATCCTCGCTCAGCTCGAATAGTCTCTCTCTGATAACCAGCAGTATCCCTCCAAAGGGATGCTCTCGGAGACAAACTAATTCCTGTAAGCACAAACACACATCATATCAACATTCTAGAACAATAAATCTATAAATCCAACTTGACTAGGTCAAGGTCAACCTTAGTTAGGTCAAGGTTGACCTTCCTGGGTCAAGGTGGACCTTCTTGGGTCAGGGTCGACCTTTTTGGGTCAAGGTCGACCTCATTTCAGAAAGGGTGAAGACCTTCCAGTTCATGTTGACCTTTAAGGGTCAAGGTTGACATAATTGGGTTAGGGTCAACCTTTAAGGGTTAGGGTCTACCTTGCCTACAAAAAACAAGAATTTGAGAAGTACAAAAATTAGTAACAACAAACTCACCCTGGGAAGCAGTCGTCCGGTAGCCTAGCACTGTCTCAAAACCTCCATGTGTATCGCTCGAAGTTCTTCTCTGCTCAACATTCTTCTTTCTCTCTTCGAATCTGAAAATGGTAAGAATGGGTAAGTATGAGTTCTCTTTCCTTATTTATAATCAAAATTAGGGTTTTTCTTAGGGTTTACTTGTGTTAAATTTGAATTTCCCTTCATATGCATTTACATAGACATTCACTCTTTTCATCATAACTTGAGTTCAATGACTCTATTTTTAGTATCATCAGTCATGTTGGAATCATGATTTAGATACCTAACCCCTTGAATCAGTTTAGGAAGGATGGGAATCCTTCTAATTGGTTTAGGAAAAGACTTTCTCAACAAACTGCATATCCAATGTATAAGGTTATCCTTATCACCCTGTTTCACCCTTCAAAAGTAGAAAGTCGAAACATGGGGCATAAGGGGCTCTATGCACTTCTCAATTTCATTCTATTAAGTCTTAGGTGATTTATGGATTTTTATTAACCTTGTGTGCTGTAGGTACTAACGATTTTCTTCAGGATCTCTACATTAAGGACTTAGCTATATCCTTTTTATTTACTATGATGTTTTCTTACTTTAGATTGCATATTCACGTAGTGTCATATCTAAGCTAAAGTGGGGACTAAATGTATCATCTTAAAATGGAAGCACTTCCATCTTGATAGGTTTAGCACCCTCATTTAGTGCATTTTTCATGATAGATTTGCATTTAGGATGCATTTGCACTTGGTTCTTCATTTCTAGGTGAATTTAGGGTTATGATCCAGAGGATTCTCCTTGATTTCCCTTCTCTATGGCTCTATTTTCTAGGTAGGATCTAGGTATTGGTCCTCCTAGTCCTCATCACATTCATTATAGGTCTTTGTGCCCTTTTTCGACACTCTTCCCTATTTTCTCATCATTCCAAGTCTCTGGCTGACTTGGAGACTTCCCTATTTTCAAAGTTGACTAGGCTTGAACCTTTGGGTCAGGGTCAAGGTCGACCATGAACTAGGTCAAGGTCGAGGTCAACCTTGACCCCTGTCAGGTTTTGGTTCCCCTTTTCAAATTATGGTCACAACGGGCCCCGAAATTAATGTCGGGCCTCCGGATCCGAATGCGAAAGGGTTTTAGTTTAAAATTCATTTAATTCTTTTCCCTCCTTAGTTGGTTATTGTGATTGGACCATAATTCAAGGTGAAATTTGAATTATGGGCCCTTACATTGCCTGAGGAGCCTGGCATTGAAATCTCTATATAAGCACTCTCTTTTGCCTTTATTTTGACACAATCAAGTGAGACAATCACACATCAAGCAACAAGCAAGATGTAATGAGGAGATGGTGATGCAAGATTGCAAGAGGATGATATAGAAGATCAAGATTTTATTGATGCCTCAATGCAAGCAAGCATTTGTGACAAACTATTGTGGACATTCCTTTGGAGCAAGAAAGATCCCTTCTTCCTTGATCTACCATTTTCAACATTCAAGCATTCAAAGATACAATCATGGGGTAGCAATTACAGATTGTGAATTTGGTAGGAGTACTTTAGCCTTGGGGGCTTGGTATGCTTTCTTTATTATATTCAAATCTATGCATTTCTCTCTCATTTTGATTCATGCTAGGATTTTTAATCTAGAGGATAAGATCTTGGCATTGCACATTCAATACACACACATATTCTAAATTACATTCGGCTATTAATGGAGGTGGAGATCATCAAAATAGGGGTTTGACTAAGGCAAAACCCTATATAGCCACCCCAAAAAACTAGTTTTAGATATCTACAGTCGTTTCAGGAGTTGCAGAGTAGATCTGAGTACCCTTTTCGACAAACTTTTGGGATCCGCAAACATAATTTCTGTCAGAGTAGTGCAGGTCAATATCGACATAAAGGGACATGATTGTGCCCCTATATTTGGGTCAAGGTCGACCTGGCTCAGAAAAGGAATTTTTTTTTTGGTATTCTCTATCTCTATTTTCCTGTTAGAGAACTAGTTGCAAAATTTCTTGAAACCCAGTACAGACACCAGAAAATAGGTATTTTCATATCAGCTCTGTTATGAGGTATGTATTTCATCTTATTTAATTTTAGTATTTTTTACAAGCATTTCCAGATTTACACTACTTATCATTTTAATTTATATGTTTTGTGGAAAATAGTGGTTTAGGACTTCTATTAGGTGCATTGTTAAAAACCCTACCTATCCAACACATTTTTCCACATCACAACACTAAGAAAGTGTAGTGTATACTGAGTACAATGTTAACCGAGTTAGTTATCACTGAAACATTACGGTATTGACCGAGTGAAAGAATTAAATGAAACATATGACTGTCAACTAAAGATGATGAGTTGGACAATTATTAATGATTCTGAGGTTAAAGATAATATTTTTTATGATGATCAAACGACTAACAAAATTCAAGGATGATCAGATGAAGGAGAATGAAATGTGTTAATGACACAATTGTAGAGGAAGTTTAAAGCGACAAAATCGACGGTGAAGATTAAGAGGAAAAATCTATGGCTAGAAATAAAAAGGTTTATAATGTCTATAAAAGGAGACAAGAGATTCATTATAAATTCTAGAATGCACGTGAGGAGATTGCATTCATGCAAAGCTGGTCAAACAGGTTGAAGACAAAACTAAGCAATTTTGTAGATAACACCGAGCGTTAGAGAAAGGAATTATTAAGCAGAACAGAGTTGGAGGAAACAAAGAGATTGAATTGAGTATAATGGCCATAGGTATTTTGAGTTTAGCATAGATCTAAAAATATGCAAAATAAGTTGTATTTGAATAAGATCATTACTATAACATTCTAATGATTGCTACAGATAAATCTCTTAACTGAGTGGGACTTAACAGTATTTATATTTCAATATGACATTCAATGAATGTTGATTGTTTTCTTGTTGACCCCATAGTGAATGTTTGGTCACGGAGAAATGTCAGTGATAAATCCTCTAACTAGGTCACACCATACAATGTGTTATTGTAACCTTTGATAGGGTTGAATCTTAATCAAGCTCACTTCAGAAGAGTGAAATTATTTTGGGTTGCCAGTCCTAGGTGTTTTTTCCCCTAAAAGGGTTTCCACATTCAAAATCAAAGTGTTATATGTGTATGGATGTGATGAATTGTTATTTTACTTTACACATTACTATAACTGGATTGATAAGTATTGTGTGGTGATGATAATCACCTTCATGAAATTAAGATCTAATTAGCAACAATTCTAAAGTAAATACAATGCAAATCTATTTAAAAATGAAACTAAGATCTATAACATCTCATGGCTCTCTAGAAAGATGTGGTAAGTGAAGCTCTTAGCTCAAATCTCCACTAGTGACACTTCTAAAATGAGAATGTATGATGTTCTATGCTTCTACAATGCTTCTATGATGATGATTCTAGCTCAAATTGACAAAAGTATAATGCTAAATGCTCTAAATGCTCTTAATTGCTCTTAGAATTCTCTTCGATTGCCTATAGTAACAATGCTTGGCAAATGAATTTCTAAGATGATAATTGCTCTCAAAATGCTTCATATTTATAGTAAATTCCTAAGGGTAGGGGGTGGAGTGAAGTAATCATGATTAACCTTTGGTTGAGTCAAATACTTTGCTTTGTTCATAAATGGGGGGACAATTTAAATGTTTGTCTCAAAGCTTTGGACAAAAGGACAAGATTGAGTGGTTGAGATTGAAACTTTAAAATGAGTGATTGAGATTCATCCTTTTAAAGTGATTTGTGTCTTTTTGTCCTCAATTTTCATTGGTTGCTCAACTTTGTTGAAAGATATTAGGAATTATTAAATTTAATTAATTAATTAAATTTAGCCATGTAAGAGTAATAGGTTCATTTTGATTTTTGATTTAAACAACTATACAACTAATTGATTAAAATCAATTATGTAGTGTTTTTCACCCCTTTAAACTTTGATTTAATTATTTAACAATCATTATTTGATTTTTTCCTTTGCTTTAATTGATTTTGTCCAAATTTATTTAATTATGTCCATTTTAATTGATTTGATCTCTTTTAATGCATTTTGATGATTTTAAGCCATTTTATTGATTTTTGCAATTTAAAAAGCACTTGTCCATTTTTGCGTGTCTACAGGTATATACACTAGTTAATTTACTATTATTCGGTAGATGAACAAAAATGCACAATTGATATCTTACTGAGTTGATTAAATTATTTGAAAGATTTTTTTTATAAATCTGGGAGTATTTGGGACTATAGGATAACTGGAATTAACTAATTCACCCCCCCCCCCCATCTTAGTTATCTAACACTTAATTCCTTACCTGAGCTGGACCAAATAAGAATAGAGACAATCAGGATTCGGGGAAATGAGATAACAGAGTATGGTTGGGTGGATAATGCCAACGACACTCAGATATGGAAATGAAAAACCTTAGATAATATCCAGACCCTAATTAAGAAGAAAAATGAGACTGGCTGAGATTATAAATACCTACGAGATATTGTGGTCTAGCCAGAATGATAAAATATGTTGGGGGGCCTTTTAAGACGGGGCATATTATGTGAGAATTAGATATAAAACCCTAGAAGTGGTGGAAGAAGACCCATTATGGTCAAAATAAATATTGCGGGGTAGTGACTGTTCCCCATGAGTCAGAGCATTCGCCTAGCTCACCATCCAAGGCCAAATTTTGACCCAAGACAGATTGAACAGACTGTGAATTGTAGGCCAAGGCTACTTCTCATTGTGAAAAAAAAATTAAGACACAAATCATATCCCACTATGGTTCCCTTATGCGAATTTTTTTTTGGAACCGTTTCCTCCAAAAACTCAATCTACAATCTCCCAAACCCAAGACTTTGGGAAGTTGGTTCTATATGTGGCCTCTCCATCAACACAAGAGTGTATTCAAGAGCATTTGGCAAGTTACCCCTTCCATGATTGTGTGAGAGATATGGAAGGAACACAATAGGAGGATATTTAGAGATGATTCTATGCCTAGAGAATAATTGATAAGAAAAATTGAAACCTCGGTAATAGAATTGGTAAATATTGTAGAAAAAAAGAATAAACACAAAACATTCTCACTTTAAGATGATAACTTGACCAATGTTTTCAAAGGTCTTACCATCCCAAATTTGGTAGGAATCTCTAGATTTGATGATAAGGCTAAAGATTGCACCAATACCATGTGGATGACTCTTGAAAATGGATGGATCAAGATCAATTTTGATGGAGCTATGCAAGGTAACCAAAGGGTAAGAAGAATCAACATTGTTATCAAAGATAAGCATGGTAGTATAATTTATGATCATAAGGAGCACATTGGGATAGGTACCAACAACATAGCAGAATTCAGGGTGGCTGCTAAGGGAATTGAGCAGGGTCTACGACTAAGGTTCAAAAGAATGCATTTGGAAGGTGATTCCATGGTTGTGGTTAATGCAATAAAAATGAAATAGACTTTGGATTAGAAACTAAATAGGTGGGTGAACAAGGTTTCAGGGATCATAAGGCAGATGGTAGATTTTAGGATAAGCCATACCTATTGTGAGAGGAACACAATTGTGGATGCACTCGCCAAATAAGCCTCCATGGATGGTATTTGAATGCATGATCGATGTAACCTAGGTTTATCATATTCTACTTAGCAAGAGGGATGATGAAGCTATCCTTAATTGATGTACTCACTTAACTAATCACATGCTTCCACACATTGGAAATGGGAGGTAATAATGATAGGATGCCAAGTAATACTTTAAGTGAAATGTCCTAAAGAATGACGATGCCAGGTTGTTATAGTACATGCTCCTCATAAAGGAATGAGGGAGGAATGATGTACTTAGCATTGAAATGGGTGCAAATCACCTTGGTTAGTACATGCCTTGACCAGGTGGTAATTAGTTGAGATGATTCATGTGACACATTGCAACCAAAATTTATTTCCACATTTGGACAGTACACACAAATTAATGACCACTTTATGGTAGACCTATGTGGTTAGATTTGGGAAAGGTTTGGAGTTTTGTAGATAGGTGTCCCTTGCCTTCATAAAAATGATTATTTGGGAATGTTGAGTCATAGTTTCTTTGTTTGATAGCATAACACCTAGAGCCATGGGAACTCCCATGTGCTTGGAATCTATGAGGAATATGGTTGCATTCTTAGGTGAAGTATCTGACAAGTGGTTGCTACAAATGCTATTAGTAAGGCACTCGCTCATCTTGCATGTAGTACAGAAGGTGTTTGGCAGTGAATGCCTATGGACATACCATAGGTAAAAGGTTAACACTGACATTAAAATAATGTTCTTGGCCTTTTTCCCTTACCAGAGGTGTTGCAAAAGCAAAGGTGAAGAACTTGTGCCAAAGAGTGATCAAGCACAAGTATTTAGGGGAGATTGATGTAGTACTCGACAATGTGGATGCCCAAAATATGATCCTTGTGGTGCAACAGTACTACCTTGGACTAGGGAGGGGTTTCATCGGTGTGGTTAGGTGTTTTCCACTTATCATTTTGGTGAAATTGGACGAGTTGAAGAGTAGGTTGGGAAACGTCAATAGGAATCTCATCTTCCTGCAAAAGGCAACCTCTCTTCTTCCACCACCAATAGTGGAGTGGATGAAGGGTTACAAAAAAAGAGAAGGATATTGGGTGCCAAACAGTGATGATGTGACCCTGGAAGAACTTGAATTCCCTACTTTTTCAAACATTGGTGAAGATTAGAGTGCGGACGACATTCAAGATGTGGAGGAAATTGCAAACAACCTATCACACAAGCAGTGCAAGAGCGACTATCCTATCAAGGTGAGATCAACTCATGCTAGACTAATGAATAAGGAAGCAGAAGATCGTCACCTTCTAATCAAGCCCACCAATCCTCTATTCACAAATCTTCACAACTTGCCTAAAGAGAAGAGTGTTAGGTTTTTCTAACATGGTGTTATCTATGTGTCACTCGGTCTTGGGTGTTGTGGTGCTTGGTAATAGAATGTCTATTAATGTATTTGATTTTTATGATTATGAATAGTAAAACTAGCATATGTGTAGAAGCCAGTAATTTTGGTTGATGATAGGTAGTAGTAGGGGATGATGTTGAATACAGTTGGGTATGGACGAGATTATATCAGAACTATCTATACACCATTTTTTATATCAATAGAAATGGAGCTTGCCCTATCCAGCTACCTAATTATAAAAAAAATAAAAATAAAATTCTCTCCTAAATTTTTAAAATATGTTATATATGGATTTGAAATCTTGGAATTTTGTTGGATGAGAGGGGATGGAGTGGATTGCTAAAGAGCCCTTCTTATAATTTTTTTGTATTAGTTATTTGTTTTGATATATAAATGGTATACCTCATAAAGTTACATATTTATTCTAGTGACTAATGTCTCCAATATGCACATTTATTGCACAATATTTTGAGAAATGAAATCTTTGAGAACTAGGAATTTTTAATTATCCAAAGTAGGGAGGATATCAACATTCATGACAATAGTACTTTAACTACTCAAAGATCATAAGTTTTCCACTTGTATATTTTATATAAAATTGTAAGCATGTATCAATATTTACAATTTTGTCCATGTGTTTGGATAAATTATTTGGAATATTGAACCAATTTTTAATATAATATTTTTATTATGATTATGCTATATTTTAAGAATCAAATTTCATTTGCAATGAATTACGTTGTATTATGTAAACCATATGGAGTATCCAATGAAACATTAATGCCGATTCATTTTGTATTATCCAATAGATAGTTAGATATATTTTGGTTTACCAATGATATATGTAAAGTATATCTAAAAAAATAGTTACTTCACAGTTATTAACAAGAAAATATATACATTGATATTTCTATGTTCAAATAAAAATGTAAAAATATTTTATTGATGGATCAAACTATGTCAACTACTATAACAACTATTATTACATACTAAATTATCTAGTCTTCTCTCCTATTTTGCATTCCTAAAAAAATATGTGATTTGCCTTGAGCACGACCTAGGATGACGAGCCTATTGAAATCTGGTAGTACAATCTTCAATCAAATAGAAAAATGTAAATGATGGCTTTCTTTTAACTAGTCTACAATGGTTGTAGTATCCATCATCTCCTCATGTAGTTCCATCTCGTGAAGTTGTACCTAGTTAGTTTCTTCTAGTAACAATAATAATTGTTAATTATTTTAGGCCATGTGGAGATTCTAATAAAAAATTTAAAGCCCCACCAAAATTCATGTATGTGGTGATCTCACGATTATTTCTTAGTAATGAGGAATGCGAAATATTAAATATTATTGAAAGGATTTAAAACATTATAGATGATTAATATACGGTAGCAAAATTTTAAGAAATGAGTAAAGAAAACTTTGAACCCCACCTCATAAACACACACTTAATTATAAAATCTGAAAAATACACCCTTCTATTATTCTAATTTCCTTACAACATTTTCTTTTTCTTGTCATTTAATCCTCTAATCCATTAAAATACAACCATGGAGGATCTCTTTCATATGTTTGAATGCTTTGGTAGTGATATTGGAGTCAAATAGAGGTGGCCTCTACCCCCCATGTTGAAAACCATGGTATAAGGTATCTAGTTGAGGGAATTTGTCATGAAATTGCTTTTGTATTCATATTATCTTACTCTTTTTGAAAAACCTTCCATGGTTTGAGAAAACATTGAAAGGTCTTAGAGCTCTTTTACTAAGAGGTTGAGATGCAAGTGGACACCAACAAGACCAAAATCATGATTTTTTATTTGAAAAGGAAGAAGCAACATGTTAACTTTATCTTTGAGGGAAGATCATTGGAAACAGTGGAAGAATACAAGTACTTAGGAATTGATTTTCACAACAGGATCAGTTGGGAGACATGCAAAACAAAAAGGATACAAGGAGGATGGGGAGCTTCTTACCTACTTTAGAACATGTGAAATAAAGAATAGTAATGAGTTTGGAAAACCAAAGAAAAACCTTTTTAGTTTGTTGGTCATATTGGCTGTCCTTTATAGTTGTGAGGTTTGAGGGAGTAGCGTATCAAACCTCAAGCAGAGACAATTAAAAAGAATCCAAAAATATTTAATCACTAGAAGTCTTAAGTTCAAATTAACGATCCCCTATAAGGTCCTTTTTGCTGAAGCAAGAATGTTTTTGATGAAAACATCAATGATAATTTTCTTGTTAAGCTATTTCAAAAATAAATAAATCTAAAAACATGAATAAACATAACTAACCCAAAATGGTTGTTGTTGGTTGATTAAGATTGTTTGAAGAAGTTGAAGCAAACAAGAATTGGATGAGCCAATTAGACATTGATTTGCAAGAATGTGAGAACACCGATGAAGAGATAAAATATTTTGTGTTAGAAAAATTTAGGATTTCCACATGGACAAAGAAAATTGATTAAAAAAGTGCACTACATAAAAGAGTTCAACCTCATGTGAGAACATGATGAACAAGCTTATTTGATGGTCACAATCAAGGGAGAGGCTAAAATCTTACTTGTAGAATTGAAAACTATTTTCATAATCTTAAATGTGAGATAAATAGATGAACAACCCCTACTAAAGATTGATAAGAATGATCTTGTATTTTCTAAGCAAAGAGGTGGTGAAAAAGTGTGTAGCATATGAAGATATTCAAGACTCAACTTGAAAATATTTTGTAAGTGAATAGCTTGAATAAGACTCCACAAATTAATAAATTTCTTGATCATGACTCAAATAAAAGAGTTGACATCAAAAGAAGCATCCACAAATTAATAAATTTCTTGATCATGACTCAAATAAAAGAGTTGACATCAAAAGAAGCATCCACAAATGAATACATTTCTTGATCATGACTCAAATAAAAGAGTTGACATCAAAAGAAGCATAAAATGTAAGTTATTTTGTCTCTTGATCCATTAGATCACCAGGAAAGGAAAGGTCCTATTTTAGTCCATGATACCATCCATATGTTTTTGGGTTGACATACGGTGACAACGATACGAGACTACCCTATAGTCCTTGCAAGAGGAACCTAACTACACTACAAACAAGGTGTACATACCCTACCTCCTAGTGGGATTTGAACTTGTGACCTATCTTTCAAAAGCACAAGTTCTCCACCACTAGGCCAACTTGATCCCCCATTTATTCATTCAAACCCACTGTATAGGACCTTCTTAATAGTTATAAACTATTCCTCCGGTTGCTTTGCCAACACCCTTGTCAACCTAAAAAGAAAAGATATTTTTGAATGATTGAAAGAATTATTTTAATGATGTCCACAAGACTGATTAGTCTAAGGGATAAAAATATCACAACCTTAAATTGTCTCCATATTCATTTCTATATCTAACCTCGTGTTATGATTCTTGTCTATAAAGCTAGCAATTTGGTTGATCTTATCCTCTTCAAATAAGTTGTGCATGTTAGCCTTCAAGATGATTTCATACTGAGAACGAATATCTTCATACATTGTGCATTCTGTAAGAAAGTGTCATTCAGTCTCAACTGGACCCTTCATGTAGAACATGCAAGTTCTTTCCTCCCATGCCTCTTTGGGCCTCTTCCACCTACCCGTCTCGCACATGAGATGATGTAATCATGTCCTTAATTGTGCCACTAACAACCTTGCTTTCCCTTTAATGCCTCCCTCTAAATATTCTTTCTCTCCATGTTCCCAAGTTGGGTTAAACTCTTGAATGTAGTAAGCCTTTTTTTGACCAATGTGGTTAGTCCAAATGACAATTTAAAATTTTTCTATGACAATTTTTTTTATTTCTTCATTTTTATTAAGACATGCATGCAAATTGATGTTCCATTTGTTCAACCACATTTTATTTTGTTTCATCCAAGTTTTCTTTCTACAACCAAGACCCTCTTCCTTCATAAGTTTGGGCTAGTGTTGGTTATCCATGTTTTCAACCTTCTTTAAATAACTTAGTAATCGGGTTATCGCTAAAGCCTCCATTTCAAAGGTGCCTGCCTTTGCTAAAAAAAATCATACAATATGAAGGTGTTAACTTTAAGATTTCTTGTGATTAGGTATTTTTGAATTCTCTCTAACTTTCTCCAACCACATTTTGACATGCTGCCCCCCCAAACTTCATAGCCATACAAAACCACTAGGGTGACCAACGAGCTAAAAAGAGTTTTCTTAGTTTTTCAATCCCAATCTTTTACTTTTCTACACCTATTTTGGAGTAGATATGACATTTTCTAGCCCTTGTGTATCCTTTTTGCTTTGCAATTCTCCCAACAGATCTTATGATGAAAGTCAATCCCAAGATATTTATATTCTTTCACAATTTCCAATGGGCTACCTCTAAAAAGGAAGGTAATTTGTTTTTCTTTCCTCTTTAAAGAAAAAATCATGACTTTAGTTTTGGTAATGTTCACTTGCATCCTTACCACCTGACGAAAGTGTTCTAAGGCCCTTAAATGATCTCTTAAACCTTGAGCTATTTTTAATAGTAAGATAAGAACACCAACATATAAAACAAGCTTCACCACATATCCTACCAATTGGACACCTTCTCCATTTATTTTATTTAACCAAGTTACTAATTTATAAATGTATAAACCAAACAAAGTGGGGGATAGAAGACATCCCTTCTTAATGCCAATGTCACTACCAAAACATTTAGACATTCCTTCCCTAGTTCTAATTTAGTCTCAAACTCTCTCATATAGTTTATGCAATGACACTCTATACACATCAAGAATACCCAATTCTTCCATTATGTTTCGTAGCTTGTTTCTAGGCATCGTGTCAAAGACATTCTTAAAGTCTACAAAATATCAATATGCTTTACCCCTTGATTGTCCCATACTCTCTTTATCAAATGTCAAAGAGTGATGCAATGATCAATTGTGAAATGTCTAGGTCTAAAACCAACTTGCCCTCTTGCTCTTTTTCTCTTACCTTCTACCCATCCGTTGATTCTACGTTCAACTACATTCTCAAAAAGTTTGCCAAGAAGGGGGTTGACCATAATAGTGTAGTAGGTAGATTGATTATTGTTATCTCCACTTTTAAAGAGGGGAATAACCACACTAGTTGTCCAATCCGTCGGGAAACCCTCTTGAATGACACTATTGCAGATTCCTTTTATGTGAGGTGCAAGGAGTTCAACTCCCATTTTATAAATTCAAATTGAAGCCCATCAATGTCACTAGCTTTACCACTTCCTAATTTCTTTATTCTTTGTTTGATATCATCCACTATGAAGAGTTCGTATTCACTATGGGAGGAGAGTTCTCCTTCTGTATTTGTTCATATAGCGACTTTGCATATTCTAGCCATTGAGCATTGGTAATATTGTTCTCAATTTATTTTCTCCCCTGTTGTAGTTCCTTCCAAAACTTTTTGGGATTGTGTTTTCCAAAAGAGGCTAGTTCCCTTCCTTCTTGCTTTTATGTACTCTTAATTTTTTTACTTGAATCAACTTTGTGTACTTCTTGATTTTTTTGCTTACATATTTCCCTTTTATAGATCTTTTGGTTGCCTTACATTCCTCATCATACCATGGATTTGTCAGGAAAGTATTTGCAACTTTCTTCATATTTCACGACCTTTTACATGTACTTAAAGCCTTGTGAATTGTAGGAATTAGCAAATTACTATGGACATGACTGCACTCCTCATTGATATTTTCATTTGCCAAGACGTTATTTATTGAAATTGTTGCTTAAGCACAACATTGAATATGTCCCTGTTTTCCCGATTTATGAGGATTTTGCCTTTGTTAGCCACTTTCTTTTGCATGTGCAGATTTTGTTTTATTGTGTGTACTATTTGAAGCAAAGTTTAACTTTACAAAGTGAGGCATGTGATTGAATTTCATCTCAATAGGGCATTCTCCAATGTCAAACCCCAACACTCTAGATGAAATATTTTGAGAGCAAATAGTGTAGTCTACCACACTCTGGTCATTATATGTTTTGCAAGTGATACCCCTTGAAGTTGGGTAGCCTCTCATGCTGTTGTAGATAACTATGCTAAACAAGCTACACATGTCCAATAATTCTGTTCTAAAATGTGAGACACCCCCATTACCATCTTGTGAGTCTCTTTTCCATGATTTACCATTGTCTTCTTCCAACCATAGAGGATTATCTTCCCCCTCTCCACTACTACTCAACTGTAATGATTGATCATTAATTGTCCTAGCATTGAAGTTTTTTAATAACATTATTTCTCTAAGGGTGCTGAACAAAGATATATCTTTTTCTAAATTCCTTATCTTGTAGAATTAGAGTTTTGTGGAGCAAAATAACACGGAACCATTCTGATAGTTCATTATCTAAATTCCTTCTCTTGTAGAATTACAGTTTTGTGAAGCAAAATAACACGAAACCATTCTGATAGTTCATTATCTAAATTCCTTCTCTTGTAAAATTAGAATTTTGTGGAGCAAAATAACATGAAGCCATTTGATACTTATCTTCCAAATGTATTGTTTATTTAGAACTTCTTTTTCAAATTTTACAATTCCAAACCACTTCTCATTTATAACCAGTGTAATTCCACTATATCCTTTACTCGTCTCACTTCCTTTGGTCCAAATTGAAATATTTTTTTAGCCTTCAAAATCTAACATCTTACATCCATCATATTCATGTTCATGTGTTTCCACAAAAATGAGAATATCCTTCCCCTCCCAACCGAGAATCTCTTCTTCTTTAGATTTTTGAATCGAAAGAAAGATGGATGTCGGGAAAAAGAATTGGTCGACGCTAGTTAGGGCAAAGCAAGTATAACTGTCTACATTCTCTTTTCCTCTTTCCTTACGGCCAAATTCTTAATTCAAATCATAAACTCACTTGTACGGCTTGAAATATTAGAGCGAAGAAGAAATCCATGTATCCCGTCAATAATTTCCGTTGGCGGGTGAAAGCCTTTTTTAGCCGGATAGCTTCTACCTCGAGGAGGAAGAAAATCAGAAGAGTCAAGATCAATGCAGACAAAGCCAATGAGAGTTCTGAACAAAATATCACAAGAAAGAGGAAAAAGTATGAGAAGAGGAGGGGAAGATTTAAACAAGGTAATGTGGATAGTCCCATACCTCCACAACAAAAACTCATTCATGCGCCGACCAAAGATTACAAAGGTACAAATTGTCTGCACTCTGTTAAGAAAATTGCATTTTTCAATGTAATTTATTCATTCACTCATTTCTATTGAAGAAGTTCACAGGGAAGCAATCTTTGAACCTACCGAAGCCATACATTTCACATCGAAATCTGCTAGCAGCTAATAAGGCAACTGATCCTGAACATCGGAAATAAAGAATGCTTTGTTATTAGCCAAATGAGTATTTTGGTTTAACAATGTGTTTGTTCTTTCGCTAGAAATAGCCAGGTTCAAGGGACGGTTACCCAAAGGAAAAGTTGGCGAGCCACCAACATCCAGATGCTATGATAGCCCCCCACCGATTCAATTTTAAAAGATTTTGAAAAATCTACACGTCGTAGCATTTCATTCAATGCCAAATCGCTAGCCACATCTCATAGTCAACAGTTGTTAAACCCGATAGCAATTCAGAGCCTCAGATTGTGTTGTCATCTAACAAAGTTTTCGAGTACTTATAAATCAGGAAGACCCCTTGTCTGTATTATATTACCACAAATTTCCATACCCAAGCCAGCTACATCTCTCTCTTTCTCTTTCTCTTTCTCTCTCTCTCTCTATCATAATTTATCTTGAAAGGACTCTAAAGTCGTTATACTGATTACAATCCAAATTCAGTTATTAGGTCCCAAGACTGCCTATTTTGAACTGCCATTAGTCTTGGTCCTCTTCAAATATTAAAAGCTAAAACCAAAACGATTGAAAGCAAATCGAACCAGGCCGATTAATAAAATAAAGGTGACTAGCGATTGCATTTTCAACTAATTAAAATCATACTCTCCCTCATATCAGTAACAGGGGAGGTGGGGCTATTCAAAATCCAAGACACAACTCTGACTGATCCTCTTTCTTATTCTTCAGAATCAGGGACAGAGGACAGCAGAAACCATTTAGACCTCCACTTCATTTTTCTTAATAGTTCTTTATATTAGCTATAATGTCCCCTTCGGGGATATACCTAATTTTGCCCAAAAGAATAACAAATCCAAAAATACAACTTATTTACAGGAGTTTTCTTTCAGTAGATTTCACAATAGCAATTGGATTCAGGAGAATAATCATTAATCATCAAACAAAATGATAATGAAGATTTCAAGTGTAATCATGCATACTATAGCTTCAACCATATTAGAAACTTGAGGGGAAAGCACCATAGGATGCCAGGAGACTATCCTCCATAATTAAGCCCAAGAGCATTGAACAACTAACCAAGTCAATCTGACCCCTTGGCCCACAAGCAACCAACTCAATGGACGTCCACTTACTTGAGGGAATCTGTACTCCTGCCTCTTCCTTTTAGGCTTCCTTTCAAGTTTTTAATACGATTGCTTTATTAAGCTCAATGAATAATTAAGAATACTAAATCCTTGATGGATTGGGAAATTAATTAAATACATAAAACAAGATTCATAAATATTTCATAGTCGATAATAGACTTAAACAGATTGCATACCATTTATTCTCTTAAATACAAATGGCTGCCTTATTTCTGAATGCAATTTATATTTCGAAAACTCTGATCTGATTGATGCCTTTCTCCAAGTAAAGAACTGCCTTAAATATCCCTCAAGGGGAGGTGCACAGTCACAACCTTTGCTAATGACTATCCCTCTTCATAAAGAGACATCCCTTCAAATTAATTGCTGTCTCTTCCTAACTCGTGGCTGCTGGTAAACAATGCTTGTTTTAACATAACCATCCCTGTAACAAATCGCCAATCTTATGCTCATTTATTTATTTCTTCTATTACTACATTTTTTTCCTCTTGCTCCGATGGATAATAGTGGGTTTTATGGCGGGGGTATGACAGTCCACTCTTCCTGAGATTTCTTGTCCTCAAGCAATTTTAAATTTGGATGTTCAAAGATCTTGGCTCCTTCCCAAGTGGCATCTTCTATGGGTAGACCCTTCCATTTGATTAGATGCTTAGGAATAGACTTATTCCTTAACCTTTTCTCTTTAGTATCAAGAATGACTCCAGGTTCTAAAATTAATTTGCCTTCATCATCGAGCGGGGGTAATTCTAAACATGGAGTAACATTCTGTCTCAGTACCTTCTTGTGGCGAGACGCATGGAAGACATTATGGATTCTGCTATTTGTCAATAGTTCCAATTTGTAAGCAACCTCGCCTATCCTTTTGAGTATCTTGTATGGCCCATAGAATCTGGATTTAAGCTTGTTGGCTCCACTTACCTTTATTGATGACTTCTTATAGGGTTGTAGCCTTAGGAAAACTAAGTCTCCAACTTTGAATGTCCGCTTAGTCCTTCGGTCGGCATATATCTTTTGTTGATTTTGTGCTTGGTGTAGATTATCTTTAAGTGTATTCATAATGTCTAAATTTTGCTGCACAAAGTCTTTGGCCCTTGTTACATGACTTCCTAGGAGGATTAAATTTCCAAATGAAGTTGCCTCATATTTATACAAGGCCTTGAAAGAACTCATTTTTATCGACATATGATGGATGGTGTTATAACAATTCTCCTCGAGGTGTAACCATTTCATCCATGCATTTTGTTGCCTATAAGAGAGTTTCTTAGGTGTCCTTCCACCCATTTGATGACAATTTCCATCAGCTCATTGGTTTGTGGATGGTAACTCGTACTCCGTGTGAGTTTTGTTCCTGTTAATTTGAAAAGTTCTTGCCAAAACAAATTAAGGAATTTACTGTCCCTATCATTGACAATGTTTTTAGATAGACCATGTAGTTCGAAAATTTCCTTGAAGAAAACATTGGCTACTTGAGGGGCTCTAGAGTCTTTGGCACACTGAAAAATGCATTCTTGAACATGTTTTAGGGTGTCTTTCTTGAGACCTTACCAAGAATATTTTTCTCTTACTTGCTTATAGGTTTAATAATATCCTTGGTGTTCGGCTAAGGGGTTGTCATGGTATTCCCTAATGATTTTCTCCTTTATCCTTGAGTTTGGTACAAGATATATCTTATATTTGTATAGAATGAGTTCTTCCACCACTTTATATTCTTCATTTTGTAGATTTCCTTCTCGGATGTCATTTGCTTGTGGATCTTTGGCATATTCAGCAGTAATTGAGTTCTTCCAATCTGTGGAAATGCTTATTATGGAGCATAAGTAGGGTTTGTGGGGTAGAGCATCAGCTAACATGTTGGACAGTGGATTGCAAGTTTTATGTTGCTGATATATTCTATAGAGACCGAGTGAATTGCTAAATAGATCTAAGTTTGTTGAAGAGTTTAAAAGTTCTGTTGGTACATTTGGACCTGAGGATAACTGATTCACCCCCCCTCTCAGTTATTGTAAAATCATTCTAACAATTGGTATCAGAGCTGTTGGTGCTTGTAAGGAGGAAGTTTAAAGGTACTTGAAGCTAATGATCAAGATGTACAAAAAAGGAGGTACCAAAGCTGAACAAGGAGAACTTCCTTGCATGGCAGAGCTTGATGAAATTGTACTTAACCGATATTGGTGATTCAACGGAATACTGTGTGGAAAATAGTTATGTACCAGTTGTTGCACCTATGACAGCTGAGGAGATGAAAGAAAAGCAAGAACACAATCAGGCAATGCTGGAGATTGCATTTGCCCTAAGCTATCTTGAATTTGAAGACATCAAGGATTGTACTAATGCAAAGCAAATATGGGACACACTAGCAGCTATCTATGGTGGGGACACAAATGTGCTGAGAGCCAAATCTGAAAGTTTGAGAGGTAAGTTTGATAAAATGAAAATGCAAGAAGGTGAAAACATTGTTCAGTATTGTGGCAGAGTTAAAGAGGAAGTAAATGCTATTAGAGGAGCTAATGGAAACATTGATGATGATACTGTTATTAATAAAGTTTTGAGAACCCTACTTCCTATCTATGCTATTAAAGTTTCTGCAATACAAGAATCTAGATGTTCTTCTGGTAATTTTCTAACTTTGGAAGGTCTTGTTGGTAGGCTTACTGCTTTTGAGTTGTCTAATTTTGATAATTTTACTACTCACAACTTTGAATCCACATTCAAGTCTCAGATGTTTCTTCATAAGTCTAAGAAAGGAAAAGAAAGATGTGTGATCAATGACAGTAACAGCGATAGTGATAGTGATACTTCTGATGATGGTCTAGATGATCTTGAGGCACTTATGGCTAGAAGGCTACTGAGAGGAACATGAAAATTCAGAGGTAAACTTCCTATAATTTGTTTTTCATGTAACAAAGTTGGCCATATTGCAGCAAGATGCCCTGACGGGAATGACAAGGATGAAAGAAGGGAAAACAAGTATAAAGACAAAAGAAATGACAGAGATCACAAAAGATACAAGGACTACAAAGACAAAGGTAAGAAGTCTTGTTATATTGCTGAAGAGGAAACTGACAGTGAAACTAGTGAATCTGATGATTGTGATATAGAAGTTGTTTATGTTGCTATGAAAGATGATTTTGATGAAGATGAGAAAATTTCACTTATTTCATATGTGAGTAAAGGTGATAAATGGATTATTGATAGTGGTTGCTCACATCACATGACTGGTGATAAAAGTAAGTTTGAAATCCTAAATCATTACAAAGGTAGAAGTGTTAAGTTTGGTAATGATGCACCATGTCCCGTGAAGGGAAAAGGATCAATAAGATTAATTGATAAGATCATATGTGATAATGCTTATTGGGTTGAAGGTCTTAACTATAATTTGTTGAGTGTTGTACAGTTGAACAATACTGGTTACCTAGTTGAATTTCATCACAAGAAGACTAAAATATTTGATGCCATTGGTGAACTAATTGGAAGTGGAGAACAGACGAGGTAATTTGTTCTATCTAGACCTATCTGAAGAAACATGTTTTTTTGCACAATTTGATGATGTATGGTTATGGCATAAGAGGCTGTGTCATGTGAACTTTGACAATTTGGTAAATATTAGTAAGATGAAAAAAGTTAGAGGATTACCAAGATTGAAGAAACCTGATAATGTGATGTGTAAACAATGTCAATTGGGAAAAATGACAAACTCTAGTTTCAAGAGCAAGACATACTTTTGATAGTATTTTGGAATTGGTTCATAGTGACCTTTGTGGACCTATTGGTGTGCAAAGTTATTGTGGTGATAAATATTTCATTCTATTTGTTGATGACTATTCTAGAATGATGACTCTGATGTTTCTGAAAGAGAAATATGATGCCTTTTAGTTGTTTAAGTGGTATTTAGCAAAAGTTGAGAAAGAAACAGGTAAAAACTTGAAATGTTTGAGATTTGACAGAGGAGAATTCATATCAAATGAATTCAATATATTCTGCAATGATAGAGGAATAAAGAGACAAATGTCTGCACCTAGGACACCTCCACAGAATGGTATAAAAGAGAGAAGAAACATATCAATTATGTATTATGCTAGAACAATGATGATAGAGAAGAATGTTGCACAAAAATACTGGAGAGAAGCTGTAAGTACAACTGTTTATACCTTGAACCGAGTACAAATCAAGAAAGGTATAAATGCTACATCTTTTGAATTATGGTATGGTTATGCACCTTATGTTAAATACTTTAAAGTCTTTGGAAGCAAATGCTATATGCTGAAGGACAATAGGAATGGAAAACTTGATGCTAAAAGTGATGAAGGTATATTCTTAGGATATTCCACTAAGAGAAAAGCTTACAAGTGTTTGAATTCTAACATTAACAAAGTTGTGGAAAGTGCAAATGTTAGAGTTGATGAATATGCAGAAAAGAATGAAGTTGAGTGCAAGCAAGAACCTGAAGATTACAGATCTTTTGTATACATGGAAGAAGGAGAGGCTAGTAATATACCTGAATTGGTAAACAAAGATGCCGAGCAACTACATGAACCTGCCGAGTCACAACAAGAAAATGCCGAGCATTAGGAGGATGTTGCTGAACAATCGATAGAGGAGGCAGAGAATCTACTAGATGAACCTGAAGATCAAGAACAAGTAGAAATGAGATCTGAGCCTACATTGGCACACTATGTGAGAAGACATCATAAGCCAGAACAAATCATTGGAGATAAAGAATCTGGAGTCATGACAAGAAGTAAGTTGAAAGATCAAACATGCTTGTTATGTGAATTTGAGCCTAAGACAGTGAAAGATGCTTTAGAGAATGAAGATTGGATTCAAGCCATGAATGAAGAAATAGAGCAGATAGAAAAGAGCAAAACCTGTACACTAGTGCCGAGACCAGAAGACAAGAATGTTATTGGAACAAAGTGGGTGTTCAAAAATAAGTTAAATGAACATGGAGAAGTTACTAGGAACAAAGCTAGATTGGTATGTAAGAGATATGCACAGGAAGAAGGCATTGATTATGGGGAGACATTTGCCCCAGTTGCAAGATTGGAAGGAGTAAGAACTCTACTTGCATATGCAGCTTTTAAAGGATTCAAAGTGTATCAAATGGATGTCAAATCTGCATTTCTGAATGGAATACTAGAAGTACACATTGAATAGCTAGAAGGATTTGTTGACCCAAGCAAGAAGAACATGGTTTGTAAATTATATAAGGCACTGTATGGATTGAAACAAACCCCTAGAGCATGGTATGAGAGATTGCACAATTATTTGATAAAGATTGGATTTGTAAGGACAAATGACAACAACAATCTGTATTTGAAGACTGAAAGGTAAAGGGATATTGTAGATGCCCTATGTCAAACATTTTCAAATGAAATGCAAACTGAATTTGAAATGTCTATGTTTGGTGAGATCAAATTCTTTATTGGTTTACAAGTCTATCAGATGAAAAAAGGTATCTATATTACACAATCTACGTATGTCAAGGAGATACTGAAAACTTTTGATATGGAAGATTCTAGACTAGTAAGTACACCCATGGCTATTGAACAAAAACTATCAAAAACTGATGATACAACTGAAGTAAATCAAACCTTATACAGGTCTATGATTGGAAAACTACAATATGTTGTCCATAGCAAACCGGATATTGCCTTAGCAGTTGGGATTGTTGCAAGATTTTTTGCAAATCCTAAGGAGAATCACATGATGGCAGTGAAAAGGATATTGAGATATCTAAAAGAAACAGAGGACTATGGATTGTATTACAAGAAGAATGACAAGTTTGAACTAAAAGTTTACACTGATGCAGATTGGGCAGGAAATGTGGATGATAGAAAGAGTACAAGTGGTGGCGCATTCTTTCTAGGAAAGAGATTAGTCTCTTGGACAAGCAAGAAATAGAATTGCATTTCCCAATCTACAGCAGAAGCTGAATATGTAGCAGTAACAGTGAATTGTTCAAATTTAGTGTGGATCAAGCAATTGTTAAAAGGTATGAAGGAGGAAATCACTGAGCCAGTTGTTATTTTTTGTGATAACACAAGTGCTATTAATATATCAAAGAATCCTGTAATGCACATTAAGACCAAGCATATTGCTATCAAGTATCATTACTTGAGAGAGCTAGTTCAAGACAAAGAAGTGAGATTGAAGTATGTGAATACAAAGGAACAATTAGCAGATATATTCACTAAGGCATTACCTAAAGATGCTCATGAATACCTTAGAGGTAAATTAGGGGTGATTCCCCTAACGGAGGCTACCTAGTAACATATAGGAGCATTGCATCAAATGGTATGAATAAGAATATTTGACAAATTAATGCAAATGAGGTCACACTTTAGGAGTTGCATAGAGTTGTGAAAAGTAAAGCAAAAGATGTTAATCAGTCATAAGCAAGATGACAGAGGGAGTGATAAAATTCAGAGAACTGACATGAAGATATCTACATGGTGAAGATGAATGTCTTTGGCATTTTTGTCAAAGAGGGAGAGATTTAGTAAACCTAAGAGAAGAAAAAGTGATCCTAAGCAAAGAGGGAGAGATTGAATAAGAAAGAGGGAGAGATTCAGAAAGAAAAAATATCATAAGGGAGGAATTCAGTAAACTGATGAACAGATAAAGAGTGAAATCTATACAAGAGGGAGCTGATACTTGGTTGAGAATCTGAATGAAGCTAAGGATATTAATAAAGATCTAATACACAGAGGGAGTTGATTGAAGTTGCTTCATTACATATTTTTGGATTGTATGGTAAAGCATGTGGTGTTGCCTTCAATGCCAAAGAGGGAGATTGTTGGAATCTACAATTGAAACAATTGTTATATTGTCATTGATGTCAAACCTTAAGCGGTAAGACAATTGCTATCTAGTAGAGTACTATATCTTTTGATTGATGAAGAGGATTTGAAAAGAGGAGATAACAAGAGGACCTAAGGAAATGTTGAGTTATGTGAGACTACAATGGGTTCTTGATTAGTTGGCACACTGACAAGGTAATGTGTTGTTTATCTTTAACACTAAGTAAAGAAGTCAATAGATTTGAAGCATAGGCTTAACCGAGCAAAAGAGAAGAAATTCAGTTTAAATCGAGTGATGCTAATGTTGACCGAGCGCCAATATAAGCCGAGCAAATTTAGTGTTGACCGAGCATTAGTAATTGTCGAGCATCAAATAATTAACCGAGCGAAGACAATGTTTGCCGAGAAGAACAGTTTTAGCGATGACCGAGATATCCAGTGATGACCGAGTAGATGAACACAGTATTGACCGAGTGTTAGTAATTTACAGTTTGTGAAGGAATTGAGAATCCCAACCGACATAGTTGAATTCTTGGGATATGTAAAACGTGTTGACATTAATAATCATTATATGGAGCATTTAATGCATGGTAAACCGTTTTCTTATCGATTCAAGGAGAAGTATCTAGAAGGATAAGGAGGAGAACAAAATGATGGAAGGATTCAATGAATCTGACCTAAACCTAAGATCTACGGAAGAGATTAAGCGGAAAAAGATTAATCTACCTAATCAGGGAGGTATAAGGATGACCTAATTGTGAGGTTACAGAGTGTGTAGAAAGAGGTTGATGTTATTGACTGACAAACCTAAGCAGAAGGCTAAGAAGAGCTGTGAAGAGCTGAACAGAGTTGAGGTGATTGCTCGAAGAGATTTCTGAGCAGATTAGAGATGGAGATGGTAATGAAGGTTAGTTAGTAAATCAACATATGAGCGTATTGGATCTGTATTTGCAAAGTGAGTTGTATATTTCAGATCAGAACCTACTGTTACTTTCTAACCATTGTATTAGTCAAATCCTTTAATCAAGGTTGACCTAACAGTCATTTTGTAAACCCTTTAATCAAGGTGACATTCTAATGGAATGTTCTTAAGCCCTCTAACCAGGCCACTCTTAACAGGGTGATTAAATCCTTTAACAGTGTCACACCTAACAGTGTGTATTGTAAACCTTTAACAAGGTTGGCTTTTCATAGAGCTCACTTCAAAAGAGTGAAAATTTATTAGCATGTTACTGGTGGTTTTTCCCATATTGGGTTTCCACACTAAATCCTGATTTTATACTTGTGTGAATGTTATTTGATGTGTTATGTTGTTGAAAGTTTTATATTCTACAAGTTGATTACTTTTGGATAGTGGTCTGCAAGTTTTATGTTGCTGATATATTCTATAGAGACCGAGTGAATTTTTGAATAGATCTAAGTTTGTTGAAGAGTTTAAAAGTTCTGTTGGTACATCTGGACCTGAGGATAACTGATTCACCCCCCTCTCAGTTATTCTAAAATCATTCTAACAGTGTTTTGTTTAGGCTGCTCCCATGTATTTTCTTCATGAACTTGATGCCCTCTCTTGTCAATTTCTTTGGAGTGGGAATCTATTGACTACTAAATGGAGCCTTGTTAAGTGGGAATTTGTGTGCAAACCTAAGAATGAGGGTGGCCTTGGCTTACATTCTACTATTTTAAATGGGCAAGTTCTTGCTGCTAAGTTATATTGGCGCTGGTGTACTAGCTAGTATCAACTTTGGGCTCGTATTCTCACCCTTAAGTATCTTTCAGGTGTTAATGTGTTTGATGTTCTCCGTTTTTCTTTGGTGGGAAGAGGTTCTATGATCTGGAACACTTTGAAACTTGCGGCTCAATTGGTAAAGAATGGTCTCTTTTGGATTTGTCATTTGGGATCTCAAGCTCTTTTTTGGTTGGATTCTTGGGATGGTCATCCTTCTATCTTTTCCACTCATCCCCACCTTCAGGCCCTTTGTGATACCTTTATTGCTTCTGGCTGGGACACTATTGACCATTATAAGATTGCCCATAATTGTGGGTTGGCAATTCATTTTCGCTGGAAACATCCAACTGAATGGCCTCCAGGAGGATTTGAGGAAGATAGGTAGGAGCCAACTTAGATTCTGGAGTCTTGAGAGTGCACTCCCTTGGCTAGGAATGATGTTCTGGCTTGGGCAAGCAGTGTTTTGTCTGGAAAGTTTTCCTTTTCTGCAGGTTATGTTGAGCTGGTATGGCAGACTTTTGGAGACATTCAGGCTCCTTGGTGGAAACAAGTTTGGTACAAGTTCTCATGGCCCAAGTGCAGTTCTTTCATGTGGTTGGTGGTCCACAATCAATGTCTTACTTGGGATAATTTATGCAAGCACGACTTTCAGGGCCCCTCGATGTGTGTGTTGTGTCGTAATAGTGAAGAAATTGTCTCTCATCTCTTTTTTCAGTGCTCTTTCACTAGACTTATTTGACACTTTTCGTGGGGTGTGTGGAATTAAGCTTGTTAGCATGTCTCTTCTTTGGCTGAGTTCTTTGTTCAATGGGGCAAGGCTCTTGTCAAGACTTCTTTTCTTCAGGCTGCTTGGACTCTTGACCCTTCTTTTATTATTTGGCATAGCTGGTTGGAGAGGAATTGTCAGATCTTTCAAGATGTGTTGTTGGGGGCTCACCACTTGTGGTGGAAAATTCTCCATTCTTTGAGAAATAGATGCATATTCCTCCTCTACAAGGCCAACTCATGAGAAATAGATGCATAGGGTGGGGAGGTGGAGTCCTCCGCAGGGCATTCTAAAAATCAACACGGACTGGTCTTCTCAGGGAAACCCAGGTCTTGCGGGTATTGGTGGAGTTCGTAGAGATAACTTGGGGATTGTTCAGTTTATGTTTTCTGTTAATAAAGGTCATCATACTAACAATTTGATGGAGGTTATTGCTATTTTGTATGTTGTGGAGCATGGTTGTGCTCTTGGATGGAGCATGCTCATTTGTCAATATGATTTGTAGGTGGTGGTGCATTTGTTGACTTCACAACATTCTGAGGATGTTAGTTGGCAATTAGCTCTGTTTGTTAACCAAATTCTTAATTTGTGTACTTCTTTGGATTCTATTACTTTCACTCATATCCCCAGGGAGTGGAATAGAGTAGAGGATTGTCTGGCCAAATGGGCTTCTGACCACATGCAAAATTGGAATATTGTGGATAAGGATCAGTTACCTTTGGGTTTGTTTGAATAGTTAGACCACTTAGTGGATCTTGATAGGGCTGTTTGATGCCCGTGCTTTGTATTTCTTCTCGTTTGAATAAATTTTAACCCCTCTTTTATTTCAAATACATCCAAAAAATAAGACTTCTAGAAAATGATTGGTTGAATTAAATTAGATTAGAGTTAATCAAGTTTAAAATCAAGGAATTTTTTTTCAAATTGGGGTGGAGTTGGTTATCTATCTCTCTACAACATTGGGGAAAAATCAGTGTTACACCGGTGTTGGGGGATGTTGGGGTGTAAAGAGCCTAGCTGGCTCTCTTGTACAATCTAACTCTTAACTCAATTTAAATAGCTCTTCTAAATTTCTTACGAAATATATTGAAATTAATGAACATCAAATATGAATTTAAAAGATACTTTTCAGATCTTAACCTCTTGATAATAAATCAATAGTCAAATATTTACCCTCAAATTACTCACAGAAAATCAGAATTGATCAACTATCAATTTAACTTCAAATTACATGCAATTAAAAACAAATTTGGGCACCTTTATTAACTTAATACTTGACGCCACTGGCTGGAAATCAAAACGTAGCCTGTATCATATTCATGTGCTGCCAAAGGATGACGTCAACCTATTTAACTTGCCTGTTGCTTGCAACTATTTGAAACGCAATTCCAGAATGATCAAACTTGCCTCACGTCAATGAGACAATACACCAGCAAGCTGAAACTCTCTGCAGATCCGTACGACACCAGCATTAAGACTGTACGACTGGCATTAATTACCACTGTAACTTCCATTCAACACACAACATGCTAAAGGAAAAATGCAGCTTCCAAAGACTGCTGCAAATTCGTTCATACAAATTCAGATTCTCAGTAAACACTCCCAAATAAATCCAGTATACATCAGCACTGGATTAAAATTCAGAATCAGTTCTACAACTGCAAAATTCACCATCAACCTGTAATGGCTCAAATTGCCAGAAGAGGAATCAATCCTCAAAACCCTAGCCGGGTTGTCTCTCTCCAAACTTCAATAAAATCATAATTCAACAATGGATGATTTTCCTTTCACAAAGCATTGCTTTTATAATTCTAAAGTGTCTTCTCCCACACACTTTTCACTTAAAACACTTTTTATACTTAGGCACATATTGAATAATATAATTTATTAATTCATTTGGCTCCCAAAAAAGGCCTTTTAACCAATATCATGAAATTATGACACGCAAGGTCCTTGTTTCTTATGTCCAAGATTTAAAACTTTTCATCCTGGTTCCAACGAGCTATAACACTAAGGTATCCAGCATATAATACCAACAAAAATGGCAACCTTAGCAAATTAATTAAATAATAATAATAAACCACCTATCTTGCGAAAACAATTGAAGAAGCGTTTGAATCGAAATCTGTCTGCACAGGATTGATCGAGATGATGAAAGATGATGAATGAACTTGACGGGGTGACTTACTAAAAATAGACGCTCTCTCCAAGATTCTTGGAACCCAAACCGGAAGCCAGAAATGAAAACCGAGAGCATCAGTCAACTCCTCTAAGTCATCTGAGCTCATTGGAACTATCCATTGACTTACTATAAATAGTAAGTTCACACCAAAGACCCTCTAAACACCTCGCCAGACCACGAGGATCACAATAATGACCTGGCACCATCAGATCAATGACCTGCAAAAAATGGGGACATTACATGGGGTGAGTTTTTGGGATAGGGGGGACAAAGAGCCTCAATTTTAGGACGAAGGGGGGACGGCGGTGGGGGGACGGGGGGTGCTGTATACTGAAATGATGTTTCAGTATAACATACCAAATTGAAATACTTGAACATAGCAAAATTGCAACACGAACTAGAACCATTGAACATTCAACATAGTAACATAGTACATACTTAATAGTAACATTCAAAAATCAAAATTCAAATAGAAATTCAAATAGGATTTATATTAGTTCTATCAAATATCATAAAAATGATTACAATGAGTTGCATCATGCATGATATGAATCATGATTGATATTAAAACGAGTATAAAATCATGTTAAAATGTAGTGAAGGGAGGCCTCTAATCAACCCCAAGACAAAGTTCTCATCACTGGAACTATTGGACTCCTCATGCTCAAGTTCTGCCAAAGGAACACCAACTAGCCCTACATCTGTTTCTGCTGCAATCTCGTCCTCATCAATCTGAGATGGATCCTTCGGCTCTACATCCCATCGTGTTGCTGTGCTCTCCTTGTACACGCATGTCTTGCGATCTATGATACGCAAGGCACTATGTAGAACAACTAGCTTCTCCTCTCTCTTAGAGGTAAGTCTGTTCCTCTTAATAGAGTGGATGAAGCTATAAGTAGACCAGTTCCTCTCTGTAGCTAAGGAACTAGAAACTTGAGATAGCAATCAAATGGCTATTGTGAGAAAAGTTGAAAACTCTTAAGTTCCCTTAAAACTATAAAAGCTAAAACATTTCTTGAATACACAATTTAATAAATAGGTTCTAAAGTTGAGGAACTAGAAATTGAGATAGCAATCGAATGATCAGTGTGGTAATCTTTGACCTCTATAATCCATGACATTTTCACCACAAAATCAGATGCTTTTGTGCCATAGTTCTAATATCCATCTTTGTTGCATTCGAGTAACTTGTAACATAGCAAAATTCATCATGAACTAGAACCATTGAACATTCTACATAGTAACATAATGTTATAAACATACCTAGTAGTAAAAATAGAGAATATTGAATTATCGATTACTTTTAAGAGTAGCAAATTCCGTCCACTCAGAGCGAATCTTGCCAATAGTATTACCATCATACATCTTAGCAATGCACCTAAAGAACCCTGCCTTCACCTCATCATCCTGAAGTGGTGTAACTCTACCAGGCCTAGCCAAGGACCACTTAGGATTCAATGCATAGGCAGCCATGTGCAAAAGAATGTTCAACTTCTCCCATTTGCGGTGAATGATTGGCTGAATGAGCTCATTGTAGAATGCTAAAGTGGGTCCCTCTCTCGCAAAACAACCCTCATCTTGCCAAGCATAGAATCGATTCACTCGTAAACCTCTCCATGGGTAGGTGCATCCCCATCGCCATATCTGATCACCTGGGAAACCAGAGTAATGATGGAGAGTATGTATTTTACATCACTCCAAAACTGATCATTCTTCACTGTCTCCTTCACCCTCTTCCCCTGCTCTGTCTTGGTCCCATCCCACCGATTCCATTCCTGTGTCATAACCAAGAGTTGTGGTGGCTCTTGCAACTCAAGCATTCTCTCCAAGAGAATGTAATACGATGCATATCTAGTCTCAATTGGTTTCAAGAATTCCTTCCTGAAGCTCTTGAAGAGTGCATGTGAAGTGTGATGGTTGCAGATAAACATTTGCACATCTCTTGCATCATTGGTCACTTCTCTGATCCAGTCAATCTTCCCCATGTCCTTGAGTGCATTGTTCATGGCATGCACACAACATGGAGTCCACCAAATATGTCTATAGGCCGCCTCAACAAGCTTCCTTGCGGCTCTGCACACATGTGCTGCATCTGTCACTACTTGGACCACGTTTTGTGGCCCAACCTCCTCAATAGCCTCCCTAAGGTTCCTAAGGACGTGAAACTGAAAATTAACATTTTTGCGATTCCCTGAACAATCAATTGCCCTCAAAAAGTATGGGCCCTTTGTGCGTGTAACCATGATGTTGATGAGTAGACGATGACTAATGTTCGTCCACTCACCCATAACTATGCTACAACCAGACTCTATCCAACATGCCTTCATCTGCTCCATCAAAACACTGACCTTGTTATATTGGTTATCCAAGATTGTGGTCCTCAATTTGTGCTCACCTGGTGGCACAAATGATGGTCCCCCCTCCTTCGCCACCAAGGACATCATCTCCTTATAATAAGGAGATCGAGCTACATGCAATGGTATGCCATTGGCAAAGAAGAACCTACCAATGACATCATCTACTCGATCCTTCATGTGCACTTTAAACAAATCAGCTATGGGGTTAGTTGAACTTCTTGCCTTACATTTCCCCTTGCTGCCCTCCCCTACTGAACTCTGAATGGATGAAGATCCGGAAGCTGATATTGACATAGTTCTTGCTCTTTGATGCATGATACGAGTAGAAGTATGCTGCTGCCCCTGTAATTGTTGAGTTGCCCGAATCTATTGCCTAGCAGCCAAAGACTTAGGCACTGGAACTGCACTATCATTAGAAATGCCCCAAAGCTTGTTTATCTCAATTCTATACTTGACATTTTTTGCAAGCAACAAAAATTTACATGTAGTCACACCATATCCTGTCCAAAAGAGCAAGTGTGCATTAACTATGCTCTCAAACCATTCTGCACCACAAAAATTGCATTTCCATTTTCTTGTGCCACCACTTCTAGGCTTTTGGGCTGAGCTTGATACTCTTATTGCAAATTGTTTAAGAGGAGACTTCTGATCATAAGGACCCCTAGCAAACGGTGCCAAAGTCTGAGAGGGGCAATCTATAGAAGGTGGTCCTGCTGCAACATAAGTAGATTGGGCTTCTGGATCAGCCCCATGGTCACTTGCCTCATGCTCAAGTTCATACTCTGATAGACTTGCACCCTTATAATGCATTTCCATCTCATCTCCACTATATTCTTCACTATGAGAGGCCATTTTGACACTGCATTTCAAAATGAAAAATTTTCAGCCTAATTAGTAATTTAAAAAAATAAAAATAAATTGTTAAGAAACTAGTTTGAAGTTTCAACCTAATTTAGAAATTCAAATAATAAAAATTAACAAGTTACAAACTTACAAATGGAAAACAATACACAAGAAATTTCAAACATTGAACAAGAAACAATGAAAAAGAATTTAGAAACAACAATGCATTCAACATTTACTATTTAGTTTTAGAAATAAAAATCAGAAAATAAAACAAAAAAAATTCGAAAACCCTACCTTGTGCTTGATGAATCTTCTTCCTCTTGGTCTTCTTGCTCCTCTTTCACTTGCAATCACTCTCCAATCACTCCTTGCACTCCTTTTCACTCTTTTCTCTCAGTTGTAACAAACAATGTGAAATCCAAATGTGAGATAGAAATGAAGTTTATGGGGCCCACAATATTTTAGGGTTCAAATAGAACCAATTAGAAAAAAGAAAAGTAAATAAAATAAAAAAAACACTTTTTATGAGCTTGATGCCGACTGTTGATGGGGGACGCCTAGACGTCCCCGGTGCGGTTGAGAGACTCTTGGGAGTCCCCTGGACGCATCAGGGATGTTTGGGCATCCTTGCTCTCCGGGTGTGTCCTAATGACAACCTACTTGCAGAGTGGCAGAGATGGCAGTACTTGGGTACTCCAAGTACCCGTTCCCGGGATGTCCCCGCATTGGGTGCTTCTAGGTTTTGCCCCGGGTGCGCATCCCCGAGTTTCATTGGGAAAAATGTGAAAATGTTGGTATTATATTGAGGAGAAATTCCCACCCAAATGGAGAAATAGGGAAAGTGTTATAGTGAGTTATGAGAGGGTCTTGGAAAAGGAAACCATTTGTAGAAAGTGAAGCCAAAGGTTAGTATTGATTAGAGTGATGGAAAAGAGGAAAATAGGAAGGCAAAAACGATAAGAATTCACTCATTTAGGGAATGATAAGAAAAATCTAGTGAAAGAGGATATACAAGTAGAAAGGCCTAGAATTAATGTTGGTAGAACCATAAACTTGATTTTCCAGAGGAAAGTCCTTGCAAAATTTCCCAAGTAAAAATCTTTCTTACATTAGAATCCCAAAAGAAAACTAAGAAAAGGGGAAGGAAAGACCCAGAGTGAATTTAGGAGTCAAGTGAAACAATTGAGGTTAGAACTCAACAAACAATATAATCCTTGTTTGCAAATCCTAACTTTGAATATTAGCTTTTTTAATGGAATTTTTTTGTCAAGGTGCAACAAAGGGAGTCAATGGGGCCTCAAATGGTTTATACATTCTTTGGAATCAAAACTTAGTAGTATGTTACTTTTTATCCGAAGGGGAAAACTTGCTGGCCTGTGAGATAAAGGGCTGTCAAGAAGACATCTAGGACACATATGGACCAAATAGTCCAATAGGAAAAGGATGAATTGGGTGGAGCTAACCATGGCTTTGGAGCATGGGAGAGATAAAAAATGAAAGGAAGACTTGAAAGGAGATAACTATGGCTTTGGAGCAAAGGAGAGATAAGCTAAGTTGCCAGTATGGGTATGGGTACGTGGGCAGGGTACACCGGTACGGAAAATCATTTTTTGGGGGTTGGGTACACCTATAGAAAAAAATAAAATAAAAATCATAAATATATACATTTGCAGCCCTAATAGTAAAGGCAAGAATAAAATTTAGAATACCACATATCATGCAATGCTAAACATAACTTAGAACTACCATAAATATTACAAATTTTGAAATACAATAATACTAATTTGATATGAATTTGTTGAAACTTGAATGTTATGATAGATATATTGAATTCATTGTTCATTGGTTCAACATTAAAATAACACAATTAGTAATTATGCATCATATGGATCATTAGGAAGATCAACATCAACATCATTGACATTAGATGATGTAAGTAGATTAGTAGACCCACATGCAAGCCCACAACCACTTGCACTAGAAGGACAGTGGCTATCTTACTCCACGACAAGTAAAGATTATGTGGCAGCTGAAAAATCCAAATCAGTTTTCTCTGGATCTACATCCGACAACTTTATGCCCCCCTTCCCTATACTCATTCTGTTTATGAGTAAGCAGACACAAGTTGGAATGGACATAAACTAGCTTTTCTGCCTTGCTGCCAGTCAATTGCATTACACTGAGTGAATAAAGGAGCATGTACTCCGATTTTGCCTAGATGGAGGAACTAGCAACCTATTGAAACAAAGTGGGGTAAAATTATAAAATTGTAAATCAAACTTAAAATTTGAAGTTAATGATTTTATTATTTTTAAAATAGTAAACAATATAAATTTAGAGATTACAATAAAAATAAAGAAACTTGCTTGTGATAAAAGTTTGATTGCAAGATTTGGAGGTGTGGTGACATATGGCCATTGAGGTACTACCAAGAATGATCATCCTTCTTATATTTGTCATGGAGAGAAGAAGCACTTTCACCATTGGAAGCTACAAAATCAACAAATTCACTTGTAATTAAGTCCTCCATTTTCATGATTGGAGAAGAGTTTTATAAGTGCTTTTCTATACCCATTACTAACTTTTGTATCTCTGTATGGTGGCACCCTTCTATAAAATTTGGGAGTCAATGCAAGTGCAAGAAGATGAAATGGGGTGGCCATTTTGTTCCACCACTCAACACATATTGTCTACACCTCTTTGAAAAAAGTTTCTTTAGGATCTTGCTCTTTTTCATTGATGATGAGTTTTATTTTCTCAATTGTTGAGTCAATGTCATCTTATACCTCTCCTAAACATGGATGATTGATGTTGGTATAACATATCATAGTCATGATGGACACGGTTAAACTAAGAAGATATTCCACTCGTTCCCACCAAGTGTCATCTAGGATCATCTGCTTTACGTTTGTTGCCCTTTCAGTATTGGATTGCCTCCATAGGGACCAACTTTGACTAATAACCATGCTAGCAAGTGGCTCTGGCACCTTTATAAGTTGCCTCATGACGAATGTGTTGGATGCAAATCATGTCTCAACAATCTATTTAAAAATGAAAATGATAATTAAAATACAAAGACATGCTCAAATTTAAAAACTAAATTTGTGATTATTAAAGTGAAATGGATTATTTAAAATTGAAGTGTTTCAGTACCTTTAGCAACTCCAGTAGTGAAAATGATCTAAAATGGCTTGTGACATGTGATTGCTTGTGATGAACATCTGGATCTCTTCAACCTTAACATAGATTTCTTTGCTCTCATTTGTTTTCCTACCCAACTCTTGTAGCATAAGGTTGAGAGAGTGCACGTCACAAGGTGTCCAAAATATTCGTTCACGCTGTGTCTTAATCAACATGCCTGCAGCTTTACAATTCTTTGCATTGTTCATTATTACTTGGACTTTGAGGATTCACATCCTGGATGCATTGTATAAAGATGTTTGCAATAAATTGTGCATCCTTTTCTTGTTCTTCACAATCCATGACTTTCAAAAACATTGCACCTTTAGGGCACACTGATACCACATTGATTAATGGATGATTTTTGGCATCCTTCCATCCATTAGAAATAAATAACACCCCTGTTTGTTTACATGAATTTCTAACGGGAGCCTATGCATTGTCTATGCTTTTTATCTCTTTTGCTAGTAAGGTGCTACACATCTTCTCATAACTTGGCCTCGTGTACCCTTGTAGAGCCTCATTTACTTTTCTCAACATATCCTGCCAATATGGTGATTGTACAACATTAAATGACAAACTGTTAGCATATAAACATCTTGCAGCAATTTGATCTGCAATCTCTCTAGCATCATTCTTAAATGCTTTTTGTAATGGCTCCTTGCTTCTCTTCACATTAACAAGTTCTTCAATTCTACCCAAAAATGGGTGACTGGCTACAACATTAGGATAGTCATTATTACATGGTGAAGGATGAAATGATAATTGAATGTTATTAACAAAGGAGAGGAATACTCCTTATATAGACAATTACAAGAAGATCTTTCCATAATGGAAACGCTCAAGAACTAAAGACATAATAGAAAGTTACTAAACTAAGTAATTGGATTACAAAATAGAAATTTGCCAACTAAACTAACTAAATGACTTAAATGACCATTCTAAGCTAAATATTAAAATATAATACCCTCCCTTAATGGTCATTTCACTAACTACCTTACAGAAGAATTGACAAAATCTAAAAGTCATTTGGCCATGAATGTATAGAAGGTCGCCTCCTCTTTAGAATGCTCTACGACATGAGCCTGCTATCGAGACCCTCTTGGGTTGGCCTTCTGATCAGCCAACCATGTTTTGCAAAACTTTTGTACACGATCAAGTTTACAACAATAGGGTTACATGATAGATTTCAGATTCTTTGAAGAATCTTCGCTTTGTCCTTCTGGTGAGTGGACTTGCCTTTGGCTTTGTCCTTGGCAGTATATGTCTGTTCCACATTGGCGATCTTACTGCTGCTACCAAATTGTTGTTTCCACGTGGCTTGTTGCAAGAGCTTATTGCTCAGGTCATCAAACTTCAAGTCAACATTAGTGGAAGTAATGTTGAGAGTTTTGATGAAGTGCTCATAGGATTGTGGTAATCTTTTTAGCGTGATATCCACCATATCCTCTCTTCCATCTTGCGAGTTATGGCGTCCAATTGATCACAAATGTCTTTGAATCTTCACGAGATGATCCTGCAAAGACATATTATCATTCATCATAATTGAGAACAACATATTCTTAAGGAAGAAAACTCTGCCTTTATCTGATGTCTCATGCAAATCCTTTATTTGACTTTAGATTTTTGTAGCAGTCTTGCTTGATGACACTTCTGGACGCATATCATTGGTGACAAATAACTGAAGTAGCATAACTGCTTCTTGATTACGCTCATCAAACTTGTCCTGGTCTTTACTTGTAGCTGTGGTATGAGTAGTTTTACCAAAAATGAGCTAACCAAGACACCAACACTCAAAAATAATGAGCATCCTTTGCTTCCAAGTATTGTAGTTCTTGTTGTTGAACCTCTGATCGCCTTCCAACATGATGTTGGGTAACGAAGCCATCCCTCTTGGAGACATAGAAACCGAGATCAACTTCTCAAAAGACTTCAATTTTTATTGATAAAAAATTGACAAAAATTTGAAACCAAAAAAGAGGCTGCAAAACAACACCATAATTTTGTGGAAAAATTTTCAAACCCTTGCCACACGATTTTGTGAAAAAAAATCGTCAAAAAAATCTTAGCACACATGATTCTCCGAAATAGTTGTCAAGAACCTTTGTTTTTTGGAAAATGGGTAAAAACCCATGATTTTGTAGAAAAATCAATAGAAAATGGCAAGTACTCGTAGTTTTGAGGAAAAATTGTCAAAACTTAAATGGTTAAAAAATCCACAATTTTTGTTTTTAAAAAATCACCAAAAAATAGAGAAATAAAAACCATGATTTTTGGGAAAATTGGCTGAAACCCTAGGTCGCAGAAGAACTTCTCATTTTTCAAAAAATCAGTCAAAAGAAGCCATGCAGGTCAGAAAAACCCCACTCGTAAACATGCCTAGAAATCAGCACTATCATATGGGTATGAAAAATCCCTAGGTGCAGTTGTGGTAGAAAAACGCAGCCCAAAAATGTCTGTCACGAGCAAACAAACGTGGCCCAAAAACATTTGTCACGAGCAAACAAATGTGGCCCAAAAATGTCTGTCATGAGCAAACAAATATGGCCCAAAAACATTTGTCATGAGCAATGCATAGACAAAATGAAGCTTTCGCAGGCTAACAAAATTGCGTTGGGCAGACAGGAAAATGCGAGCAAAAGCAACCCACATACCAAAAAAATGATGCTTTTTTTTCTTCAAAAAATGGTACATGTGGGCTGCAGACAAAATTGAAACCAATGCTCAGAAACTTCAGATCGTGATTCTCCAAGAAAACAAAAATGCCAAAGTGAGTAGGGCAGAAAAACTTCTAGGAAACATTTGCACTAGAAAAACAAAATGGAAACTTCACAGAGTTTTCAGAAAAAATCACTAAAACTTTTAAAAAACCTTATATTTTAGAAAAATTGGAAAAAAAAACTTAAAAAATCCTCAATTCGCGAAAAGGCGAACTCAAAAATCCCTGGATCTGAGTATTATAAAATGACTTAGATTTTATAAAAAATTGGTAAAAATCTTCTAAAAAATTCAAAGAAATTTCTAGGACGCCTCACAATTTTTCATAAAAAATTGTTAAAAAATTCCAGGTATTGAATCCACGAATTTAAAAAATGCACCAAACAGCTACCTCTGCTCTGATACCATGATATGATAATTGAATGTTGTTAACAAAGGAGTGGCATACTCCTTATATAGAGTCATAGACGATTACAAGATCTTTCCATAATGGAAACAATTGAGAACCAAAGACAGAATAGAAAGTTAGAAAACTAACTAACTTACAAAATAAGAAGTTGCTGACTAAACTAACTAAACAACTTAAATGACCATTTTAAGGTAAATATTACAATATTACTTTAGTAAACTTGCTCTCTAATATATTCTGCTATTTGTTGAGGAGGTAATCCATTATTATACTTTCCAGGATAAGCTTTGATAACCTATTGGGGAGTTGCACATAAATGGGCTTTCACATGGTTGTACAAGCTTTTGTACCTTGCATTACAAAAAGTGCATATCCAAACAAATGTTCCACCCTCTTTTACTTGTTCTATCATTTGTACATATTTCCATAAAAGTGAATTTGGATCGGTTTTGGTGGTTGGAGAGTTAGATTGGTTGCCGTTATGCTATACTAGGGGTTTGTAATGGCAATATGTATGTACTTGGTAGGGGGGATGTTGTGGCTGCTAAATGCAGCTATTTTGGTGTGGTCATAAACTTTCAGGGTGTTACGGCGTAATAGTTACCATTTTTTGTATCTAAACTTATTATATGAATAAAATATACCATATTTACTGATAAAAGAAATTAAAATTAATTTATATTAATATACATTGTAATTTAATAATACATTGTAAATTAATAAACATATTATTAGATTATATTAGTAAACTGTAATATTGATTAAGACTCAAATTATTAAGTATGTTATTAAATTAATATTGGTTTTGATTAAATTTTTATAAAACAATGAAACATATAGTTGACTCAAATCACAAAAAACAAAACACCGCATGACGTCCTCTTGCAAATGTGTTCTCATCCTTTGTCCTGCAAAGGCGTTGCTTGTGCTCTTGCAAACACGTCCTGCAAGACATTTTGATCTGCACTTCATTTTGATATGCTCTTGTTTTGATCTGCACTTGCATTCTGATCTGCTCACATTTTTACTTGGGTCCTGCTTGTGTTATACTGTGGATGTCCACCTTTTTATTTTGCAATTTGTCAGTATAAAATAGGAGTTTTTTTTTTTAACACTGACAAAATTGAAAAATCCTTCCCAAATTGCATGATCGCTTTGAATGGTTCAGATTCGTGTTGGAAACTCCAGATAGAGGCCGGGTTTGTTGGGATTCGGCGGGAATTTCACAGATTAGTTTCAGATAGCCAAAAAATAATTCTTGTGTGAACCTGTAGGGTTTTTTGAGTGTACAGATTCTAGTATGTTCCTTACTTGGAAACGGCTGGGCAAAGGGGCCGGATCTGCAACTTAGGTTTATTTTTTATTATTCTTTCAGCACTTATGCATTTGGACATGACAATTGATTACTCATAAAAATGGACTCTATTATATAATATAACTTGACTTTTAGAGTATGACACAACATATCTCTTTATAACCAATATCTAGCACAAAATAAAGGTTTCAGGTTCCACTAATAATGCACCTTGACTATACCACTTTCAACACTATGACATTATTGATATCTGGATATGATTTAGGTAGTGTTTCTGGTCACATGATAAAGGAATTTATAACCCAAGCAGGTGATATGGAAAACAACAAAGAAACTCCATGTCTCCAGTGGCTTCCTGTGATGTCCCCATCCTTGATGTTACATGATTCTTCAATTTGGTGAAGTCTCTAGGAGAGACAAAATTGCAAAAGAGTATCAAAAGATCATTATTGAAGAAGTCAGCAAATTATATAGAGTAGTCATTGGCTAGACTAGGACTAAATGCAATTATCGACATAATCAAATATATCACTGACTAATATGAAGATTGCTTTTGTGGCTTCAGTGAACTGATATCCCTTCAAATACCTTACTACTCATCAGCAATAACATATCATAAAAACAAAACAGAGACTAATCAACATTCCCTTGAAACATTAATATATAAAATAGCCCTGAGATTGACAACTACAATATTGAAGAGAACATCGGTCAAATTAATAGATTCTATTTGCATGTATTGCTATGGAAGGTTTACCAAATATATGTTTACCAACTGATAGAACCATAACTATCGGCTAACAATGTCTTGAAAAATTATCGATAGAAGCGATGAGGCAACTGGCATTAATTATTGATGGTGCAATACACGATTAAGATAAAGAGTTGTCAAGAATATCATACATCGCAGTTGACTGATTTGATAATCATAGATCATATACGGAGACCAAAGTACAAATGATTGATTCCAATAATATTTCTATACTCAGCGTGGTAAAAAGAGAGACCACCTCATGGTTAGCACTCCATTGATAAGCAGCGATATTCGATATTAAGGGTAGTGAAGAAATCAGTGATTAAGGAAGGAGTTTACGAGCCTTTAATCATTCTCCTCCGTCTGGAAATGTGGAGTAGTGAATCATTCAACACAAGGCAAGGTGTAACTGTTATCTAGCTTCAGAGCAGCATGAGTGTCATATGATATCACAGTTATCAGATAGACGATATAGTGAACTTCTAAAGTGAACCTCTCCTATTGTGAACATGCTATCGAATGCAAGGATGAATAAGCTGTTCATGGATTCGAGTGCACTAAAGAAGGATTAAGTCAGTAGCAACTATTAAAGTTAAATCTCTGTATTTTTGTTTTTCTCTCTTTCTCAGATTTATTTCTATTTCTAATGGTCACTCTTTTTCTATGTTTCCATATTCTCTCTCTGTTTAATATGAAAACTTTTTCTTTCTGTTTCTTTCTTCAGAAGGTTTCTATTTCTCTCTCTTTGTTCGTTATAGAAACATTCTTGTGTATACTTGTATGTATAGATCATTTATGATCTTTGTTTAATAACACATTCATTATTTTACCATAATATGGTATCAGAGCTACTTTTTTCGAAAAATAATAATTTCATTATTGAAATTTCCCAAGTTATATTTCGAAATAGGTTTTGAAAATCTTTACTCGTAAGATTTTCGAAATTCTTTACCTCGGTGTGTTCAAAAATCTGTTTGTAGGAATTCACTTTATTATAACTCGGCTCGGGTTTTTTGTTTCTCTCTGCTGGGCGGCCATTTGTACTTGCAGCTTCATTTTTGAAGCTTATCTGCAATTTTTTTGGTTTTTTGCAGCGGGCTAGGGTTTCTTTCGAAACTCTCTTTTTCCATGCCAGATTCAAAAACTTTTTCCAGATTCTTGGTGGGTTTTTGTAGATCTCAACTGGGTTGCCTTCGTTTTTTCTAGGTGCATCATTTTCCTCCTCAATTTTTGAGCCAGCAGATTTAGAATTTGACAACAGATTCCTTTTGGGTTTTTTGTGCTCTTTTTTGGGTGTCTTTTCATTTTTATTGGGTCTTCCATCAATCTGCCTCGAAGTTTGTGCCTTTTAAAGATATTCACATTTTTTTTGCATCGAAAAACATGTCATGGCTTCTCTCACCAATCTTCTATTGGAAGGCAGTCAGCGATTCAACAGAAAGTTCTACAACACCTAGAAGCAAAGAATGATGATGATCTTTGAGTACCGTCGCCTTGAGGCGCTTGTTCTAGGGACCAAGACTTGTCCTACCACTGTCGATGCTACTCAACTTCTAAGGATTCACTTGCAGACTTTTGTTTTGAAGTTAGATTGCCCATTAAGGGAGGGTATTAGAGTTAAATCTCTCTATTTTTGTTTTTCTCTCTTTCGTAGATTTATTTCTATTTATAATGGTCACTCTTCTTCTATGTTTCCATATTCTCTCTCTGTTTAATATGGAAACTTTCTCTTTCTGTTTCTCTCTTTAGAATGTTTCTATTTCTCTCTTGTTCGTTATAGAAACATTCTTGTGTATACTTGTATATATAGATCATTTATGATCTTTGTTTAATAACGCATTCATTATTTTACCATAATAGCAACTCATAATCAACAAGGCATTGATTAGTCTTAAAGATTACAAATAATAATTATTTATGGAAAGGGTGTGATACAAGTGAAAAGCCATTATGTTAAGAGAAATGTCTTTTAACATCAGATTACATGATATATATATATATATATATATATATAATGGGAATCCATCCCATTCTCAACATCATTGAATTTGGAAACTTATAACCCTTTAATACTTAATTGGATCTGCTCAATTGAGCAAGTGCCTATTTGGCATAAAATCAGTTGCAAGCATATAATCAAAAATCATAGATGGCACCAGTGATTGGAAGGGAAGAAAGCATATATCAGAAACAGCATCAATCATTTCGTTGCAAGTTATTATACCAGGATCAGACATAGCAACTATAGTCTATATCGCTATAGGCAATATCTCATATCATATATTACATGTTTAAAGAGTCATATTAGAGACAGAAAATACATATTGCTATAAGCAATATCATATCTCATTGCATATTCATATCGCCATACTTGACGTAGCAGAGATCCTAAGAGATCATTGCACTTAGTGCAAATCACATCAATTCACTTTTAGCATGTATATTATCGTATATATCAGAAATATCAAGTGATATTGTTCATATTCTCCATTACATAGATCAATTGCAGAGATTAGATATTGTGAGTGTGAGGAATTGAAATAATTGTCCACATATTCCAAGATATCCTAAAAGGGGACATCGCACTTCCCCTAAAATGAAATCTATTTTTGGACTTGGCAGAGTTGTAAGCACACTGTTCAAGTCTAGCTAGAAGATATAAAGCCAAGGGACACCTGCTAGGATCATCTAAAGCTAACACTGATAATCCCATGACAAATCCTTCCAGAAATTCATTCAATGGAGTATCCTTTCCCCTTTTTTCAGTAAACAATAAAGACCATGGAAAGGTCCATCTTTGCAAGAATTTGAGCATGTTTTTACTTTTCAGTAACTTGGATGAGAACTACAATTGGATGCCTAAAGTTGACATGGGAGACACGACTAGATCAATTAGACATATCGCCTACTCTACATATTCGCACTTCAATTATCCCTTAATTGTTCAGATTCATAGCAGAATTTAGGTTCCAGCATTGTTTATTGGCAAGAATTTCAACACCATAAGATTTCAAATGAATTCTTGAGGTCCTTCCCAATAATTCACATCAATCTATAAATCAAGGCAAAATAATGGAAGGTCTGAATAGCTATAGACTAAATTCTTCACCTGACCATGAATACCAGTGCTAAAGCCACAACAGACATGATATGTCCAAGACTATCTGATTCAATTTATCCCACCTTTGTAATATACAATGGCTTCCAAGGTTTTGGCACCTGAACATGAATACCACTCATACAACCAAAGTTTATCCTTGTGCCCAATCCACAGTTGAAGTCCACAGGTGAAAAGAGGCGGGTGTTGTGAGATAGGTTGGTGAGCAAGTGGATGACAGTTGGAAGGGCCACGGAACCACCACTTTAAATCAGGGTCCAAAATGTTCTACACTGCCCATGCATAGTTTGAACTTAGCACATCGTATAGCTGGTGTATTGCCTCCTCGTTTTGCTTCATAGGCTTCAGATTTTTGGCATTCTCTGATAACATTGAGATTCAGAGTTCAGAATTTTGAATTTTCAACAACGCTGCGATTTTATTATATTTTAATCAAGGACACAATATAGATATATAGGACTGTCATATCCTATATTATAGGAGAGCTGTTATATCTCCCAAAACTACACCTGTACATAGATGAGTTGTTCTAACAACTCGTAATACAAACATACCAATTTAATTCTCACGCATATTATTCTAACACTCTAATAACAAACCTAATCCTTTACATAGATGAGTTGTTCTAATTTTCTAACAACTCGTAATATAAACACACTAATTTAATTCTCATACATTTATTCTAACACACTAACAAACCTAATGATGTGATATTCCTAACACTAGCAAATTATTATTTTTTCGATATGGTTAATCTTAGTTTAATTTGAAGGGACCCTCATTTGTCAATATTTAAATTAGTTCTAGCACTTACCAAATAGTTTGGGGCTTGAATCTTGAATGATAAGATCTTGGTCCATTTTTCAATTTATGGAACATGTGCCGTTTATTGGAGGTAGCTAATTGGCTGTGCACTTGCATTTGTTTATAATTAAAGAAAAAATTTCAATGTGGTTTATTTTAGTTATTTTGAAGGATCTCTGCTTGGTACTTTTAGATTAATTCGAATTTCTTCTTGCATGCACTATATTTTTTGGGCTTGAATCTCATGTTATTGGAGTTCAGGGCCATTTTTTCAGCATGTAGAACATTTGTAACTTTCTTAATTATATAATTGTTTGTGTCCAGATGCAAAAAAAATCATCAAGGGAGCTTTTTGGCGTTTTGAACAAGAAGCTCTACAGTTGCGGGTATGGTCGCATGCTGCTCCTTGAACAAACTTGTCAACTTTGTACATTATTTAGGCTGATCAAAATTGTGTTGTTGGTTCTAAATTTTCAAAATTATAGCTTTGATGTCTTAATTGTTACAGTTTCTTAAGCTCACTAATATTAAAATTTTGGCAGACTAACAATTTTTCTTGGATACGTAAATTGTGGGAGTGGAATTTCTCGTCCATTATATTAACTACAAACTGTAAATGTATTTCAAGCATGAGTTTCACAACCTAAATGTGTTTCTACTGCTACAGAAACTAAAAGAAAACTGAACTAGGGAGGCCTTACTGAAAAATGAGGGAACTATGAACGCAACTGATCTGAAGACAAGCAAGGAATCAGAAGCACCAACCAGACACATACCACATACCAGACACAGGGCCCAAAGCACTTACATCTCTATCTGGGACAACCCTCCTCATGCATGCAATGTTCCTGCCATGCCTTCTCCACTTTCCCCAACAACCACAACTGCAGTTCAAATTGGAAATTTAACTGCTCTGCGAGACTTTTCCCCTCTTTCACTATCTTAGTAAGGAAATGGGGTTTGGAAAGGCTGCAGCAAAGTGCAAAAACAAAATACTGGAAGGAAGCCTTCACCATGATCTTCAACCACAAAAGGCTGCAGCTTGTCTACTGCTTCTACCAAAGCTAAGAATCTGGCTTCAAGTTCTTTGAAGGATGCCATATAGAACATTCCACAATTCTCTTCTTGCAACAAGCAATCGTGGACATAATTGACCACTGCAAAATCCAAAGTGACATCTAAACTCCATATGAACGCTTCCCTCACAAAACTTTGAGCAATGGCTTTTGCTGATTCCTTTTTCTTCCAAAATCTAAAATGTTTGAAATAAACATGGAAGCAATTTTGTAATTTATTCTACAATGTATAACTACCTCCAAGTACTTAGTGACTAGTACCTCTTCAATTGTTTGCTACACAGAGCCAGTCTGGATGAAAAAAATAATTGCCAATCTTAGCATCTGATACCTCCCCCCACCTACTCTCTAAACGCCATTTCTCTTTCTCTGAAAAGAGAAACAAACCTTGGGACCGATAACAATGCTTACCTAGACTCTTCAATGTCTCTTCACTTCCACGTGCCCAAAAACAAACTGGGGTGAGGCTTATACTTCCATTCACATCCACTATCATCCTTAACCCTATGTGTTTAACATGTGCACATTTAAGTCACCACAAACAACAGTGATTATTGGAGATAATTTTCTCAACTTAAATATCCTCCACAGGGAACACTAAAAAATTCACAATGAGATTTTATATTTCCATTTCTTTACCTAGCCCTTCCTAGTGATCAATGAAATTGCCAACCGTTAGGTGTTGTGCAGACTCACTTCCATAATTCGCCCAGAAATCCGCAATCCCATTTGCCTTTCTATAACAATGTCCAAAAGAGAAGTATTCGAATGTATCCATAGCAGCCATACTGTTATGAGAATATTCTCTATTTCCCAATTAGGTGAGCCTCTATTTTGAATAGTATTGAAGATAACCATAAAATTGCTGTTTCTGCGAGTATTCAGAATATCACATTGAGCTGCTACTTGGAGAGCAAAAACCAAGGTGTCGGCCTCTGATTTGTTATTTGTCCTGTATACCAATTTCTTAGAGGATGTCTGCAGTACAGACCCAAACAATCTTGAATCACACAACCAGCTCCCAGAATACCCAGATTACCCCTAGAAGCTCTGTCAAAATATTCACCTTAAAAGATGTTAGGGACAATAGAATCCATTTCATAGCAGACCTCTGGAATGCCTATGACTGAACCTTCAAGACCTCATTAATGGGTGTTCAAACGATTTGATACTGATATTTTTATCTCCATTTCTTCTGTATATACTAAGTAAAACAGTTTTGACAATAACATGCCAATTTTTTCAGTTCCATCACTCTTCTTAGCTAAAGTTGTTAGATTTTGCAACAAGCAAATGAAAACCAAGACCTAATGCTTATAAATTAGCCACAACATATTACAATACCAAGACTATGAGAATCAAATAGGCGAGATGCTATATAAAGAGGATGTGTGCATTTATAGGGAATGCAATGGGAGAGGTGGTGGGCACCTCAACCAATAGGCAGTGTAACACTTGAATCTCCAAAAATGGAAAGAGCAATGTAATGTCCCCTTTTTCTAGCCATTATATCTTGATGCATCGTTAGCCCTTTTCACCATGGTCTAGCAGGCTAACTAGGACTTTACAGGGGTTAGTATGAGTTTTGGCCTAGGCAATTTCAAATTCAGGCCAATCTGAGCTTGTTTAGCAGGGTTTCCAGTTACTATTTATATTAAGTCAACAAGGGTCTAGTAATCTTTGGCATTTCAGTAGTGGACTTGGAATAGTTCACTGCGATCTTTCCAACGAGCTATCACATAGTATGTTACAAGTTCGATTGGGTATTTATTTTAATGCCAGAAGATTCAATAGTTATTTAATAAAGTGACTATTAAATTAAGGCACATATTAATAAGTCGCTTTATTATTAAAAGGGGGTCTTTAATCTCCTAAGTGGAAAAAGGACATTTTTAAATAAAAGAATAAAAGATGAAGAGACAGGGAAGGGAAACTAAAGGGTCACAACATTGGGCATTAAAAGATGAAAGCTTGGTTCATTTCAGCATGCTTGGATATTGATTTGGATTTCAGTTTTCTCTTGGAGAAACTCGGGAATCTTTTAGCTTTTATGTTCAGAACCTAAGGACTGAAACCTTCAGGCTCTTGGTGGATTGGACGCATACCTGGTTTATCATTTGTGGTGAATTTGCGACGGAGTTCACATATGGATTTACAGGTTCTTTTCTAATGTTTTCCAATCTGGCTGTTGCTGTTGTATTTAAGATTGGATTCTATGATTGTTATTGTATTGCTGATTATTATAATGCAATAACGTTTCTGAGGTTGTTTATTTGAGTATTTGCTGGTTTTATTACTGGTTATTCTGAAATCTGTTGCAAAGTTTATCTGTTTGTAATTCTGAAATTTATGGCGAGAAATTTGGGGTCAAATATCTGGGCGAGATATTTCAGTGGTATCAGAGCATGATCCTGCCATCCTGTGAGGTTTCTTTAATAAAAAAGTTATTTGCAGCTCTGAAGTTTTTTAATCTAAATTGGGAAATAGATTGTGCAAGGAGAAATTATATTATTAACAAATAGTTTTGGAAGAATAAATATTAGAAGGGTGCGAAGAAACGTGGTTTTGTAGCCTTGGAAGCCGTGGTTTTTTCTATTCCCGCTAATATTGAATTTGTGGAGATTTTAGAGAGTTTGAAGTACTTATTTACAAACCTTCATTTCCAGCTTCAAAGCTTCATTACTCCTTGCCGTGAAAATCAGGAATTGTTGGGTGTCAATATATATAGCTTCTGTAAAAACTCTGGCCAAATCAAATGATTTTTTTAGAATTATCGGGCTTTATTAATATGTCTAGAATGATTTAATTGTGGAACTATGGTCACAGTGGAATATTTATTGGCGTAAATGTTTTTTTAAGTCGAATGAAAGAAATAAAATAATCATCAGGGCCTTTTAATGGGCTCATGCAATTATCATATTATTTGTGAAGTGGGCGTCACTAATGTATTGATTTAAATATCAATGACAATGTTTATTGTTTGGCAAAAATATAAAAAATGCTGTAATGCGTTGGGAGAAGTGAACAATATTTTCGTTCTCTCACTTTATTAATTTGGTCTTGAGCACGCGGAAGGGATAACGACGGCAAATATTATAGCAATTAATATTAAATATTACATTCGATACACACAAAGATTATAGTTAGGGAAATTTAATGTTTCCGTGATGGTTCTCCTGGTTGCAGGAGTTTGAAACGACTTTTTTAGAGTCTCCTTTCTGGTACTCCACTTCCATGCAAATCAACAATACTCTTACTGTTGCCGTTTTTCATCTTTGGGTGGTTTGAATAGTTCGGGAGATGTGAGTTTTCATATTGCTTTTTGCAAGGGTATTGAACAAGAAATGAGTTTGCAATAGAAATAAGGAGACTGTATTCTTCCAATATCCATTCTGGAGCTATGTGAATTATCTGTTGAAGTTGGGACATAGTTGCACTTGCTTGTGGCTTCTCTAGTATTGTTGTGATTTTTTGTGATTGCCGCAAATATTCAGTTAAGTTCGCTGATGAATTTTCTATTGAAGATATTGTGCGTGAGTTCCCTTCCAGTGGGAAGTGATTCGTTCTTATTGTTTGGGGTGGAATGTTAATATTGTTGGCATGAGCAGATATTAGCAGTTAACAAAGAGTTTATCGGGCCTTTCATCTTCCAGAAACAGAGAGCACATTCACAGGGCAGTTGGAGGTGTCTTATGTGATGGAGTCATTCCGGATAGATTTGTGACGGAAAAGCACTAACAAAGTCAATCAAAAGCGACGCCTAAGTTCTTACCTGCTTCAACAATCATATTTAGATTGCAAACGGTATTGTTGATTGTCTCAGTCGCCTTGGTATCTGTTGATAACCGTATTCGAACAAGGGGAGTCGATTATAGTTTATACCTAACTTTCTGGTTTGGATTTTGGTACGGATGCGGGTTTGAGATTCAGGATCAAAATTCATCCAAATTTTTTTTGGGTTGGGTTTGGATTCGTCAGTACAAGTTTTTTTTTTCTTCAAAATATATATATATGTATATATATGCTGCAGCAAATAAGTTCATACACCACTATGCTAATATTAAAACAACTTAGCAAAATACACCACCACATATATTAACATTTTAGTCCAAATGACATTACAAAATGCCAAAATAAACCACCATATCAATGTTTCGGTTCAAAAACAATGATGTCAACATTTATAATCAATCATCAATGATCAAATATCATCAAAACCATCAAACAAATCATCATCATTTTGTTGTAGCATATTAGAAGCACAAAAAGTGCCACTAGCATCAGTACTAGCAGCCTCAAGCCCAACCTCAGGATCAGCCCCAACATCACTATGTAGCTTGAGATCACTATCATCAATTGCAAGTGCATCAAATTGGGCTTCCAACTTTGCACGCTCTGGTTCAACATCCCAATGCTTTGCCTCCCCTTTTTTGTAAGCATTGTCTTTGTGTGTTATGAGCCTCAAGTTTGAATGCACAAAGACCAAGTTATTTGCCTGCTTGAAATTCAGTCTATTGTGTTTTATCGAGTGCATGAAGGAGTATGTGCTCCAGTTCCTCTTAGATGATGATGAACTAGCAACCTATCAAGATTTACAATTTTGAAATTAAAGAGTTAAGAGTTTTGAATAAAAAAATTTAAAATATAAATTCAATATTCATCATCAAGAATTTAGAAATTAGAATCTTAAGAGTTAAGAACGAACTTGTGATAAAATTTTGATGGCAATGGGTTGCAGGTGCTGGTACATCTGTCCATGGAAGTACCACCATTTATGAGCATCAACATTGTTGTCTTCAAGAGTGTCAAGACCACAATCATCGGTGCTTGCAAAACTCATGAATTCAGACCTCACTATAGGTCATATGTGCTCGGGAAAGAGTCTTCGAAGGGCTGCCTTGTACCCTTTAGCAACTTCAAGATATTTGTATGGGGCAACTCTAGTGGTACTCCCCTTGAGGACCGATTGACTATAGAACCTGGGGCTCAATGCAAAGTCAAGTAGATGCAAAGGGGTAGTCATTTTGTTCCATCTCTCTACCATGATTATCTGTAGTTCCTTGTAGAACTTTTCTTCAAGATCTTGCTCTCTCATTTATGATATTTTTAATATCCTCAATCATGGAGTCTATGCCATCATATATCTCACCCAAGCAAGGCCTATCCATGTCAGTGTATCGGATCATGCTCAATATAGGCTCAGTGAACCTCAGGAGGTACTCAACACAATCCCACCAAGAGTCATCTAGTATCATTGCCTTAATGGCAGCTGCCCTGGCACTATTAGATTGCCTCCATATGCTCCAATTAGCACTGATTACCATTCTAGACAATGCCTCTTTAACCTTGACAAGGCGTCTCAAAACAATAGTGTTGGAGGCAAAGTGGGTCTCGGCAACCTACTTTAAAATTAAAACAAAAAAAAATTAAAAATTAAAATCAAGATTAGAATTTAAATTTAAAAACATAGCAAGTTTACTAAACTAAAGTGACTAAATTTCTAAAACATATTTAAATTTTAAATAATTTAACTTACCTTCAAGAGCTCCAATTTCGAGAATTGTCTAAATATGGCTTGTGTCATATGGTGGTTTGTGATGAACATTTGGATCTCCTGTGCATCTTCATACATTTTTTTAATCCACTCAATCTCAGTGCCAATTTTTTGCAGCATTAGGTTGAGTGAGTGCACAACACAAGGTGTCCAAAAAATGTGTTTGAAGCGCTCCTCAACCAATAACGCGACAGCCCTACGATTCTTGGCATTGTCGGTTATTACCTGAACAACATTTTGAGAGCCAACTTGCTCAATGGGTTGGATGAGAATGTTTGCAATGAAAGGACCATCCTTCACCCCCCTTTCACAATCCACAACCTTTAGAAACATTGCACCTCTTGTGGACACTGCAATAACATTAACCAAAGGACGATTTCTTGCATCTTTTCATCCATCGGATACTATGGTCACACTTGTTTCGATCCATGAATCCTTGATGGGCTGCATGGCAGCCTCTACATTGATCACCTCTCTATCCAATAAAGTGGTGTGCATCTTCTCATAACCTGGACCCTTGAACCCCTTCGGAGCCTCATTAATTGATCTCACCATTTTTTGCCAATACAGTGAGCGAACAACATTAAATGACAATCCATTTGCATAGATGCATCTCACTATGTCTTCCTTAGCAATGTCTCTAGCTTCATTTTGAAATGATATTTCCAAGGGCCCCTTTGCTCTCTTATTTGCAACTTGTTTTTGAGGAGCACGTAAGAATGGATGGCCCTTTGCGGGTGGTTCATTGGGAGTAGAAACTAAAGCCATAGATGATATTTTTTTTTCTAGCATTTTGCAAAGGATGAGAATGTGCCCTCCCAGCTGCTTCGTCTGCTTGTTTTTTTCTTGAATATATTTGTTCACCATGTGGTTTGGAAGAAGGGTTTTAGGTAGCACTCCATTAACTCTTGGCTTCCTTGTACAAAATTTAATACCCTGTTGAGGAATAAAGCACAAATATGCTTTCACTCTACTATAAGAGCTACTATATTCTTCTTTGCAATGACTGCAAATCCATAAATAACCTCCTCCACCTGCCAGTGGTTGAACCATTTCCACAATTTTTCCATAGTGGAGAGCATTTGTCTAATTTGAAGCGGGAGTTTCCGGTGCTAGAAACACCTGCAACCATTCTTTGACTCTACAAACAACAAACAAAGCAAAAAAACATAAATGAAAAAAGAAAATAAAACTAAGGAAATCATTTAATTTTGTTAAATTTAATGGTTACTGTGAGCTTGTTAAAGAAGAAGAAATTCTCTCTTCAATTTGGTTTTCTTAGCATAAAAGGTTTGTATTCAAAACTTATTTAATAATCATACTTTGAGTAAGATTGAAGATTATTAGCTGGAATTTAGGCTGTTGTATTGGATCTTTTTGTAAAAATTAAAAAAAATGTAAAAAAAACTATTAAAAACAAACAAAACATTAAATAAATAAGTTCGAAAACTTACCTGTAGCTACCCATGGGCTTTGCAAAACACTAGAAGACCACAAGGTTGCTGCTAGAAGACTTGTCGCTGCTGTGTGAGAGACCTCTGCCGTGTGAGACTGAGGAGAGAAAACGATAAAAACGGAATGAGAAAACAGTGTATTTGGCGTGATATATGTCGTGCCATGTATTTGGCGGTCACTTTTAGGTTTAATTCAGCCAAAAAAATGTTAAAAAACTTTAATAAAAAGTCAACAAAAAACGACGTTAGACCAAATTCGTCCAAATTCGATCCAAATTCTCTCCAGGCTCGTGCGGGCATTTGCGAATTCGGTCAAATTCGTGTGAAATTTGACCAGGGTCCCAATGACCAAATCTACAACAAATGTCTCAGTCGAAATTTGAATTTGCAGCGAATTCGAACTGTATACGAATATGGAGCGAATCGAATTTCGAATTGGGGGTTCAACAGGTGAATGTGGTAACATAGGTTTAGACAGTCCCTGAAGAAGCTGCGTCTTGTTTGGAAGGTCAATACCAAGCTGTGAGGACAAATCTGAGGCTGCACTCAAAGTACACACATCGAGTAGGGATTGGGAATATATATTAAATACATTGCTGTTGTTTAGTTTTCGAAGATTCTTCAATTTCCAAGGATTGGCGTCAGTTGATATTCTGGGATAATTTGATATATGCATTTCTTTCTATATTTTGAGAACCCAAAAGAAAATGCAATTTGAAAACTCTGCAAGTACACAATGGTAGTTGCAAGTAAAGTGTTTAGCAAAATTCCTTGGAACCAAAACAGTAGGAAAAATATCAGCACCCGTGGTGTTGTTACAGTGGTATCTTCAGCATGGAAGGAAAAACAGACAGGCCATCTTCAAGTGCATGAATTCTGAGCTCACAATCTCTGCACATTTCTATTGAAAAGAACAAAGATTTGTAGAATTAGCTGGGAATGACAATTGCATATTGTAATAGTTATGTTGTGTTATCAGTTATAGTTCCATTTTGCAATCTGTGTTATGAAAGTCTACATTTCTGTAAGTCTGTAGCAGCAGGACAAACATCCTGAAAGTATACACCATTGGAAACCATAAAGAGCCAAATGTTAATATCTCTATTTTGAAATGAGTATCCATAAGTTCAATGCAGGGAACAAAGGATTACAGGTAGCAAGCTAAGTATTTGTCAGAATTCCAGCTGAAGACAAGTAATGAATCATCTTCATCCAATTGTTTGACGTAATGTCTGTGCAATATTAGTGATTGATTCAGACTTCCTTGTGTCATGTGTGTGAATTTGTAATTCAAATTCGGGGTCAGAATGGGGTACCTTGCTAAAGTGGTTCATTTATCTTGAAGGTTTAGATATTGATTGACAGAAAGTGGTTCGTGGTTGGCCAAATTTACATCTTGGTCTGGTCTGTGAGTTAGTTCTGGTAACATGAACTCATTACAGGTAATTACAGTGGACTGGTGGTTTAGATTTACAACAGAAACACATATACAGCTGGATTAGTGAAAGGAAGTGTAAAATTGCAGTCAGAGATGGGGTATTTAGTTTGGAAAAAATTGGCAAACTGTATTTCAGGACAGCAAACAAACATGTTTAGGCAGCTATCAAAATTCATTGCCAAGGACAAGGAACAAATCCTTGAAGAAAAGCTCTTCAATATAGAAAGGAAACTTGCATGTTTGCCTCAATCAAAACATAAATTATTCTGCGATTTGGGTGCAACTGAGAATTGTTTATCCACAATAGAACAGCTAGGCTCTAAGAGTAAACAAGTGAACATCCTTCTTGTTGTGATTCCTTTGGTTATGCTAGTATTGTTGAGACATCTTGATAGAGAGGTAAGACTTGTAGTTACTCAGTGTTTTGTTCATGCGATGAGGATAACATCGCCTCATGATCCTTACAGCAGGGAAGTTATGAAGGAGGTATTCCAATTGATCATAGAAACTTATCAAGGATTGAGTGATATCCATAATCCATCCTTTGGTAAGGTAGCCAGAATTTTAGAATCAGTTGCAAAAATCAGAGCTTGTGTGATTATGTTGGATCTTGGTTGTGAAGACTTAAATTCTTGATATGTTCCATCACTTTTTAATTGCTATTAAAAGGGACCAAAAGAGAAATGTTTAATCTTCTATGCAGTCCATTATGTCTTTGATCATTGAGGAGAGTGATGATGTTTCACAACACTTCTTATCTACCATATTGGCTGATTTGAAACAAATACATGTTACTTCTTCTAATGCTTGTAGTTTGGTTAACAATGTTATCATACAATGTGAGCAAAAATTGAAGCCATTCTTAACAAGGGGCAAGATTAAGGATTATGTGGAAGAAAGGAAGGAAGATTTGTTTCAGCCTATAAAGGGTTATGAAAAGAAAGACAAAATTCAGTCATATGGGCAGCTTGGTAGGGATGAAGCTATTGACCACAGGGTTGAAAAAGACACAATCATGGATCAGCTACCTGGGAATTCAAAGGAGTTTCCATGCATTATGGCATCATGTCATTTGGTTGATGACTATAGGGTTGATAAAGCATCTTTTGGATCAGCTATTTGTGTAGCAGCAACTAAGGATAGGCAGGAGGATATTCACTCTTATGATGGTAATCCCTTGATCCAGCATAATGTTGATTGGATGAAACATAGTGAAGATGTAGAACTTAAACTAATTTTTAACTTACTCTTTGAAATGAGTGCTGATTGGACATTTGAGAACCCACTATTTGAGTTGGATGATGGAACACCTCTTGAAATTGATCAAGAGTCTCAACTCTTAATCTCGGAGGAGAGTACTTTTCAGTTTGGTGTTGATTGCAGCTAGGAGGTGGCTGCCTTATCACATTTGATAGATGAATGTAATGTTGATTACAAATCAGGCCTTGGATAAAGACTTGGCTATCAGTATGGCCTAGGGGTACATAAGGATAGAAGACAGTGCTGATGAGTATCCCTTGATTTGTCTCCTCTTCACGCAGTTGGGACCCAACTACATTAGCATAATGATTCATCCAGTGCCTATGGTAACTCTACCGTCATAGAAGTTGAGCATGAAGATGACACTTGGGTAGAGTCTATTCCTTATGGGATTTTTGAGCTTGGTATGCTGATAGTGCTTGATGGTGTGAATTTTTCACACAAGGATGTGCATTGTATGACTCCTGGTATAGAGAGGCAGTTATGGAATCCTAGTGCTGATTCAGGATTCCCAGAGGAGTCGGTTGGTGCATCACATTATGGCCACATTGTATGGGATGCATTTTGTTTTCCATTTAGCCCACCCGTGGGGGACTTGCTATTCCAATTATTGCATAGGTGTGGGATGGGTGATTGGTTTGGTATGCTTCCCTTCATGAAGGAGGAAGCCATGTCCAACAATGTTGCTAGTTTGCTTCTTTAGTTGAGTCACCGATTTGAGATACATGTTAGAGGGACAATGTTGTGGTAGTTGGACTTTTTGGACATTCTACCTATTACGGGTATGGATTGACAGGATATTACAGAAAATTGGGAAGGTGGATGGCCTCTTTGTTTGTGGGACCCAGGAGGAACATTTTCATGGTTAGTAATGTTCCAGGGAGCTGGTTGGCATAACGTTGAGCTCCCACCTTCATTTGACCGTAGTGGTGCTTGTGATTTCAGCTGGAGTGAGGCTCTCAGTTGGATTGAGGATCTTTTCGTATGTGATAGCAACACATGGCAGGTTGATCCGATTGATCATGCACATGGGGTGATTTGGGATCCTGGTATTAGTATGATTGATGCATTGGTGTTGTGGGGTTTTGATGAATGGCTTCACAATTTTGGACATGTTGTTTGTGTCAGAGTAGCACAACGGCTTGGTGGAGCAGCTTCCTTGAGTTTGGTATGGGATCTAGGCATTATGGTCACAACATGCAAATGCAAATTGCTTGAGGGCAAGCAATCTCTGGGAAGGGAGGACTGTAATGTCCCCTTTTTCTAGCCATTATTTCCTGATGCATCGTTAGCCCTTTTCGCCATGGTCTAGCAGGCTAACCAGGACTTTACAGGGGTCAGTATGAGTTTTGGCCTAGGCAATTTCAAATTCAGGCCAATCTGAGCTTATTTAGCAGGGTTTCCAGCTACTTACTATTTATAGTAAGTCAACAAGGGTCCAGTAATCTTTGGCATTTCAGTAGTGGACTTGGAATGGTTCACCGAGATCTTTCCGACGAGATATCACACAGGATGTTCCGAGTTCGATTGGGTATTTATTTTAATGCTAGAAGATTCAATAGTTATTTAAAAAAGTGACTATTAAATTAAGGCACATATTAATAAGTCACTTTATTATTAAAAAGGGGTCTTTAATCTCCTAAGTGGAAAACAAACATTTTTAAATAAAAGAATAAAAGATGAAGAGAGAGGAAAGGGAAACTGAAGAGTCACAGCATTGGGCATTAAAAGATGAAAGCTTGGTTCATTTCAGCATGCTTGGATATTGATTTGGATTTCAGTTTCTTCTTGGAGAAACCCGAGAAGATTTTAGCTTTCATGTTAAGAACCCGAGGACGGAAACCTTCAGGTTTTTGGTGGATTGGACGCAAACCCGGTTCATCATTTGTGGTGAATTCACGATGGAGTTCACATATGGATTTACAGGTTATTTTTTAGTGTTTTTCCAATCTGACTATTGCTGCTATATTTAAGATTGGATTTTGTGATTGTTATTGTATTGCTGATTATTATAATGCAATAACGTTTCTGAGGTTGTTTATCTGAGTATTTGTTGGTTTTATTACTGGTTATTCTGAAATCTGTTGCAAAGTTTATCTGTTTGTAATTCTGAAATTTATGGTGGGAAATTTGGGGTTAAATATCCGGGCGGGATATTTCAAGTAACCTCTTGCGGTTGCTATAAATGTACTCATCCTCTTTGTATTTCAACACTCTTTTTAGTGGCAGAACATTATTCTGCCTATTTGATTCTTTTAGTCTTGGTATTTTAACAATGTTGTGCACAATTTGTAGGCGTTAGGTCTTGGTTTTCATTTACTTGTTGGAAAAACTAACATTATATCAAAGCCATGATGTTGTAGGTTTAGGCAATACTATGTTTCCCTAGCACTAGGGTTAAGACTGTTTCTTAGCGGGGCTGATTTTTGGTGAATGCTTAATGTTTTTGACTTCACTATTGTATTTGGAAGGTCTGAACCAACCATACTAGGCTTTTGTTTCATCCAAATCAGACATCAGGAATCTGAATAACTTGGGTTTTGAGTCTATGATTGGTTATCTTATTTGCAAACAACATGCTTTTTGGTACAGTTTGACAAGATCTTGAGCATTCCATTGTGTTTGGAAGAGGCCAAAACCCTATGAATGACTATACATTCACCCAATCCCAAGCACTTTGCTAGAGCATTGATCATTTTTCCCTAGATTGAAGATTTGGTTTGCACCCAACTATATTGGTTTGTGGGGTAAGTGCACCAAGATGGTGTGCAAAAAGGGGGTATAAGTGGCCTCTTTTTTTCTGAAATCAGGTAAATGTGAACTTCGAAGAAATTATCATGAGCCCCAAATTGATGTATGAACAATATAAATATATCTTTAAATGCATATACTCCGTTTAAATATTGATCTAATAATAAATACATAAATTCCTTATTTTAATTGTATCATACTAATCAATGTAATCTTAATCAATATAATATTAATCATTAATATTAATATGAATTTATAACATCGACATTAATTATTAATATTAATATTGATTTATCTACAACATAATATTAATTTATAATCCTTAACATGAATCTATAATATAATAATAAATACATAACATTAATCCATATAATACGAAACAATAATTAACAATGATGATCGATAATACTAATCGACTGTTTAAAATACTTTAAATCAATAATTATACTGATCGATTAAATATTGCCGTTGACTATTAACGTGAGAAGACACGGCAAGAAATATTTCAAACGACACTTCCACATGCCATATAAGGAAGACAGTCACGTCTCATAACCTAGACGGGACGTGACCTCCAGGGAAGAAGATAATATATTAAGGGAAGTACGAGGTATATGAGAGATCAACAAATTGGAGTTCATTGGCTGGCAACAAGTCTGTCAGCAAGAATACGTTGGATACTACTTTATACATATATATATTCACAACTAATAAGGCTAAGGGCCAACGTATGTGTTGGGATCATATGTTGTATCAGTTCATCTTAATTAATCAGAAGCAGTCTCTATATATTTAGGCATTTGTTAATAGTAATGAATCAGAATATATATATATATATATATATATATATATATATATATATATATTCTGATTCATATATAATATATATAATATATATACACAAACTAATATATATATAATATTTATATATAGATATAAATATGTGTACTAATAATAGTGAAATCAGAAATATATATGGACTAATATATAGGGCATTTATATATATATTAATAATAGCAACATTATAATTATATATATATTTTATATTGCATTATATATATAAATATATACTTAGCAAATATATATATATATATATATATATATATATATATATATATATATATATATATATATATAATATGTTTATCTGAATACTCTAATATATATATATAATTGGAAAATATGTGGGAAGTATATATTGAAAATATATATTTGATATGTTCTAATGCATATAATGGAATATTTTATTTGAATGATCTAATATTTAGATGTATTATATATACTAGTAATAATAAAATCAGAAATTATATGTGACTCATGTTATATATTTTTGTTATATAAAATAATTATATATCTTAAGTAATTATCTATATATACTTGGCCAATTCCTTAATAACTCACTAATTATTGTTAAGAGGATAGGGAGTGTGTATAGGAAGAGGCTGGGTAAATCGTTCACATGATGGGAAGGTCCCAAGATAGATAGAACCTTGAGGGAGGCCATTTGTAGACTGTGCAAAGCGTCCTAGCACATTAAATCTGCCATCTTTCTTAAGGTCTATGATTAGGAGTGAAGTGAGGAATGAGAGCTTAAGTATTTATTATGAATTAGTGATATTTCTTAGTATAATATGATTTAAATGCATAGTGTTGTATGTGAATCATTGGGAATTGACATTCTCCTAGTAGTGAACGTTACAAGTTGCCATTTCCAAGTGCAATCCAAACCCTAATTGAAAATTTTAGGATACATTAAGTAAAGTCCCAATAGGGCTCATTACATAAATTTAAGAGTCATGCACTCAAAATTAGGAGATGTGCAAAGAATAAGAATTGTAGTACTCTGATTCTAGTTTCTAAACTACTAATTTTTTATAAAAATGGATAAGATTTATTATAATGTTTCTAATATTCGTTAGCTTTAATGCTTAATCTTTGTGCTTGCTATTCTTTTGCATCTATCTTTAGATAGTTGCTATTTTCTTATTCCTTGGCTCTGTATATATGAGCGTCTAAGCTCTTTGTAAATATTATTCAATACAAACAAATTGTTTGTAATCTTTTTATGGTATTAGAGCTTAATTTTTTTCGGCTCCCTTCTGTTCTATTAACTCACGCGAGATCGTCTGGCACTTATGACTGGTTCTTCTGTATTCGCGTCTAGCACTTGCGTTTGGTCCTTCCGTATTCATGTCTTGACATCTGGTATTGGCGTCTGCAACATGCCTGGCATCTTGCGTTTGGTATTTTCGGGTCTGGTATTGGTGTCTGAAACACGCCTGACATCTTGCGTTTGGTATTTTCGGGTCTGGTATTTCCACGACTGATATTTCTTCGTTTTTTGCTGAAAACCTGCAAATACCTTGTCCTCCATAGCCGACTAGCGTTTTCTTCGAAAATCCTATCTTTTGCACTCGAATTTTTTTCTTGATTACAGATTCTTGGTGGGTTTTTCGAGAACTCAATTGGGTTGTCGTTCGTTTTTTTTGGGTGCCTCGATTTTCATGCCTAAATTTTCGAGCCAGCGGATCCAGATTTTGATAGCATATTCTTTCTGGGTTTTTCGAGCTCTCTTCTGGGCACTTCTCAATTTTTTTTGGGTCTTCTTTTTTTTGCCTTGAAGTACGTGTTAGCGCCTCTTCTCTATATCTTCGTTTTCTGTGCATTAGGAAACGTGCAAGATGGCGTCACTGACTAACTTGATGTTGGAAAACAATCAGCCCTTCAATGGCAGCAACTATAACACCTGGAAGCAGTGAATGTTGACCATCTTCGAATACCGTTGTCTGGATGCACTTGTTCTTGGCACAGAGACTCGCCCGACCTCCGTCCAAGCAGATCAGGATAAGTTCGATGATCGGAATCGAGAAGCTGTTATGCTTCTCAAGCTTTCTGTCACAGATGATCAGTTGCCTCAGATTCCTTCTGGCAAGTTTGCTGCAGACATCTGGAAATATTTGGAGTTGCATGAGACATTTGACAAGAGTCGCGCATTTTTTTTGAAGAATCAGTTGTTCTCCATTATGATGGATGAACGTATGTCCTTACAGGAACATCTCACGAAGATTAAGGACATTCGTGATCAGCTTGAAGCCATCGGTCGGAAGATGGAGGAAGAAGATATGGTAGTTATTACCCTGAAAAGTCTACCAACATCTTATGAGCATTTCATAGAGACTCTCAACATTACCTCAACTAATGTTGATTTGAAATTCCCAGAGTTGTGCACCAAGCTCCTACAACAGGATCGCTGGAAGTAGCAGTTTGGTAACCGTACTTCCTCATCCTCGTCAGAACAAACCTTTGCAGCAAAATTTCAGTCTTCTCAACAGGGCAGTTCACATCAATTCTTAGGCAATTATCAGCAGAAAGGTGTTCAGTGTCATTACTGTCATAAGTATGGCCATATGAAGAAAGATTGCCGTCAGCGACTCGCTTCCGAACAAAAGAAGCTGGGAGGGTCAAATCAACAGGCAAATATTGCTGAACATTCTGAGAAAAAGGAGTCTGCTTTCTATGCTTTTATGGCTAAAAGTCCTTCTGATTTAGCCCGGTTGTCTACGTGGTATATCGACTCTAGTGCTTCACGTCATTTTTCTCATCGGCGTGACTGGTTTACAGACTTCTATCCCTACAGTGATTCAGTTGTGTTTGGTGGAGGAGAGGAGTTCAAAATTGTTGGCAGGGGAAATGTTTAGATACAGTCTGGTGGGTGTCAGCTTATTTTTCTCAATGTATGCTATGTTCCTGGTATGGCACTCAATCTACTTTCTGTGAGTCAGATCATGAGAAATTCTCCTCAGTTAGATGTGTTCAGTGCCCACAAATGTTCCATTATTGATCGAGTGACTCATCTTACTGTTGCTTCTGGTCTAGAGGATCATGGTCTATATCGGCTTACTGTCACTGGTGATTCTCCTGAAACAGCTATGGCAGCTCATGACTTATGTCTCAGTACCTTGTGGCATCAGCGATATGGACACCTCAACATTCAGTATCTCTCTCAGCTGTCCCGGGAGGAACTTGTTTCTGGCCTACCTCCGATTCAGATGCAACATTTTGGAGTATGCAATGCTTGTCAAGCTGGCAAACAACATCAGACTCCCTTCAAAGATGGCAATTCTTGGCGTGCATCTCAGGTACTTCAATTACTTCATGCTGATATTTGTGGTCCTATGAATACATCTTTAGTTACTGGTTGCAACTATTTTTTGCTTATTGTTGATGATTTTAGTAGAAAGATGTGGGTATACTTTCTTAAACAAAAATCAGATGCTTTTAGTACATTTAAGACTTTTAAGTCATTGGTTGAAAACGAGTCTGGCTGCAATATCATTTCTCTTAGAACAGACAATGGAGGGGAATTTTGTTCTACTGCATTCTCCGGTTTTTGTGCTGAACATGGCATGAAACGCCAGTTCACCACACCCTACACTCCTCAACAAAACAGTGTTGTTGAGTGTCGTAATCGTATGATTGTTGAGATGGCTCGTTCTCTGTTACAACACAGGAGTGTTCCTAATAAATATTGGGCAGAAGCAGTGTTTACTACTGTTTACCTTCTTAATCGTTCCCCTACTCAGGCTGTCAAGAACAAAACTCCAGAAGAGTTGTGGTCTGGTCGTAAGCCCAAGATCAGCCACCTGAAGATTTTTGGCTCTCTTGCCTATGTTTGGATTCCTGATGCTAAACGTTATAAATTAGATTCCAAGAGTCAGAAACTCATGATGACAGGGTACAGTGACAACCATAAGGCCTACAGATTGATAGATATCGACACTGATCATCTTATCTGTAGTTGTGATGTTGTTTTTGATGAAACTCGAGGCCCCTTTCTGTCTTCTTCTGAGCAGCGTTCTGAGGAACAGCCTCACAGTGTTCCTCTTCCGTTAGCACCATCTGATGGGAGGGATGATCCAGATAATGCTCGTCCTGGGGCACTTGATGCTGATCCTATTGAGGCCTCCGAACATGATCCTCTCCCTGGCTCTATTGCTGCTCCTGAACCTCCTCCAGCTCCTCCAGAGATTGGCTCGTCTACTCTTCGGCCCAAATGGTGGGTTAAAACTATTAGTGATCTCAGGGATGATGAGCTCATTGAAGGTAGAGTTTCTAGAAATAAGAGCAAACAACATCCTACAGTTAATTTTGCTCTTATGGTTAACATTCATAGTATTTATGAGCCCCAGACTTATTCTGAGGCTAAAGGTATTCCTGAGTGGGAACAGGCCATGGAAGCTGAATTTCAGAGTATTTAGAAAAATCACACTTGGGTCCTTTTTGATCTTCCTGCTGGGAAGAAGCCCGTTAGCTGTAAATGGGTATACAAGGTAAAGTACAAAGCTGATAGCACTTTAGACAAGTATAAGGCTCGTCTTGTTGCTTGAGGGTTCTCACAAAGGGAAGGTATTGACTATGAGGAGACCTTTGCTCCCACAGCTAAAATGAGTACCATATGACTTGTTCTTGCCTTAGCAGCTTAGTTTGGTTGGAAAGTTCATCAAATGGATCTTAAGAGTGCTTTTCTGAATGGTGACTTATAGGAAGAGGTCTGCATGACGCAACCCTTTGGATTTAAGGTTGCTGGTCAGGAACACAAAGTTTGTAAACTTGTCAAAGCTCTCTATGGTCTAAAACAAGCTCCTCGGGCTTGGTACATGAAAATTGATAAATATCTAATTGATCATGGTTTTCACAGGAGTCCATCTGATTCAAACTTGTATATCAAACATGTAGGTGATGATGTATTGTGTATAGTTGTCTATGTGGATGATTTGATCATCACTGGAAGTTCAACATATTTGATCACTGAAATCAAACAAGATTTGTGCTGCACTTTTGATATGACAGATTTGGGACTCTTGCACTATTGTCTCAGAGTTGAGGTTTGGCAGACTGAGCACAGTATCTTTTTTTCTCAGTCCAAGTATGCTAGAAGTCTTGTGGACAGGTTCAGAATGCAGGATTGCAAACTTGCTCCCACCCCCATGGAACCTAGACTCAAACTATCAGCTTAGTTCGATTCACCTGTTGTGGATGAATCTTTGTTTAGACAACTAGTGGGCAGCCTCATTTTTCTTACTGCCACCAGACCTGACATTAGTTTTGCGGTCAGCTACATATCCCATTTTATGACAACGCCCAAGACTGATCATTGGATAGCTGCATGTCCTGTGCTATGTTAGTGGTACTCTTGACTATGGTCTTCTGTATACTCAGAGTTTTGACCCTACACTGTGGCTATACAGATTTAGATTGGGCCGGTTCTGTTGATGATCGTAAGTCTACCGCTGGATATGTGTTCAATTTGGGGTCCGGTGCTGTCACATGGATGAGTAAGAAACAACAGGTAGTGGCTCTGTCATCCACCGAAGCAGAGTATCGCGGACTAGTTAAAGCAGCTTGTGAGGCTGTTTGGCTTCGGCGGATGCTTGCAGATATGCATGTTCCTCAGTCAGGACCGACTCCTCTATTCTGTGATAATCAGGGAGTGCTCAAATTGGCCAAGAATCCGGTCTTTCATGAACGAACCAAGCATGTCGAAACACATTATCATTACATTCGTCAGTTGGTTGAAGACAAGTCTATTCAGCTGCTGTATGTTCCTACTTTGGAGCAGTCCGTTGATATCTTCACCGAGTCTCTCAGTTCTGATAAGTTTGTAAAATTCAGGGAAGCTATTGGTGTTATTGACAGATTAAGCATTATGGGAGGGTATTAGAATGTTTCTAATATTTGTTAGCTTTAATGCTTAATCTCTGTGCTTGCTATTCTTTTGCATCTATCTTTAGATAGTTGCTATTTTCTTATTCCTTGGCTCTGTATATATGAGCGTCTAAGCTCTTTGTAAATATTATTCAATACAAACAAATTGTTTGTAATCTTTTTAAGATTAAGAGGGTCAAACTTGCTACGCTCGAAAAACTATTCCTGATTTTTTCAGAAAAAATAACATAGTGTTTGTTGTGCGCATCACAAAGATATAGTTAGATTTCGTATTTTTAAAAACCCTTTGGTAGAATGATAGGACAGAGTGAGAGCTAGAAGTTTTGTATTTTTTTGTAATTTTCTGTTGAGTATTTTTTTCTAATGATTTTTTGAAGTGGCCGCATCCTGAAAATCAGGTGTTCGTTTGTGCGCTGTGCATAACTTGCATCAAAATAATTGAAAATGCAAACTTTTTTTTAAAAGTGTATAGAATCAAGTGTCTAGAACAATAATATGTAATTTATTTTAAATTTGGTCAAGTAGATCAAAAGTTATTAAAAAAAAATGGTAGATATGTCTCTGAGAACTATGGATACACTGGTAAAGAAAATTAAAATTTACTATGCTAATGTTGTCCAAAAATATAAAAATTTATATGGTTAGAAAGCGGAGAAGATGTTTAAAATTATGGTGGTAATTTTACAAATACCCACTTGATGATGTGTAAACTTGACGATGAGGAAGTTGAAAAATCAACTTGGAAGAACAGAGGACATGTAAAGGGAGAGAAATGGAGGGAATAAATGCTCCCAAGCCTTAGAGGTGTTATCCAACCCTCTTACCTAACCACAAAGCAATCGGGTTATGTAAAACTAAGACAGTCTTTCCTACTTGTTCATAACGCGATAAGGTTTCTAAGCACTAAAAACACGATCGTGTTATCTAGAAGTAGAAATGCATTGTGCATAATTTGGATTTTGCATATCTTTTTAGTTCTAAAAAAAATCGATCGTGTTTTGTAGAATTAAAAACATATGAAGGCAAGGGGAAGGCCCTTCTTGCACTTACAACTTTGCCCTCCATGACATTGCTATTTGACTTGGGTGCTTTGCACCACATGGCTTCACCATAGGATGAGTTGTCATGTTGGAGCCATGCTTGATGTGTCAAATTTTAATGGGTGAAGACTCTTTAATTGATTTTATGTGTAAGAAGTTTGTTGACATAGGTTAGGGAACATTCCATATCTTCTATTTGCTCTGTCTTTCCGGTTCGGCCTACGTTGTTTTTCCTTCACGCACTTGTCTCTGTGCGCGCGGGTGTACAGGAGCATGAACTTTTTGAGCTTGTTTTGCTGCTGCTTCTTCGAACGCGTGTTCTATGTGCGGGGGCCTTCTTTTCCTTCTCCACGCGTGTTTTTCCTCTGCAGTTGTGTGCGCTGCTTCCTGCTTCCTCGCACACGTTTTCTTCTAGCATTTCTCATCCTGTGTTTGCGTGTTCTTCCTTGCTTGCGCGCTTCCTGCTATGGTTATCCTTGGGTTTCCATTGTTGCTCGTGCTCGTGGTGGTTTGATTTGCGATTTCCTAGGCATTTCACCACATTCACATACATACATTCACTTGCCGTGCTGTTCTGCTCCTTTTCTGGGAGCTTTGCTCTTGCTTGCCGGGTCATCGACTTGTGACTTCCCATCCTTTTCGGCACTGTGGTCTCTTCCACACACACTCCTGCTCCCGTGTATCAGTCAGATTATACAGACTGCAGATGATATGGAAGCTCCATCCCAGACTCCTATCACTTACCAACGTCTCATTGATTGGATGACTATGCTTGAGGCCGAGAATCATTGCCTCCGAGATACTGTACAGTCCCTCTCTGAGGCGCTTTCTAATCTGAAACTACTAGTGGCTACTAACTCTTAGCATATCAATGATTTTTCTGCAACTCTTACAACTGAAACTGCAGTCATTAAGAGACAGGTTGATTCTAACAATGAACAGATTATAGAGCTCAGCACCATCAAAGATAAACAAGAACTTGATAACAAATATGCCTCTCTGATTACTGAAACCGAACATCAGCTGAAATCCTAGGCCTCAATCTGCAGTAACAACAACACCAGCCCCACACCCTTTTCTGGCGTTGAGAAACTTGTACAGGACAAGTTGGTAGACGAGCGTGTTAGACGGGCCCGTGAACTCAACTTGCGTGTCCGCGGCCTTCCACTCTCTTCTTCTACTGACCCTGTCCCAGCAGGATACTCCTTCCTCAGTGAGCAGCTTGGTTTATCTGATATCACTCTAGACAGAGCTTGGATCAGTCACGATACACTTTTCCTCAGATTCCTCTCCATGGTTGACAGGCTTTGGGTTCTTAAGGCGAGGAAGCTTTTTTCTCTTCCTACTAAGATTTACTTGGATGAGGACCTTACTAAATCTCAAGTTGCTGAATTGAAACACTCTAGAGGACTGGTTGCAGAGGCTAGATAGAATGGTAAGTGGGTTGTCATTAGGAACCTCAGAGCTGTTATTTGTGTCTCTCCTCCTGGTTGGGATTCTAGTCCGACTTTCAAAGCCAAATGACGACCCAGGTAGCAGTTGGTCAGGAAGGAACGCCACAGTTGTTCCCTGCTGGAACAATAATGGCACCTTATGGTCCTTACCGGGTCTTTTTCAGGATGCTGTTGGCTCTGTCGACATTCTTGCTATTATGGAGACTCACGAGAGCCCTGTCTGTCCTCTTTCTGGATTTCCTGGCTATCAGTTATTTTTTGTCTTTCAGGATGAGGCTAGATCCTCTGGTGGGGTCCAGAGTTCCGGTGGGGTCGCGTGTCTTGCCAGAGATAGCCTTTTCAATTCTACTTCAGTGGTTCATGCCGACAGCTCTGCCAGATTCATGTGGATCCGTATTGATTGTACTACGTCACATCACAAAAATATCTTTATCGTAGTATGTTACTTTCCGTCGGCCTCGTCATATGCTGTCCATAGTACGGAGTGTGACGACCCTTATGAGGACTTACACGAGTACATTATCAAATTCTCGGCCATGGGAGACATCATCATTCTTGGGGACTTCAATGCACAGATTAGAGATTTTTAGACCCCCCTTCATGACTGTTGCACTGATTCTACATGCACTTCCGAGTCTGACCCATTCACTGTGGGTCTACAACGCTCTTCTAATGACAGCCGTGGTCCCCTCATGAGGTATGGTCGCCACCTTCTTCAGCTCTGTGAGTCCTCAGATCTGGTGTTCTTGAATGGGCTCCCCTGTTTTCCTAGTTCTGGATCCTTCACCTGCTGGCCTCATTGTGGTGGCTCGAGTGTCGTTGACTACGTCCTATCCTGTGCCTCCTTCATCCCTTCCATCTGCCACTTCACCATCTCACACCTTCCTCTGGCCGACCACGCCCTTATTAGCCTTTCCATTAACGTCTCCCTACCCCCTCCCTTACCTATCCCTCCTTCCCCGCCACCCGTGCAGACTCTCACCTGCACCTCCTTCTGTTTCCCCGAGTGTGATCGTGATCTCTTTATCTCTCATCTCAGATGGCTCCTCCCTCAGGCCTCCTTTACTGAGTTCGGAGATGCCTCCTCTATGTTCGACTTACTTGCGACCACACTTTGGGATGCCGCACTCCTTTCCATTCCCCACCGCACCACCCCCTTTTCACGCAATCCCAAACGCAAGAACACTTGCCCTATGAACCAGCGGTTTGATGAGGACCACCGTTCCATTCGCTCTTCCTTCTCTGCTCACTCTCACTCTTTCACTCAGCTAAGGCTCTCCTACCATCGTTTCCTTCGTCACAAGCAATGCGCTTACTTCGTGTTTCAGTGCAGATCTCTTTGTGCTTCCCTCATACAGTCCCCCAAGCTCTTTTGGCGTACTTTGTTCCCTTGCCATCCCCCCTCCTCCCACCCTCGATTTCCGCTCACTGATCTCCCACACTTCCACTCTTTATGGCATTCCCGACCAGCCCTCTCTCCACCTCACTCCCTCACCATCTTGCCATCTCTTCACTTTCTCCAACATCTGTGAGGCGGTCAAACTTATGAGCTGTAGTAGGACTGCAGATGAGGAATGGTTTTAGGTGGAGCTCTTCAAACTCGGCATCAGCGTTTTGGGTTCCTTTCTCTCTGTGCTCTTTAATAGAGTGGTTTGCACTGGTTTTCCTGATTCATGGTCTCGACACATCATATACCCGATCCATAAGACCAGTGCGGTCTCGGATCCCGAGAATTATAGAACCATCATGGTTGGGCACACTTTTGCCAAACTTTACACCACCGTTCTGAATACTATTCTATCCAGACTCCCAGAGAGCTTGATCGACGACATTGCCATGTGAGGGGGCAGGCGGGTTTCCGCACTGATTTTCCGACCATAGACCACATCTTGACTCTGCATGCTATCATTGAGGAGGCTTGGTACCGCTTGGCGAAAGTCTACTGCTGCTTTGTAGATTTTCGCAAAGCATTTGACTCTATTCCTCGGGTGGCCCTTTTCCAGAGGCTCAGAGACATTGGGATTTCTGAGACTCTCTTGACTGCTATTATGAGACTCTACGAGAGTGTGGTGGGCAGGTTTAGGACCCCACAGGGCTTCTCCGATCCGATTCAGAGCACCGTTGGGGTGAAGCAGTGACGCAGTGCAAGAGGGAAAATCCCAGAATGGATAGTCCAAATCTACACCAGCAACAACAATACAACAGAAACACAACAAGATAATGTTCAGATGGAATTTCATTCAACATGCCCGGCTATAAGGCCTTTTGGGTTAGGGCCAAATACAATCAATTACAACAGTAACTTCTTGAATCCTCTAGCTAGTCCATCTCTGTGACACATCAGGAACTGGTAGAAACACTGAGGCAGATCTAAACTTGAGCTCGCATGCCACCAAGCGATCTCCTTGTCTCCAAGCATGCATTCCACTAGCTCTGCTATTACAAATATTAGACAAACAATCTGATCTTCAAGATCTCGCAGGATCCACTTCTTGTCTCATCGACCTCCTTCTACTGACTCCCTAAACAACTACCCAAATCTTTCTTAAATACATTTCTTCAACCACAAGTCGGCTGGAAGAAACAATTAACTCCTAAGCCAAGTCGGCTCCTAAACAAACAAATATTAAATGCAAGACTAGTTGACTCTCAAATAGCCTTACAAACAACTAATTCTCCATGTCAGCCTCAAGATCCACATAGGAGAATGCAACATAAGCTACCAACATTAAATACATCAAGTCGGCCAACCAAATCTCCAAGAACAATAGTCGGTAAGCCAAACTACCAAGTGCTAGTAAAACAATCGAGCAAGCTAGGCATCACCGAGAAAGCATGTCGACCGAGCATAGGTTCTGTCGAGTGCCAGAAGTTTACTGAGTTCCTTTAGTGACCGAGCCCCTTCAATGACCGAGATCCTCGGTCAAAGCTGCAACTGAGTAACACAAAAACACTCCAACATACAGGATTGCCAACTACCCTAGGATGCTCCTGCATCAGACATCCCAGGTGCGAAAAGATGTTCTCAATGGCTGGAAGAACATCTTCCGCGATTCAACACATACATGTCCTTCAAGTCTTCAACTTGTATACTCTTCCACTTCTGCTTTCTCTGTCTTTTTGAGTCTTTCCTCGACAATCCACATGTCTATCCTCCATACTGATCATCAATCCTTTCAGGATCCACTAACTCAACTCGGCTCCCAAAGCTCAGGTTCCTCCTACCGAGTGTTGTATCTAGCAAAGGCATCAGGGAAAACTTCTTGTCATCCTTCTCAACAATAAACACATTCTTGACACAATCATGCACAACCCTGCAATCATACTGCCAAGGTCTACCGAGCAATATGTGACAACTACTCATGTCCACAATATCACACAACAATTGATCCTTATACTAGCCAATTTGAAAATTAACAAGACATTGCTCCCTTACTTCCAGAGCATGAACATCTTGCAACCAACCAATCCTATAAGGATAAGGATGTCTCACTCTCTTCAAACCAAGTTTCTGAACCATCTCCTCAGCTACAAGGTTATCAGTACTACCACTATCTACAATCACATCATAGAGTTTACCTCCTGACTTGCACTGAGTTGTGAACAAATTACTCCTTTGACAAGGTTCCACCTTAGTACCGAGCAATGTTCTTCGGACCAACAAATTTTCTGAATCTACCTCAGGTTCATTTAGTATGTTCTCATTCACCACAACATTCCTGCTATTAGCGAGCTTCTTATGCGAACATTCAAATGATCGGTGTCCTTCACCACAATTATAACAAGTACCCTTAAAGATAACCTTACCTGCCCTCTTCCTCGGCTCAACCGATTTTGGTTCAGCTCGAGCTGTTGGTTTATCCTTCATCGAGTGATCTTGTTTGTCCTTCCCTCGAGAATTACCATGTTGTCTCCTCTTCAACTTATCTTTTGCCTTCCGAGCATACTGATAAGCATCCTCAACCGAATCAATCTTCAACATACCAAGCTCATCCTGAATATTGAATCTCAAACCATTCACATACCGAGCTAACTTTTCCTTACCAAGTTCTCTGTGTCCAGACCGAATAGACAACTTATAGAACTCCTCAGTATAGTCTTCAACAGTCAAATCTTTCTGCTTCAAATTTTGCAATTTCTTAAACAACTCAAGTTCATAGTCAGCAGGTATGAACTTAGCTTTCAATTTAGCCACTATCAACCTCCACCGATTGATCTTCATTTCACCTTCATCTTCTCTATCTCTTTGCAATTCTTTCCACCAAAGAGCAGCATATCCTTTCAATTTAGTCTGTGCCAATCTCACTCTAAGAGGATCTTCAATTTCTTCAAGCTCAAAGAAGTTTTCTAATTCACCAATCCAATCAATCAAATCCTTAGGCCTCAAAGTACCAGAGAAATTAGAAACTTCCATTCCAAGATTCTTCAACAACTTCCTCATAGCCATCTTCAGTATCAAGATTCCTCGGCATACCACCAATAGCCCTCATGATCTCAGCAATCATGTCATTCTTCATCAATTCCATCTCAGATCTAAAATCTACTTTAACCTTCTCTGTAATCTTCGATTCTACAGCATCATAGAGATCTGCAATCGCCCTAGGGTCCAATCTTCTCAGAGGCATCTTCAAGATTTTCGAAAACCCAAGGCAACAAATCACCAACCCAAGGTCCTGGTGCAAACTGCCTCAACTCGGCGATTTGTTTACACACTTAAGAACTTCAAGCTCTGATACCACCTGACGCAGTGGAAGAGGGAAAATCCCAGAATGGATAGTCCAAATCTACACCAACAACAACAATAAAGCGGAAACACAACAAGATAATGTTCAAATGGAATTTCATTCAACATGCCCGACTGTAAGGCCTTTCGGGTTAGGGCCAAATATAATCAATTACAACAGTAACTTCTGCAATCCTCTAGCTAGTCCAGCTCTGTGACACATTAGCAACTGGTAGAAACACTAAGGCAGATCTAAACTTGAGCTCGCATGCCACCAAGCGATCTCCTTGGCTCCAAGCATGCACACCACTAGCTCTGCTATTACAAATATTAGACAAACAATATGATCTTCAAGATCTCGCGGGATCCACTTCTTGTCTCATCGACCTCCTTCTACTGACTCCCTAAACAACTACCCAAATCTTTCTTAAATACATTTCTTCAACCACAAGCCGGCTGGAAGAAACTGATGAACATATTGTCATTGATGTCAAAATCAGAGACCGGTGACATTAATGAAGAAGTTAATGCAATGAATACTATAAGGTTGAGAGACATGATATCAGACGAGTCAGAAGATATATGTCATATGTATTAACAAAGACGGTGAGAGCATTGTGTGAATCATTATGTACTTAACAGAACAGCAGTATACAATCATAACGGTTACAACATATACAGATACATATGGAAATGACAGTGAATGACTTACAGGCAGAACATATGCATACAGCGATTAAGCATGGTTGAAGACTTTCGATATCCCAAGCACTGGAGGAATCTTTAAAGAAGCCCTATTCAAATAGCATTCGAGAAGGTCTTGACCGAGTATTCCAGAAGTGAAGCTAAGGAATCTAACAGGCAAAAGATCGATATATGCAGGATTATATATAGTTCAAAGTGTGATTCTTTGATTGGATTACAAGTGAATTAGACAAAAGAGAAACAATGACTACCATCATTGAAGTAGCCAGCGATCATCATAAGCAACAGATGGCATTCTTCCCCATCAAAGATTCTGAGATGTTTGAACTATACAAGCAAGATGGTAATACTTAAAATATTAGACAAATCACTGAAGATAGTGACTAAGATAAATGAACAGAAATGTGATAACAACAATAAATATTGGAGAAATTTGACTCAATAATATGAAGACGGCTATATACAACAGCGGTCAATATACTATCAGCAGTTGATAATAACAAATACGGCAAGAGTTGAGACAGACAAAATAAATATGCAGCGGTTAATACAGATACGTATATCACAAGCAGAGCGTTGGAGATTATACAGCGGTTGAAAAAGATTATCGAAGGATCAAATATTATTAGGGAACGGGTTTCAGTATTGACGGTTTACATATATGCCTTATCAGATACGTATGAATATTACACAGCATATATTATATAGCATATGAATAATTTCCAACACAGAGTGGATATTATACAGCATACGAAGATGCAGACAGCAAAGATTACATAGCTAGTAACATTATTGACAGTGATATGTACCATAGAAGGCACTATGAATGAAAACATAAAACAATGGTGCTAGCAATAACAGAGACTGTAGATAATAGATATCAGCGATAACAGAGACTGTAGATGTAGATGGTATGTACAGAACTGCATAACAGATATTCACAGTGACCTCAAAAATTGAACATATCATTATCGAAGTTTATATGCAGCGATTGTTATGCAATATTAGAGACGAATATAGTCCTCCAAGAAAGTCATACGTATGCAGCGTTCAAACTAATTATCGAAGGTTTAGAATGGCAAAAATAAAAGGATGCCGTATATCATTGATCACAAAAAATATATGGATAATGGTTTAATTAAAAGTTAATAATATTTTAATTAAAGGGGAAATATTAACTTTAAGACTTAATAATGTTATAACAAAAAGACACCTTTTCAAAGGGTCATATCTTTTAAGAGACACATTGTTTCATTTAAAGATACGAACATATAAATATTTGATCTATCATTTTGAAAAGTGAAGAAGTCAGCATGGAGTAAATAGAAAAGAAGCGCAGGGAAAGAGATAAGAATTCAAGGTTTATATATTCAGAATATACAGTGATATAAGAAATATTTTTGAAAATAAAAATAAGAACAGCAATAGAATAAAGGAGAGAAAAATTACAGAATTATATATTCAGATATTGGCTGACTTAAAAGAGCAGATTGCATCCATCATCAAGTTGAATAAGCAACTATATAAAGGTGGAATTCAGAATTATATTCAGAAGTGAAGTAGGTGCTTTGCTTCAAGGTTGGTGCCTTCAGATAGTGGGTTGGTGCTCACAGAACAACGTTTGGAGGTTGGTGCTTCCAGTGGGTTGGTGCTCACAAAACAGTGTTTGGAGGTTGGTGCTTCCAGTGGGTTGGTGCTCACAAAACAACGTTTGGGGGTTGGTGCTTCCAGTGGGTTGGTGCTCACATAAATTGTAAAAGAATATTATTATATAAATAAAATAAACTATTTGGAGAATTATTGTCTATGTGCACAATTGTTTATTTTCAAGTAAATTAAAGTTATGTTTGAATAAAGTTTTTTAAAAAGTTAAAATAGTTAATATACTGATTCACCCCCCCCTCTCAGTATATTCGTGTGCTCTTCAGAAACAATTAAAATGCAAGACTAGTCGACTCTCAAATAGCCTTACAAACAACTAATTCTCCATGTCGACCTCAAGATCCACATAGGAGAATGCAACACAAGCTACCAACATTAAATACATCAAGTCGGCCAACCAAATCTCCAAGAACTCTAGTCGGTAAGCCAAACTACTGAGCGCCAGTAAAACAAACGAGCAAGTTAAGTATCATCGAGAAAGCACGTCGACTGAGCACCACAAGCATCGCTGAGTATAGGTTCTGCCGAGCGCTAGAAGTTTACCGAGTTCCTTCAGTGACCGAGCCCCTTCAATGACCGAGATCCTCGGTCAAAGCTGCAACCGAGTAACACAGAAACACTCCAACATACAGGATTGCCAACTACCCTAGGATGCTTCTCCATCAAGCAGGGATGCCCTCTTTCCCCTACGCTTTTTGGCATTTACATTGATGAGCTCAAGGCTTTCCTCCGGGATTTCTCACTCCCCGACGACGGTTGTTATCTGTACGAGGTCCTTATCTCCATTCTTCTATTTGCCGATGATGTGGTTCTTTTGGCTTCCTCCCCTGAGGGTTTACAACGGCTCCTTGACGGATTAACTAACTTTTGTGATTTTCAACAGTTGGTTGTAAACCTTGGTAAGACCCGAGTGATGGTCTTCAATTGCTTGAAGACCTCTCATCTTCACTTCTACTTCCAGGGCACGGAGATCGAGATTTCATCCTCCTACACTTACCTCAGGGTTAAGTTCTTTGGGCCTCGCTTCAGTTTGAGACCTGTTATGTAGCCCTGTGTCAACAAGGGGTTAGGTTCCTTGGCTCTGCCTTAGAGACAGTGTTGCAGACACCACTTTCAGGACATCAGGTCCAAGCTGTCCCTCCTAGATTCCTTAGTTAGGCCGACTGTGCTCTACGGCTTTGTGGTGTGGGGGCCCTCTCTCTTGGAGTTTGATTGGACTTCGGTTGAGAGAGTTCAGATCCTCCTTCTCTGGCGCCTTATCAGGTGCCATCGATCTACTCATAGCATTATTCTAGCTGAGTTTGGGGCACATCCTTTCAGGCTTGCGGCTATCTTTGATCTGATCTAGTTCCTTCATCGCCTCAGGGGCTTCGCTGATTCTGTTAATGGTTGTCAGAGATATCCCTATCTGGCCTATTGCTCTTCTATGGCGATTGTGTGCTCCGACTGTTTTGGTAGAGCCCGTTGTTGGTATGCCCAAGCTTCTGCCTTGCTGGGATCCGTTGGGATTTCGATTGATCGCCTACCCCCCTTTCAGTTCTCTCTGGATGCTCCTGCCCATCTCCTCCCTCCTCTGTAGGAGTTGAATGGGCACGTCAGGCTTGACATCTACAGAAAATATATTATCACAACATGGAGCAACCCTCCTGGGGGTCTCCGTCTGAGGATGGCCTTCTATGCAGAGCACTATATGGTGATTCAAGATGGGGTCATTGCGTGCCCTCCATACTTAGCTTGCCGTTGGATTCACGCTCTTTGTATCTCTTTGGGATCCTTCAGGGTTGGTTCCCATTGGCTCTGCATCCAGACTAATCATCACATTGATAGAGCCGATCGGACCTACCGCCTTTGCACCTTGATGGAGGCCGAGACCGAGACACACTTCATCTTCCGTTGCCCCATTTACTACGAGGTCAGAGGAAGGTTCCACTGCTTGTTCAGAGAGTGCAGATCCCTCTCCTCCTTTAGATGCACCGATCAACGGTGTCTTGCTCTTTATTTACATGAGACTACGCGGCTTTGTGATTCCACCCTCCAGCTTCAGTTCTTGTCGAGCCAGTGCTCCGACCAGCTTATCACATCCTTTTTCACTTCGGTGTCCCTGGCCTAGGGTACGAAGTGTCCTCTTGGTCCTCCTTTTTCCGGTCACACTAGGACTGTGAGACCCCGTAGAGGCCACATTTGGCAACAACACTCCATCTCCAGAGTCACCAGCGGCGATCCGAGGCTCTTGCTCATTCTTGCTGCGGACCGTACCCTTCGGTGTTGGATTACTTCTCGCCCGGTTAGGGCATTCTTTCGCTCTTTCCGATTCTTTTGCTTTTTGCTTCTTGTGTTGTTTGGTTCTTTCTCCAGACACCATTTGGTGTTCCTGTTGTTGGCGGTTGCCTTTTGTATGCTTCCAGTCCCTTAGACCCTTTTGGTGGTCTCTTGTTGGACATTTATAATTTATCTTATCTTATCTTATCTATCTTATGTGCACCCTTTTTGTCAATTAGTCTCCTATTGATATAATAAATCACCCGCATTGGTATATTGTGATTATGCCCCTTTCTTGGATCAACTACATAATGACTCAAGGCTTTTGTTGGTTTATCAATGTCTAGTTTGGTGTGATGTATCAAATAGTGTGATTTATCAATTAACATACAATGTCTAGAGTGTCTGATGTATCAAATAGTGTGACATCTGGCAAATACTCATCCCACACTGGAAGGGAGCAATCAACTTGTTGAATTGAATTGATATCTGAAGAAGCAAGAGGTGGAGGAGAAAAAAAGGAAAGGAAAGGAGCTTTTATGGTCCACAATACCAACCATTTGTTTTTGGGTCTACATGCGGTGCTATTTATTTGGGATTACCCCATACTCCTTGCAGGAGGCACCTAATTGTGCTACCAATGAGGCGTACATACCTCACACTCTATGGGATTCGAACTTGTGATCTCTCTTTCAAGAGCACAAGCTCTCCACCACTAGGCCAACATAAGATTGAGGAACCGTGGTGGATGAATGAAGCACATATGGTGGATGAATGAAGCACATATAGGTTCAAGTAACCAAATCTCTCCTTAGATATTTGATCCACTCAAGATGCATGAGAGCTAGGACCAGTCAAAGGAACTACATGCTCAATGGAGCAAAATGAGAGAACTCATATAGTTGTGATGTATGATCGACTGTGCCGATTGCAATGATCTCTCCACTATGGTGATGATTAATGAGTGGGGAATTAGGGGTCAACTCAATTGTCTCGTCTTTCCCACTGCGAGTAATCTGGTAGATGGAAAGGAGGTTGGAAGATAGTGAAGCGACACAAAGGACATCATTGAATGTTTTGTCATTAGCCTCAATAGAACCACTCCCAGTAACACTCATGTAAGTGTTATTAGTTATTACCTATCAAAATTTGTGGAAAAGTACAATGCTCAAAAGAAGAGAACATACCCTCAGATGATGCTATATGATGAGAAGCTCCTAAACCAAGAAGCCACTTGCTAGACTGAATGTGAGTTGATACAAAGAGAGTAGGACCTTTCATCTTGTCTTCGCCATATGCCATAGAAGCTGACCCAAAATGTGTAGGTCCTAAAGTGGAAGAGAAAGCCTTTCCAATTCAAAACAATTTGTCTTTGCTATGAGATTTCATTTACATTGTTTTTCAATAACGTTTAAATTGTTTTAAGAACGAATGTTTGTTTAAATATTTAGATTCACTAATGATTATCATTTTATCAATTTATTTTATGTTTAAATTCAAAATTTGAAATCATTTAATCATTTTTTAATTGATTTAGGAAAAATTTAATTGTTAATTTACGCTATTCAAATCATTATTAATATTACGTTAAATTTAACTCTAAGTTTATTTGAAGGTTATTTATCTTTGTTTCTAATGTGATTTTGTCCAATCCTAACTTTAGATTTAATAATCATATCAATTATAGTCATAATAATAACTATAATCATAGTAATAATCATAATAATCAAAGTCTCAGAAAAGTAATGGTAACAATCTCGTCATGCTTTTACAGTTTGTTATAATGTTTCTAGCCCTTTTTAAAATATGGGCCATTTGTTTAATCCAATGCATTGCTCAATTTTAATTTGTTCAAGTATTGTGAGTTATCTAACAACATTGCTTTTTTGTGGATTATTATTGATTTCATTATTTAGCATTAATTGCTATCACTTTTATATGATCTATTGATTTGCACATAGTTGCAATTTTATGCTTTTACAACATCTTTTATATGCTCATTGTGGCATTTTATGGCTTTATACCATTTATTGATATGCATTTTATTTGTAAGTTGCATTGGGAGCCCAATTTTCATCAATGACAAAACCTTTGTCTACAATGGAAGAGAAAGCTCCGCCTTTCCAATCGCCTTGTGCTACCCGGTAGTTTAGTGGTGGCCATGAAACTCTTGTGCATCCATCCCTTTAGTCTACAATTGGGTTTACCTTTTAGGGGCTTTTTCACAAATAGGCCTTCTATTTTTTGAAGTTTTTAATTATAATTTTTTGCTTTTTCAAATAAAATGTAATCTTTTTATTTCATGTTTTGAATTATGTTGATTTGGTATTTAATTTTATTTTTTATTCAATATTTTTAAAGTTTAATATTTAAAATATTTAATTTGAACTTTTATTGTGATGTAATTATTATTTATATACCAACAAATTTTTAAATTAAAATTTTAAACATATTTTTTTGTGTAACTTTATCAATATATTTTAACATGTTAGTATATTAATATTATTTAATTCGTCCAAGGGGTTTAGCTTAGTTGGTTGAAGCAATGAGTTCTCATTGTGGAGACCCTGGTTCAAATCCCAAGAGGGACATCTTTGTGGAATTCTATGTTGTGACTCTTGGTCTTCCATTGGTTGTATTTGTGTCATTGTAGAAAGGTGGTTTCTAAGTTGTGACTCTTGGTCTCCAATTGTTGGTTCTGGTGTGGTTGCTCGTAAGGAGCTTGTATTTGTCTTAGTTTGTTGATTGAATAAGCTTGTAAGTCTCGTGTTGTTGCTCGAATGAGCACAAGGTTTGTAAATGATCTATAATATAAATTTTATTTTATTTTATTCCTCATTTTAATTTTGTTATTTATCAATGTTACACCAGGTTTGCGGGACAGGGGGACGGTGGGACGGGTTTTTGGGATAGGGGGATAAAGGGCCTCAATTTGGGGACGACAGAGGGATGATGGTGGGGGGGGGGGGGTAGTGCTGTATATACAATATAAGTACTTGAAATGCTAGTTATGAAAAGATGTATAACAATATAAAAAGTAAAATAGCAAAATTGCGAATGCCAAATACTAAATACTTGAACATTGAACAATGAACATTGAAGTTTTGAATGTCGAATATCGAATTACTAATTAGAAATTAGAATACTAAATAAAATTGTCGAATTGGAAAATGGAAGATTTCTAGTATATCAAAAATATCATAAAGATGATTACAATGAGTAGCATGATATCAAAACAAGTACAAAATGTCAAAATGTAGTGGAGGGAGGCCTCTAATCATCCCTTAAGGCAAACTCCTCATCACTGGACTTAGTAAAGTGGGTATAAAAACATCAACTTGAATCGACATGATTTCCCCATCAATTTCTTCTTTTGTTTTTAAATTCGAAAGCGGGAGTCTAGGGGTGGCAGCCCCTAGTGGGGTCCCAGGGCAGTGCTTTTTCCCTCTTGCGCAACCTTTGGATTCTTCATTTTTGAAGTATTTATCTCCCAAAATTTATGTGTTTGAACAAAATTTAAAAACATGCAATTTTTTTTAAAATCCACTTTTATGGACGTCTGCTGATGGAGGACGCACAAATGTCCACAAGATGGTTGAGGGATGCGTGGGCATCCCCATGTCCCCATGTCCGTTTTGGGGACGCCATGCTGTCCCGACGACACAGTGGTGGTGGGAGGGTTGGTGGTGGGGGGACACCCCTTCCCTGTTCTGAGAACATGGGGGTCTAGGGGGGATGTGTCCCCGTTTAACACTGTTATTTATATTTTAAAAAATTAAGACAAATATCATTTTGGTTTTTTCTCCTTATTGAACTTCATTCGAATTTTATTGTTGACGAACACGACCTTGAACTCGAACCTTGTGACAGGACCTAGGCATGCAAAGAATAAGGTGAATACATTTTTGAATAAGTGGAAGCTAGTGTGTAGAAGCACACTCATGGAGACTGTTGAAATTTGAGCTAAAGCCATTGAATCTACTGATTAAGTCCATCAAAGTAACTTCCCAGACATCCACTTCCTCCATTGAGTAAAACTCAAGACTGAAAATCGACTAAATGTGGAGTGTCAATGTTTGTGGCTATCGAGACATCATTCCAAAAATTAGCAAAAACTATGTTTGGCCCATTTCAGCTGCCCTAGTTGTTGGGTTTTATTATTATGGAGACCATCGAAGGACTAGGAAGTCATTGCCACTCCTTTACACACCGCTATAGTCATTATCACCCAACGAAAAGTTTACTGTCGACTTGATCTTTAAGGACTCTAGATAGGATTGAAGTGTAGAATGGTTGATGGGAACGGAGGGTAGAGAACCACTAGCATAGGCACATGGGAGCCTTGAAGAGAATGACACAAGGATGAGGTATTTGATAAAAAGGAATAGCTACCAATGAGGGAATGTGGATTGTTCTCACTCAAATAATTTGTTGTGGAAGCCCTAGCAAATGCATGATGGCAAAGGTGTGAGAGGGACAACACTACTGATACATTTTATTTGGCCACATGTTTCAATTGAGGAGAGCATTAATTCCTTGGCATTTGGTGAGCGATTATCAACATGGAGAACATTCAAGCTAAATCCACTGCAAATGTTGGGAATTTTCATGAGGGCATATGATCAGAATGTATACCACTTGGCTCATCCACAACATTGGAAACCTTCAAGAGTACATGGATCCTTCTTATTGTACAAAACCATTTTATTACCTTGTTAGGGTATTCTTTGCCTGCAAGAAAACATTGATTCCACTTTTATCTTATTCTTTTCTCCTCTTTGGTCACTTCCAGAAATTAGTATTGTTGTGACCTATTTGTCTCAGGATTCCCAAATAAATGGAATTCGTTTAGGTCTTCCCATTATACACTTTTTGGGTTCCCATAGTTTAATTCTAGTTTGAATTTTCTGCAGATGCTTGTCTACCTTGTTATGTAAGTCTATTTTCATTTCTTTTAAATAACCAGACTTGAAATAGGTATTAATTGTATTATAAATGTTGGGGGGTTCAGTTCTTCAAAGCTTTTGTCTTTTATTCTTAATGCTTTTTAGATTTGACGAGGTCTTTAATTTTCTTTTTTACCGTGGGTTCAATTTTAAGTTGTTTTGTTGTTGGTTTTGCTTTCTCAGATTCTAGATATTTTCTTAATTTACATGTAATGATCAAAAAATTCAAATGTCGAGTCAGTTTTCTTTCAATTTAAATTTAAGCTTTGGAGGCTCCCATGGACCCAAGTTTACTTATGAAATGGATTTATTCCTCTCATTTATGTTATAGCCTTGAATCTAGACATTAGGTGAATTTGTCTCAATCTAATAACCTCGCTGTGTCTGCTGTTTGGAGCATTCAAGTCTTGTAAAATGCAATTTTAATTTCTCAATCCCCCACATATCTTGAGGTTCATTTAAGTCAGTTAAGTTTGTATTTAAAGCAAGACCTGAATTTCAGATTAACCTTCAACTGGATTAATAACTTTTGTGTCAGTTTCTAGCTTGGAGATGTTTTTCAGATCCTCTGTGATCCTTTTGTTTCCAAAACTAGGAACTTCCAAACCTTTGATATATGATTAAATGCATTGAAATTCATTGAAAAAAGTGGAAGGCATATTAGGAGTAGTAACTTATTTTCTTTAATGTCAATCATGCCAAATGGTGTTTTTAAGATAGGGTAAATCTGGGTTATTATCCTCTGGTGTTTTTTGTAATGATTTCTATTTTGAAAACTTGGTAATTTGACTGTGGCATTGATTTGATTGCTTTTCTTTCGGTTGTAGGCATTTATTCATGCAATAGTTTTGTTTAATTATGTATTTTTGTCTTGGAAACATAACTTACATTTAAAATGGATTGCTAGCATTAAGACAGCTTTCATTTTGTTCTTGCCAGGGATTGTTTTTATTGAGTTGTGAAAGAGAAGCTTGTGTTGCCAAAGTTGAAGTAAATAATGGAGATGCAAGAAAGACAAAGTAGAGTTCAGGGATTGGATTCATAACCAGGCCGTGCATAAAAAAACTAAAAATCCTTAAATGATGTGAGTTTTGAAAGAGAAGCTTGTGTTGCCAAAATTGAAGTAAATAATGGAGATGCAAGAAAGACAGGGTTCAGGGATTAGATGCATAACCAGGCTGTGCATAAAAAATCATTCAATGATTTGTATTGTCACTATTTCTACTTCAAGGAGAAGAAATACAAAGCGGAGCATCTAGAAAATGATGTTGAGACTGAAGAGAGAATGCTAGCTTCTGAGAACATCATGTCCTTGCATCTGCATAGAGCAGCTTCAAAGCCAAATATTTATCCCTGCCACACCTTTTGAAGGAAATTTTTTGCTACAACACTATTGAAGCTGGTGAAATAAAAGATGAAGAAGGTGGAGGAATAATTCCATTCTCTGCCGGGCCTTCAAATTTATGTACCGTCTCTAACCTGACATATATGTATGATGCCCATAAGGAAAAGCAGTGGCAACCTGAGAATAAGATGGTGGAATTCAACACTGGTTCATAGGAAATGTGTTGAAGAAGGTGGATGTTTTTAAACCCACAGTGGCTTCATTCCAAGAGGAATGCAGATTTGCCATGATCTGTCTCATTGAATTGTTTGGGTTTGCAGATATGGATCATATTAGTCTTATTTGACTGTGGTGGTTGGTATTGATTATAAAGACAAGATAATTCCCAGCTATGGGGATTTAATTGCTTCGAGCCTTCAAAGGAAATTCAAACAAGCCAAAGGAGGAGGGTCCTTTTATATGGTGTCATTAATATTTGATGCTATATGCATGCCAGTCCAGATTGGCCCAGGTTTGCCCATTTGGTCCCTGCCTGCCAAAATACCAATTAATTGTCTATTTGACATCTTTTATGTGCATAGATATATGCCATTCTTGAAAATCATTGCTGACATTTTAGAGTTCTATATATTTTGGATCTAAGTTTCCAGTCTTAGTATGGGGATGGTTGTGTGTGTCTATCTATCTATGTATCTATCTATCTATCTATCTATACATATATATACATACATATATGTGTATATATATATGTGTGTTTGTATATATATATATATATATAGTGTATTACTCATAACTACCAACAAATGAAATATTTAAACACCTCATTATTTGCAAAACAGAAAATAGTAAATACTCATATATTCACAATACGATATTTCAGTGATTTGTCAAACCAAAGTGCTAACACAAAATGAAAATTACAATCAATATTCAGAAATTTTCATATTTTTCTCCATTGAGAGCATCAAAGTCAACATTTAGTTCAATTTCATTTGAACCACAATCAACTGCAATGATAATCTAACTAACCAGCCATGTCATATGTATAAGCTGCCTCATCTTTAGAGAGTTTAGCAATCTGTACAACTGCATTGTTTAAGTTGACACACTCAAGAGTTAGGTCCTATTTCCATGACACCCTCTCATTTTAATCTGGTCTCTTATGTGACAAGAGATGCAAGTGGGAATGCACAAAGACACAATGTTCAGCTTTTCTTGCAGCCATTTGGTTGCAGTTAACTGAGTTGAAAAAATGAGTATGTACTCCAATTCCACTCAGTTGAAGAACTCACAACCTGTTGAATTTTCTTACAACATTTATTATTACAAAACATAAATTATAATATATAGTAGTGAAAGAAAAATGAGAAAGTTAAAAAATAAAAAATGCATTTTTAAGGGAGGATTTTTGTTGCAAGAGGTTGCAATAAAAAGAGCCTTGGCAATGTAAGTATCATAATTCATGAGCATATTTCTTATATTTGTCTCGAAGAGTGCACAATCATGATTCTTTAAAGCAATGAAGTGGCCGAAGTTACTCAACACAAGTTCCTTTGAAGGATCTCACATCACCTTTTCCATGTCTTCTATTTCTTTTGTATCTTCCATAATTGTTGACATAATCAAGTCCACCTTTATTTTTATTATTACTAGAAGATTCAAACTTATATTTGTGGTGGCTTCTTGTTTCAGAATTTTCTTCTTCAACATAAACACTTTCTACCTTTTCCTTGATATCTTCCTCTTGGGAATCTACCACCTCTTCCTTGCTTGTTCTATTTATTCTAGAATTTTCTATTTAAGTTATCTTCAGCTTTTATGGTCAATTGGTATGCTCCCTCAATGGATTGCATAATCAACATACCTAGCTCTTTTCAAATGAATCCTGTTAAATGATTGATGTATCTAGCCACTTTCTCTCGATTTTCTACACAACAATTTTCTCTACTTAGCTTATAATATTCTCTAGTATTATTGTTCATAGTCATATCATTTTGTCTCAAATTTTGCAACTTTTTTCAATAACTTAATTGATAATTTTCAAGAACCAACTTAGATTCAATTTGTAAATAATTCTATTTTTTTAATATTAGGCATTCCTTTTGAATTTATCTCTAATTCAATTTCTTTCCATCATATAGCACAATGATCTTTCAACTTAGTTTTAGCAAATTTTACTCTATTAGAATCAATGAGATCTTCATACTTGAAATGTTCTTCTAAATGGGTTAGTCAATCAATCAATTCTTTGTGATTCAAACTGCCAGCATAACTAGGTACATCTGCTCTAGTTTTCTTACAAATATTGGAGATTGTTTTTAACATTATTTTTGTCTATCATCCTCTTTAACATTTTCAACTAGATCTTGTCTGCCAATTTCTTACTCCACTTTTTCGACTAGGGCTAGGATGTCTTTTGCAGTCTTACTCCACTTTTTTGACTAGGGCTAGGATGTCTTTTGCAGTCTTCTTTAACATCTGATTTGATATGGGCTTTTCTCCAGAAACAATATTTCTTAATTCATTCATGCTATTGTTCACAGACTATGGAAATCTAATAAGTTTAATAGACATTTCTCATGCTCAGAATTAGATTGGGAAAAAACTAAAATCTAATTTTTCAAATTTTACTATGTTTTAGTAAACTGCATTTTTGAGGGTCTTCGGTGCATTTTTGGGCTTGGATGATAGCGTGTAAGTAGTAACGGAACGTTTCTACTTCCGAAATTTGATTTTAGATAATTTGAATACCTTTCCAACGCATCAAACGGTTCGCAATTCGGAGCTAGGACTAGAAAGTTATGCCTTCTCCAAGTGGACCTAATTTTTATATATAGTTTTTTTTGATAATTTTTGATAGTTTGAATAGTTTATTTGTAATAAATATTATGATGGCTCTTCATTTCATTTCCAAGGGATTTTGATGACCCTTGGGATCCATCAGACTTGTATAAACTCAAAATATTCGAATAGAATGGATCAGTTTTTGGTTTGCAATCTTGTTGTCCTCAATTTTCGTGTTGAATTCTACAATACTGTAGGTATCACACCAGGTATTGTAATCTGGTTTCATAAATTAGATTAGTGGTATCAGAGCGGGAACACTCCTTTATGCCAATTTACACAAGGTCTTCCTACCAAAGATTAGGATTGGATATACAAGATTTGTCAAAATACCCACCTTTGAGATGCACACGATCGAAGATGTCAGACGATGATGTTAAGAAGTTGGTCAAGGAAGCTTTAAATAAGCAACGAGAGGAGATGATGAGTCAATTTTCACGCCTCCTACAAAATCAAAAACCCTTTGAATCGGGAACATCATTTCGTGGAAATACCCCTTTCAAAGTGCAGGTCAATTTCGACATCCCGAATTTTGAAGGAAAGGTCGATTCTGAAGCTGTTGATAACTGGTTATCAAAGTTGGATAGATACTTTTCTGTAAATAATTTCTCATATGCAGAAAAGATAACATTTGCTCTCCTCAAAGCTGAAACCCATGTGAAATTAGCATGGGAAACCAAAGTCGCAAATAAAGAATGAGAATCATTTGCTGAAGATGGTTTTGAAATTTCTCTTGATAAGAAGCCCACATGGGGAGAATTTGTGGAATACATAAAAGAAGCTTACCTTCCGGAGGATGTATATGAACAAAAATACAGAGTGGCAGCTTCTTCGACAAAAGAGGGATCAGTCTGTGCAAGATTACACCAATACATTCCATTCACTTTCATCCAAACTTGGTATTGAGGATTCAGAGAAGCATCGAATTTTGAAATATCGGAGTGGACTTCACAGGTATATTCAAACAGAGATGGAATTTTTGAATATTGAGACATTGGCAACTGCCTATAAATATGCTACAAAAATTGAAGATAAATTCAAGCAGAAAGGGAAGAGGGACTACTTTGCAAACAACAAGCCAAGGGTTGAAGGTGGCAATAAATTTGTAGGAAAACAGGTGACCAAGGAACCTCATTCAAATTCACCCAAGAACACATGGTGGTCTACTAAAAAGACACAAACAGACACAGGCATGTGGTGTAAGATGCATAAGTCCCCAACCCATAACACAAGATTGTCGAAGTATTAAAAAATTGATGACAGAAATACGAGGAGACGAAGCTGAACCTGAATCGTCACCAGTAAATAATTTTGAGAAAGAGGAGAATGATTCCATCATAGAAGCAAACCCATATGCCGTAGTTGGAACTGCTAAAGTATTGCCCCGTGAAGATGAAGAGAAACTTTTTCATTCACAGATGTGGATTGATGGAAAGCCTCTGCATTTTATTGTTGACAGTGGGAGTCAAAAGAATTTGATCTCTAGGGAGACAATCAAAAGATTAAATCTGAAAGTGACAAGACACCCACAACCATACTCTATGGGATGGGTAAATGAGGGACAAGATATTCAAATAAATCAACAGTGTCGTTTGCCATATTCAATCAAGCCTTTCAAGGATGAAGTGATATGTGATGTAGCACCGTTGGATGTATGCGATGTCTTGCTGGGGCGGCCATACATGTATTAGAGGCATGGGGTGTATGAGTCCAGGCCACGTAGTGTTACAATCAAGCTTGGTGGGAGGAGGTATTGAATACCAGAGGTATGTCCAACACAAACTGGTTCTTTAATTAGTGCTAAACAATGTAAACGCTTGATTGCTCAAACTGGAGCTTTTGTTCTACTCATGATTCGCCTTGAACAAACAAAGTCAGTCGTTCTTAATACACATGCTAAGGTAACAAAAAATCAACAAAATCAGATGGATAAAATTTTGAAAGAATATCATAGTGTGTTTAAACCACCAGTGGGAGTACCAACACACTGTCAAGTCAAGCACTCTATTGATTTAATCCCAGGCACACCACTACCACATGAGCCAATATATAGGAGGTCAGTTTTGGAAAATGATGAGATTAAGAGACAAATTCAGGAGTTGATTCAGAAAGGACACATTCGTCCAAGTGCTTCACCTTGTGGAAGTCCAATTGTCCTTGCTAAAAAGAAAGATGGGACATGGAGGCTTTGTATTGATTATAGAGCATTAAACAAAATCTCTGTTAAAAATAGATATCCAATCCCTCGAATTGATGATTTGTTGGACCAACTTAGGGGGGCTAAATTCTTTACAAAAATTGACTTGGAGTCTGGATACCACCAAGTACCAATTGATCCAGCAGATGTGTGGAAGACTGCATTTAAATCTAAGGAAGGTTTGTTTGAATGGTTGGTCATGCCTTTTGGCCTAACAAATGCCCTAGCCACATTTATGAGATTGATGAATGATGTGCTTAGACCATTCATTGATTCTTTTGTGGTTGTTTATTTGGATGACATACTCATCTTTAGCAGAACTTGGTCTGAGCATTTGCAGCATGTTGAACAAGTTCTTTCAACTCTGCAAAAACACAAACTTTATGCCTACATTGAGAAGTGTTCTTTTGGTATGCAAAGTATTCAATACTTAGGATATATCATTGATACTGAGGGTGTTCATGTTGATTCAGCAAAGATTCAAGTAATCTAAGATTGGCCATCCCCTAGAAATTTCACAGAGCTTCGCAGCTTCTTGGGCTTAGCCAACTTCTATCGCAGATTTGTGTTTGGTTTCTCACACATATCATGGCCTCTTGATCAATCACTAAGGGGTGGAGCACAAGAAAAATTTCAATGGACAGAGGCAAAGCAACAAGCATTTGAGGAGTTAAAGAAAAGACTATGTTCAGCACCGGTATTGGTCCTTCCAGATCTACACCAAGCATTTGAGATAGAAATAGATGCATCCGATTATGCTCTTGGTGCGGTACTCTCGCAACATGGGCATCCTGTTGCCTATCATAGTGAAACTTTTTTTGATACAGTACGTAGGTACCCCACCTATGATAAGGAGTTGTATGCCATTGTTTAGGCCTGCAAACAATGGAAACACTATATACTGGGAAAGGAAACTATTATACATACAGACCATAAACCACTTCAATTCTTGCAAACACAAGGGAAGCTGCAGAATGATAGACATCAACGGTGGTTAGCCTATCTACAACAATTTCACCTCAACATTCATCATAAAAAAGGAAGCAGTAACAAGGTGGCAGATTGTTTGAGTAGGCCTTCAATTGCAGGTTTGACAATAGTGTTGGATTCATGTGGTCATCAATCATCAACTTGGGAACAACTATATGGTACTGACCCTGAGTTTGCTAACATCTATGGTAATTTGGTAGAAGGAAAGTCTGTCCCTGATTTTCACTTGCAGGATGGGTTGCTTTGCCATAATGGTCACATATGTGTACCCACCGAGGAACGGAAGAAAATGATATGGGAAGCTCACTACAGTCGTGTTGCAGGACATTTTGGTATTGGTAAGACTACTGCTATCCTTCAAAAGTATTTCTATTGGCCAAAAATGAAGCAGGATATCATTTCACATATACAAGCTTGTGCAACCTGTGCAATTGCAAAGCCAGCAAATCGTAAGTTGGGTCTATACTTACCATTACCTATTCCTGATAAGCCATGGCAGTCTGTTTCAATGGATTTTATGTCTGGACTTCCAACTACCAGGCGGGGGCATGATTGTGTATATGTTGTGGTAGATAGGTTTTCTAAAATGGCTATCATGGTGGCATGTAAAAAGATGATTTCTGCAGAAGATACTGCCAAGCTATTTTTTGAACATGTTTGGGTTCATTTTGGTTTACCAAAAACCATTATTTCTGATAGGGATAGCAGGTTCATCAGCAAATTTTGGTCTGCACTATGGGCTAAAATGGACACCAAGTTGACAAAGTCCACAGTCTTCCATCCCCAAATAGATGGGCAGACAGAAGTGGTGAATCGAATAATTATTCATATTTTACAAATGTATCATTCCAAACATCCTCGCACATGGGATGAAAACTTACCCTATGTGCAACACAGCTACAACCGTGCACTCCATAGTACTACAGGGCACAATCCATTTGAGGTTTCTCTTGGGTACCAACCATTGGCACCTATGGATGTAGCAATACCATCTCTACAATCTAATAGTCCATTGAATGGTGACAAGGAGGTAGATAAAGCAGAAAAATTCATTGATAACATTAGACACTTGCAAGAGCAAGTTCATGAGATCTTGGAGCAGAGTAATCAGAAGTATAAGGAAAGGCATGATAAACATAGAACTCCTCATAAGTTTCAGATTGGTGACAAGGTATGGTTACATCTTCAGAAAGAGTGCCTGCACGGACCAAATAGGAAGCTTCGTCCTCTTCGTTATGGTCCATATACTATTGTGAAACAAGTTGGTGAGAATGCTTTTGAACTTAATTTGCCATCATTTTTGGGACTGCATCCAGTTTTCAATGTAGAATTGTTGAGACCCTATTTTCCTCCTTTGTTGGATATTTCCCAAGCAACTGAACACATTCAAGCTGCAGAGTTAAATCCATCTACTACTGTTCCAGTCCAGTGTGACCATGTTATTGAAGTCATTTTAAAGACTTTGAGAAATTAGAACATTCCTCTGTATTGGGTGGTTCGAGCTGGCCAACATTCTCATTAAGGCAAGTGGTTTACTAAGGAACAAATTGAAGAACAATTTCCTCATCTGTTGCAGCAGATTAGTGCAATGGGGCCCATTGCCTCTCAAGGGGGGAGGAATGCTCAGGATTAAATTGGGAAAAAACTGAAATCTAATTTTTCAAATTTTACTATGTTTTAGTAAACTGCATTTTTGAGGGTCTTCGGTGCATTTCTGGGCTTGGAAACGGTTCGCAATTCAGAGCTAGGACTAGAAAGTTATGCCTTCTCCAAGTGTCCCTAATTTTTATATATAGTTTTTTGATAATTTTTGATAGTTGGAATAGTTTATTTGTAATAAATATTATGATGGCTCTTCATTTCATTTCCAAGGCATTTTGATGACCCTTGGGATCCATCAGACTTGTATAAACTCAAAATATTCGAATAGAATGGATCAGTTTTTGGTTTGCAATCTTGTTGTCCTCAATTTTCGTGTTGAATTCTACAATACTGCAGGTATCACACCAAGTATTGTAATCTAGTTTCATAAATCAGATCATCTCATCACGTTGAATATATCTTAGTCCATTCAACGACATTGAGCACAATGTGACCTTTATCTCTTCTTCTAGGAGGCATTTTCAAAATTTGAATTCAAAATGCTCAAAGTGCAACTACTTCATAGTTGGCAGCCTGTTCACAATAAGCTCACACTTCGCCAAAGAATGTTCTACCCAACAATGTAGTGTTGAAAGACTTGCACCAAAGAATTCTTTATGCAACAACTCAATATTGGAAAACAATTTTCAATCTTCACTTTCTAGAGATGCAAAATGTCAAGTATAATTAGATTTAATTTAAAAATTTAAACTGATTTGACAATCTCCCTTGGGTTCACAAACCATGCTCTGATACCATCTAACATAGGACTAGGCTGGAGGGTCCAATTAAAAACTATCGGCTTTGTTTAGACTTTTCCTCTAATTTCCTTATCAATTCATCATTTTTTGGCTTGTTGTCCTTAAATGATATTGTACTCTCCTTTATATAGGCAAATGTAGCATGGTATTTGCCTCATGGAAATGTGTTACACAAAATTATGGGAATGTAATAAAGATCAATGGGCTCAATATTTGATCAGTAGTTGGCTTCAAGATTGGACACGTGACCTTCTATAGCTTTGTGTTCAACAGTAACATCCAAATTCATCTTGATACAAAAGATAACAATTAAGATGTGGGGTGATTTGATTTAGTTAGTTGAAAATAGCATCAAAATTTTGTTCAAAATCTTGTAGGAATTGCAAGCTGCTAGAAAGCAACCTTTGAATACAGAGAAACAAAAGAGAAATTACATCTGATTATGTTTGTAGCTAAGAATGGCAATCTCTCCTGAATTGTTTGGTATTGAGTGAAGTAAGCTCATCTCCATCAAGAAAGGATTTGCAATGGATTGACACAAATTTTGAGGAAGCAAGAAGTGTGCAACAAGTGTTAATGGTTTTTGGGAGATGAATTTTAAGTATTTGTAATCAAACAACTTGCATAAGAGAAGCAATATAATAAAAAACATTCTTCAAGTATTTTATATTAATTAGCCACTATGAGGGGGCAACCTTCAAAATTCTCTAATGAAGAACTCAATTCATAATCTGATGATCAAACAACACTTACAACCTCCTATATATACCCTACTTATGCCTCGAATATCACCCAAGCTGACTTATACCAAAATATAACACCTAGGCCAGCCTAATTGTCTAGATAAGAATAGAATTATCAAATGACTCAATTAAGAGTTAAGGTAACCACAAGTTGACTATTAATACCCCAATACACTGTAAAGGGCATAGTAGTGTTTTTGTGGATGCAAATCTTCATTCTATATAGGACACTTAGAAGAATGTAAGTACTCCAGAAGCTTTTGATGACACCCTTAGGAACTTCATAGTTAATTTTAGGATGCAGGTTTGCTCACAAAGAAATAGGGGAAACAAAATAATCCTCAAGTTTACAGTTTAAGCTAATGTTTAGATGGAAAGAATAAAAACACTAGCAAAGAGTTTGGAAGAACAACTACAAGGAGGCAAAGGAATGATTCAAGAACTAATAGCTCATTTATTTGGAGTCTCAATTATTATTGGCTCTCACTCGGAGTTCATGGCTTGTTAGGTGGAGAGGTTGACTAGCAATTAACTTATCTTTATATCTTTTGGGTTGTTCTTTGCAGTTGGAGAATTTTGTCTAGTAGTTAACAAAAAAATAGGAGACAGTTTTTTATAATTCTTCTATGTATGGTGTTAAGCACACAGATATATATATATATATATATTTATTTATTTATTTATTTATATTGGGGGGGAGTGAATCGGTTTATGCTAATTTCAAATTCATTTAACGTTAATTACCATTAATAACTTCTCCAAGCATCATAGCCAATCTCAAATCCAAATCACAATTAATTGCATTTACATGAATCAACTAATCAAAGAGCTCACATCCATACATATGAATACTAGATTTATGTGGAAACCCTGTGGGGAAAAACCATGGTGAGAATAGCTGCTTGGATCTACTATTCAATTCGAACCTCACAAAGATATAATGAAGAACTTACAATTGTGATGTAGGCACCAACCTACCGGAGACATCGATCCCCAATTACATTTGTAGGCACCAACCTACAAGCGACACCAATCTCCTAGTCCAAGATCTAAGCACCAACTTAGCATGTGAGATACCAATCTCATCAAAATACAAGAGATATGAAATGAAGACCTTCAAGGCTAAATACTCGGCTTCATCTTGATCTAATCATCTTTAGGATGTCATAACACAATGCATATGATCTTCAAGCAAAATCGACACAATGATTGAGATGCTACTCACACAACATCACCTGCATGCTCGCACATCAACCAAACCTTTTGGATATGCACACAACTAATTTTATAGGAATGGACCTAGAACAAATATATACACATTACAATGAGGATTACATTCACATGTCATCCTAGAACAAGATTACTACATCTGTAAGTTGGCCACAAGAATAATCCTTACACCAAACGTGTACTAGGCCAGGTCCAAAAGCCCACACATTACTATGTGAGAAGGTACACACTATGTGCAACCCAACATACACTCTACTGACCCCATTGAACATCCATGCACTACCTCCGGTTGGCTTACGTTACAATCCTCTAGTGCATCAATTCAAAACATCTGCAGTCAGCCAACTAGTACAGTGAGCACATAGTCATTCCTAACTTTTTGTTTTCTTAGCCTTTGAAACTTTGGGATATGATACTTCATATGTAGCTTTACTTTACTTTCAAACTGCAAGCCATAACTCTTGATTGTGATAGGGAGAGAAGCCAAACATCATGGTACAACTGAGTGCACATACTGTTTTGAGCTACAAATATCAGAATCTTTCTGTAGATGCTTCTAGACAACATCATATATGACAGATAATCAGGAACTACTAATACCAGAGCATAATGAGAACATTAAGATAGCTAACAACCATAGCTTATCATAGTCATTTCGGAACCCAAATGCTTAGACATAGACATGACAGTAATTGAACTCTTTCATACCTTGACATCGTTGACATCAATGACATAACTAACCAGCATCTTTGACATCAATGACAACCTTCACCCATTATATAGATGATGAAATGTGAAATTTAATAAAGATTCAGTATGAGTTCAAATTTATTCAATCTATGTAGCAACTTTGATAAGAGGAAATGTGTGCACACTCGTGACAATTTTATTGTTGGGTTTGTTAAATTTATTTCCTTTGAATCATGCGCTATTTACTAGGTAGATTGATGTGAATGTATTCCAAAATGAGTTATCATTGGTATTGTCTATGTAAAAGGGCTCACTGATTTTAATCCTTTCAGTTTGAAATTCAGTGAATTTTAAGAAAATCTAAAAATATTTAAAAAATTCTTCTAGTTCACCTTGTAATTTTATTGAAAAGGGATTAGTGATTTTTAATAAAAATATGTTTTAAAACAACGTTTTTTGTTTAGGATTTTTTGGATTTTTTCAAGTTCAAATATGTTGCAATCTTGTGAATGCTTGTTTTTGCCTAGCGATTCCTTGACATTCTATGCCTATTAAAAAGAACAAAATTTTTGTGGCTTCTTGCTATAGGCATAACTCTTGATTGTGATAGGGAGAGCAGCCAAACATCACGGCACAACTGAGTGCACATACTGTTTTGAGCTACAAATATCAGAATCTTTCTGTAGATGCTTCTAGACAACATCATATATTAAGAAAATCTAAAAATATTTAAAAAATTCTTCTAGTTCACCTTGTAATTTTATTGAAAAGGGATTAGTGATTTTTAATAAAAATATGTTTTAAAACAACGTTTTTTGTTTAGGATTTTTTGGATTTTTTCAAGTTCAAATATGTTGCAATCTTGTGAATGCTTGTTTTTGCCTAGCGATTCCTTGACATTCTATGCCTACTATTAAAAAGAACAAAATTTTTGTGGCTTCTTGCTATAGGCATGGTATTGGTGATGGTGGTTCTAATGTGGAGGTGGAAACACAATGAGACTTTTGAATACAATAGTGTTGTTGTAGAACTAGAAGCACAAAGGGCTATTCGAATATAGTGGCATTGGTCTTGAGAAAAACGTGGAAGCCAACAAAACTTTGGATTTGTCTTTGTTTGAGGTGTGAGCTTTGCATTGAGTGCTTGAGGTGATTGTGAGAGTGTGAATTAAACTCAGCTCACATGTGTTTTGTAATGTGGAAGGAGAGAGATACTTGGGTGCAATATATTTTTTTTAATGTTTTGTTCATTTTTATTGTACGTGCACATGTTGTAGCTTGTCTTGTTTTTATTTTTTGTAAAATATGAAATGTAAATTTTTTAAATATGATCGTTTTTATTATTATTTTGATTTTAATATTAACTTTCAATAAAATTTAATATTTAAAATAT